>OX457044.1:12325293-12641114 GCA_949752735.1 Lumbricus terrestris
AATTTCGGGACGAAGTCATTCCAGCAATCATCTAACTGTGGCTGATCGATAGGTCGTCTCCGTTGGCGCATTTCGAGGTCCTCAAAACACAAGCCTAAATGAAATGCCAGATGCATCCACGCATAGCCTACAAACATATTGTCCGAGGCTCGAAGCCCCAAATAAATATCTATAATCCTTGACTGTAGCTCAGTATGCTTGCTAAAGTCACAATAAATAGCCTATATATAGTAAATAGCCTAGTCCTTGGTCCCATACTTTATATTATTTACACCTCAGGTCTTGCCACTCTACTAACAGCTCATTCGGTTTTGAGTCAGCAGTATGCTGACGACGTCCAGGCTTACACCCATTGCCTCCCTTCTAATGCTGTCAAAGCGGTTCGGATAATGAGCGGGACTTTGGATGCTCTAGAGGCATGGATGTCATCCAATAGACTACGCTTGAACCCATCTAAGACAAAATTTATTTGGTTGGGCACACGGCAGCAGCTTGCCAAGCTTGATCTATTTTCTCTTGCATCTGAATTTCCTGGCTTTGTCTTTGCACCCACGGTTCATGACCTCGGTATCCAACTTGACCAAG
This sequence comes from Lumbricus terrestris, assembly GCA_949752735.1. NCBI lineage: Eukaryota > Metazoa > Annelida > Clitellata > Crassiclitellata > Lumbricidae > Lumbricus > Lumbricus terrestris. Next base: position 12,325,879 of record OX457044.1, read on the forward strand.
AACTCACTTTTGCTCCTCAACTTCACCGTCTTGCTCGAGACTGCTATTATCAGCTGCGCCAGCTTCGCACTGTCATCCGTTCTCTTACGTCTGCTGCTACTCTTACTTTAGTGCATTCTTTCGTTACATCTCGCATCGACTATTGCTCTTCGCTCTACATTGGCCTCCCATCCAGCAGATTGACTTGTCTTGACCGGGTGTTGCGCTCTGCTGCGCGCCTAATTGGGAAAATCCCTAAATATGATCATGTCTCAAACTACATGCTTGAGATTCTTCACTGGCTCCCTATTCGCCAGCGTATCGAGTTCAGGGTAGCTGCATTGGTATGGCGATGTTGTCAGGGCCTTGCCCCAACTTACCTCCGTGAGCTATGCAGCTTTACATTGGGTATCCAAGGACGTCGTCAGCTACGCTCTGCTGATAGGGGAGTCCTCTTAGTTCCTTTTGCTCATACTACTACCATGAAGAATCGAGCCTTTTCTGTGGTTGGACCAGTGGTCTGGAATGGCCTTCCTTTTGAGCTACGCCTACACCCTGGGACTCTACCAGGATCCTTCCTTACTAAACTTAAAACTGTTCTTTTTGTGCGCGCTGGAGTCGGGAGCGCCTCTGAGTAGTTTTTCTTGAAGGAGCGCTATATAAATGTCCGAATGAATGAATGAATGAATGAATAGTAGTTTTATAATGAGCATGAAACCGCGTAGGCCAATACAAGAAGCTAAGAAAGTAAAGAAACCGTCGTAGGCCTAAGCTTCGACACCAACGCGAAGGTCGACCACCCGACAACCACTTAGGCCTAACTAAACCTATAAGCTATACTATAGCTGCTATAGGGTTTATAGGCTACTGTAACGGTTTTGGACCGTCAGTGGCTTTCGTAAATAGTTAGCGTCGGCAGCTAAGTAGACACTTTGAGATCCCAGCTATTTTAGCTCTACGCCTGAACAACACCTGTTCTTAGCTACCACTGATGCATAGTTCCTCTAAGCCCTCCTACATTCGTCAACTATTCTGTCTATTCACCATCCAACCACCCAGGTCTACTCGTTCATCATCGCATCTTTCTCTTTCTCGGCCTCCAGTATCATCCTCTCTGAAATCCTGCAACCGCTCCTTAGTCTATGCTGCACCAGCTCATTGGAACGGACTCCCAACAGACCTACATGTAGCTTCGCCTGTTCGCTCATCCTCCTATCTACCCAATCTCCCCTCCTAATTCAACCTCTCCTCCGCTTGCACTCTCCCCCGCTGCTTTCCATTCACGACTGAAAACCGAACTCTTCAACCTATCCTATCTAGATTCTAATCAGGTTCCATCACCCAGCTACCACCATCACCGACAACCACCGTAACATGACGATGTCTCCTCTGCTTGACCTCCCGGATTTTGACCTGGCACCGGAACGAAAAAAGGCAGCTCTGGCTATTGCGGACTTGATTTGATATAGCGCCGGTGCATAAGCTGGTCTTTCTTACATGGCTTTTGTGGGCGCTGAGAAATTCTCGAAGATTTACATTACATAGTTTGACACGTGTCGTACTGGCGTTACCACTTACCACGTGACTAGGCTACGGCCTCTGATTGGTTTGTGTTCTGAGATTAGCGGCAAAAATCGTCGGTAGGACTAGGTCCTCACTAGGATCTGTGGTGAAGCGGAATCCGAATATGACTTCAAATCATAAATAATAAGTTTAATAAAGATTTATCGGAAGCCGGATGAGAAACTAAATAGGCCTATAACTTCGCGGTTGCAAAGAACTTTATTTGGGAAACTCGTGCGTCATTTCTAGATGGAAGGAGACAATATTTTAGCCGAGGCGCGTTGATCGCTGGTCTTTTCCCATTGTCATTAGCCTACACAGAAACAGAGAATTGACCGTCGTTGAAATGCAGTAATAACATCATGTAAATTTTCTTGGACTGGGAGGATCAGCTAGGAATAGGCTAATCAACCAGTGCATTTTCAAAATTAGCCTACATGGAATAGCCTACCCATTTTTCTATCATTAGCTAATTGATGCAATAGCCTAGATCTTCAGAATTGCTTGCGCCTAGTATTCGAACTAATTAACTGACGATAGTAACAAAAGTTTAAGTTTGTAATAAAAGAGAACAATTTTAATACTCGGATAAAGAACTGTTATTGAGAAGGGCTTACGTATGTTATCGCCGTTAGGCTACCGATTCATGATAATAGGCCTACTTCCGCAATTATACAAAAATTATAGGTAAGCTTATAGGGCCTATAAAGATCGTGTTCATTCTATTTGTCTGTGCGATGTACAAACGCTGTCTAATTTTTTTTAACTCGATGAAATCTTTCAAATTAGATGACTTGTGAAGTTGTGACAAAAATATGTCTAGGCCTACCTCTTCGAAGGTGAGGTAGACATTGCTAACCTTGCGAGGAAAATATTAACGAGAGTCTAGATGATAAATTGTCGGAAATCGCAGGGTGCGGTATTAATTAGTCTAGCCACTCTAGCGGAGCAATTTACCCAGCAAGATTCTGAAGTACGGTACCAGGTAGCGAAAATTATTAGAGGCCCATGAGTCTAGGTTTAACAACGTTAAACAACCTAACTGACAGCATCAATCGTACGGTCAAGTGCCAAGAATTGGAACTCGGCACAAGAATTATGTTTGAACAAGAATATTAATGGAGCGCGTTTGCAGGGATAGATCTACGCCAAAACGTGTTGAGTGAGATTCGAAACGAGATGAGTGCACCGAGAGTAAGTAGCCTACTTCCGCACTCCAACAAGTGTCTCAACTTTCCTGAAGTCTTGGCCATGGTAGATAGGCCTACAAGAAACCCTGGTGATCTGATTGATTTAAGTCATCCCCGTCATGCATTAAAGCACAAGATCGAGCTCTCAGCTCGGAAGTGAAAGGTTGTTCATCTTCCTTTCTCTTTGATCATACAATGGGTCTGGATTTGAATTCAGCCATTGTGGAAAGGTGACCCATTTTACATCCTTCCATCAATGTACTGTGCATTCGCAATAGGCGCCATGGTAAGAAAAACTTAGGAATACCTTTCAATTGGTCCCTGGAGAGAGGTGATAATTGAAAGCTCTTTTCACATGGTGCCAGAAGTAGAGAGGTTTTAAAAGATTTAGAAACAACGACCATTGATGCAAGAGATGAAAGAAGAATAGACATACCATTGGATATATCGATATAAAGATATAGGCAAATTGAGAATTATGGGGCTTGACCAAAAAAGGTGTTTAGGACAGAAAGAATTCAAGCCACAGGGATTGAAAGGGTAAATGAAAATGAAAACAGGAACCCCATTATCCCCATAATTATACCTTAGGGTAACTGGGTTATCAATCCAACTTCCAATTTGACCAAAATAACTGCTTAAACAAGAATTAGAACAGGCTAATTATATTCAGACTCAGTCGACGCCTGCTAGCTTTGAGTCCACTATGCTGTAACCTACCATTGTCTATGACCGCGCGTTATTGTCGGAATGTCGGTGCGCATTTGACCTGCGCGCAATTTACGGCTCGCGCTTCTGTCGGCGCGCTTTTGTCCTGCGCGCTAATGAAGGATACCTGTTTTTCATGATGTGTTGATTTCTTCGTGCAGTGAAATGGGTATGGAAACTTATGCAGTTCTCCCGAATCTGAAAACGGGTGATAAACATTGGGCCATTCAACCTCAAGTTTTTGATTAAGGTCTTGTCTTCGCAGAAACTTTATTTCCGAATATAGAACGATAGATCTGCGTGTTCGGGTTATGAATCCGACCTGGATTAAAAAGGAGTAGAATGTACAGCGGAACCATTGACTTTGATGGAGGAAAACATTCAGGCAAGTCTGCTGCTGAGTGTGCGGTCGTTGCCGAATGTCTTGGATATCAGACTGAGGCAGAAGCAGAGCCTGTTCTCTCTCTCTCCCTTATGCATAGAAACTGCAGCACATGTAGAAGTACAAGTACGTGAGGCTATACGTCAGATTATGCTGTAAAGACTTTGGAATGTTATGCTCATAATTATTATGAGCAGGCATATAACATTCTAACTGCAAACATCTTGATTATCAGCAGCAGGTAGGTATAGCAGTCGTGCGATCGTGGTCGCTAAGTGTTGGTTTTGTCGGTTGACTTAACCGATGCAGCAAGGCATGGAAGGCAGAGTCGTAGGCTACGTGAAATAAAGATATGAAATACTTCCAATGTGTCCTTATAATAACTGAGTTCTTTGATGATTCGTAGAAACAGAAAACGATACTTAACTATTTAAGGACCTAGTTTACCAGTTGACTGTTGACTAAGCCGAAGCGGAAACTTCAACATTCAGTCACGCGACTACATGTACTTCAGTAGAATCATAGAATGGCGTGTCGGGGATTAGACCCTCTGAATCCTTCATTCCTTCAAGGTCACACAAGGTCGGCGTCATTGTCGTCTGCGACTGATGAGACAGAGGTCACGAAGGCTAGAGGTTGTGGTAGCGGTGATGACGACGATGAAGATAACGAGGAAGATGATGATGATGAGGAGGAGGAGGCGGCGGAGAAAGATGCAGCGGATGCCTGTCTCACGCAACTCTCTGTCCGTTTAATTCCACCACAGAGCCTGAGATCTGAGCGAAAGTTGTCGCTCAGCATGCAGATGGACGTCAATATAATTATTGCATTGTATGTTATATATAAACTAGATGTGTAAACCGGCGTTGCCCGGGAAATTTAGGGTTTTAAACACTACTCCACTGTGGTACCCAACGTTGACCGCTAAATTTCGGGTTTTCGCCAACCCTCTACCCCACCCCGCTTCCCCAAAAAGCCAAACGTAACTCGATCGCCCCTGCGGGGCGCTACGGAATTATTACTGGGCTTGTATGACGTCATTCGGGCTGTAGACTCTTTAATAAAGCTCGATACTACTAACGCGAGAGCGATTAAAACGCTTCTGTCTTAAAACGCTAATAACTCGAGTTCTAAAGTGAAATTTAGGGTTTTAAGCACTACTCCGCTCTGGTACCCATCGTTGACTGCTAAATTTCGGGTTTTCGCCAACCCTCCACCCCACCTCGCTTCCCCAAAAAGCCAAACTTGACCCACCCCTGCGGGGCGCTTCGGAAATTATTACTGGGCGGGTATGACGTCATGCGGAGTAGACTCTTCGCTAAAGCGCTGGCGTGATCAATTACTGATGAAATCTGTCTTAAAACGCTAATAACTTTTGTTTTAAACTGAATTAAAACCTGAAAATCGTTTCGCTGACCTTATAATTTGGGTAAGAATCGATTGCAATAATTTTTTTAAACCGACGCTGTTTCATTTCCGAGCCTATTCTGCAGGGGAGAGTCAAAAGCGTACAAACAAATAAACAAACATATGGAAAGTGTTTCGGAATTATAATATAGATATATATATATAGGCATGCACAGGTCGGTCAGTACAGACTGGTGGAGAGAGTCGGAGAAGAGAGCATGGGACACATACGGACCCAATTGTCCTACATGCCTCTGTCCCATATTCTCTTCAATCAGATAAGGTGGTCCAGCTGCTTCAAGATGTTAATGGTATGGGGCAGACCTGCTGACCGGACCGGTTGAAGCTGAGTAACATGACGCGAGACAGACTCAGACAGAGAGTGGCGTCGGACTCCTACGGGCACTGTGCCTAGGGATATTGATATTGATATTATTTTATATATACATGTATAATATATACTAGATGTGTTGCCCGGGAAATTTAAGGTTTTCAACACTACTCCTCTGGGGTACCCAGCGTTGACCGCTAAATTTCGGGTTTTCGGCAACCCTCCACCCCACCCCGCTTCCCAAAAAAGCCAAACATGACCCGTCCCTGAGGCGCGGGTGTGTGTGCTGCCTGTGGTATAATACAATTGTTGCATGCTGTCTGTTCTGTTGGTATAGTTAATATTTCTGTGATCTGCATATTATTGTCTCAACTGCATAATAATATGTACACTGTAGTCGGTTTCGGTTTGTCAACCGGAGTGTTGAATAACCGGAATGACGTCATGCGTACTGTCGATTCTTTACTAAAGAGGCACGTGCGTGGGTGATTAAATCTGTCTTAAAACGCTAATAACTCTGGTTTTAAAGTGAATTAAGATCTGAAAATAGTTGCGTTGACCTTAAAGTTTGCGTAATAATCAATTGCAAAAAAATTGTTAAACCGACGCTCTCTCATTTCCGAGCCTTTTCTGGGACGAAGAGTCAAAATACATCCATAGGCCTACAAACAGAAGGACAAACTTTCGGAAATATATTAAAGATATTACCCGGTATATAATGTTTAGAGGAACTTATTTGACCGCTTCAAAAAGATAAATAAGAAACTTTATGACATTTCTCTTGCCAATGCCGTATTTAAGGGGTTGCATCAATTGGCTGGTTGAACACACCCCCTCACGATGAACAGTCTATTATTTTAGAGGAAGAAGCGTTCAGTAGATTCTGTCCTGGTTCAGATCTACCTTCATCATTTAGGCCAAAATTAGGGTCTGTTGTGTGGTGGACGCGGTCGCACTGGCTGCCCCCTTCTCACACCAGCAGCAGCGGCGGCGGCGGCGGCAGATCCCTTGCAGAGTCGCACCACATCTATTGCACTATAAATTACATTACATCCGCTTTTATAAGATCCTAAAAGGCGCTGTATACATTAATTGATACATAAATTCATTCGTACGTAGGCCTACATCTCAGCATACTGAGACGTACTTATAATAAAGACGTATACGTACTATTACGTAGCCTATTCGGAAACGTACATTAGTACGTACACTCCCTAACAAACGTACATAATTATGCGCAAACACCGGTATAGGCTACAGTGCTACACCTAGCCTACCGGGACATAGCACGACCCTCTGAATCTCAGAGGGTCGTGACATAGGCCATAATTATGTTACGACATCCCCGGTCTCATCGCCACTTCCGGATCATCGTACAAAGATGCAGCGTGTTGCGTGGAAAGAGATAGAGAGAGGAAAGGAGGAGGTGACTTCCGGATTCGAACCCAAATCTCTTCTACCTAGCTCCCCATATGAAAATAATCGGAGCCTTACTGGACAAGCTTTCACTTTTTTTCTTAAAATACCAGGATGCACCGGAAATGCCGGTTAGATCTAGCGCCCAAAGATTCCTCCAGGCCAATGATCGAGTGGTAAAAGGACACGTCTGTCATCTCAGCGACAGTAGAACTAAGTCCAGGGTTCAAATCTCTTTCCACAGCAATCTTAGGTAATGGCGAAGATTCAATTAAGTCGCTCTAAACGTGACACAACTTCCGACAGCGCTTCTCTAACATTGAATTGTACAGCAGAAATTTCCTCTCTAACATTAGTTCTCACGGAAGAGATTTCCTCCCTAACATTCGTTTGCACAGATTAAATGGCCTCGTGCATCTCGCTGACATTTCGTTGCACATAGGAGATGGTTGACTGATTTAATTGCTTTTTAATTATCTACTGATCCAGAAACGATCATGGTTGACTGATTTTTTAAAATTAATGCTGACTAATGACTTATTACTTCTTTGATGTATATAATAGCTAAATACTTCCTTTGATGAATAATTACTTTTTTCTGACTAATGACTTCTTTTGATCTAACAATTGCTGACTACTCACTTCCTTTGATCTAAGGGTCTGGAGCGAGTGCAGAGATCGATAATAGTTTTATGACAAGTGTATCGCTAGTTTGCTTGTACGTACGATGTACATACGTGAAATCGATAATTAATCAACACAAGAAAGATTCAAAACTGTGTTGGGTTCTCTGTGGGATTGAACGATAACCCACGTGCCGAGAGGAGCATTAAGACCCCCGAAGACTTAGCCGCTCCAATTAACACCGCTCGCCACCAAGACTGGAAGATTAGGCCTACGACTACCAACAAACGTTTTCGTCCAGTACAGTCGCCTTCGTCCGTAATAAAACAAAATGACTGAAGCGGATTTTAGGATTTTGAGGGTTTTTTCGTATTCGTGTGGAGTTTAGACTACTGGACTGGGTAAAACTAGTTCTGGTGGTGCCCATGCATAGGCCATAGGCTGAGCCTCACGGTTCTCGCAGAGTCGGCGCCCATGCCAGAACCTGTAGGCCTACCATTTTATTTGTGAGCAGTGCCAAATGTCAATTCCTATGGCTCATTAAGTGATTGATTGACTGATTTAGATTTAGACCTTCGCAGATTGAGATGGTCTATATTTACTTATAATGGCCTAGTATAGGCCTACTTCTATTCTATTTATAAAATTTGAGATAAACTAGAACCCAAAATGCACTCGATTTGGCATCAAATGCTCAAAGTTGCGTCGGTTTCTGTGCCTCCGCCCCAAACCCCGCTGGGGGAGCTTACGACGCTCACTCATAACCCCTAATCGTACGGGGCTTCTTAGCCGCGCGAAGCCGCTTAGACAATCGCGGCTTCGCGCGTTTCGCGCTCGCTATTATTACTCCGACTCAGAATTTCCAGTAGGTCCGCCAACTTTTAGGACGTGGTTGCACCTATGACCCAAGATGTTTTAACAGAAACCATGTGATCTCACCGGCTTGGTCTAAGCGCATTCGATATGAAAGTGCAGACCTATAGATAGCTGGACAGACCTGACCCAGGAAAGACAGAATTTAAATGGCTGAACACAAGACATAACATGTAAAATGCATGATTGTTAAGGCAACTATATATAGCGACCGAATTTTCCAGATTGTAAAATGGGTTGAACCTGGAAGTTGTTCTGGACGATGACCTAGCTGGACGCGCTCTCTGCACCTGTCCTCTTTTATGTCAGGTCAGAGGTAAGGTCAGAGGTAAGGTCAGAGGTAGGGTCAGAGGTAAGGTCAGAGGTAAGGTCAGAGGTAAGGTCAGAGGTAAGGTCAGCGAAATCGATCATTCATCTCATCCGCTCATATTCTGACGCGCCTGGACCATTGTAACTCTCTGTCTGTGCCGTATAACAGCCAAAATTCCGGTTATAAAACAGTTCAGATGCAACGCTATTTGTCGTCAACCTCAAAAGTCCTCGTCGCACGTTTTGTGCTAAATATGAGAGATGCTGCGTTGGCTTTCGGTCTGGATTAGGAATCAGAGGAGGACTGCTGCTGCTGCTGCTGATGCTGCTGCTGATGCTGCTGCTGCTGCTGCTGCTGCTGCTGCTGCTGCTGCTGCTGCTGCTGCTGCTGCTGCTGCTGCTGCTGCCTTCAAAACCATGCTCTTCGCAGCAGCAGCCTCAATTATTGTAATCTTTGAGACCCACAATTCTTCCCACGTTCTTGTTCGTCAGTCTTCCTGTGCAGAGTCAGCGCTGGCTTCCGGTTTCTACCAATATGGCATAGTCGACTTTAAACGGTACACGTGAGTGGAGCTTTCTTGGTTCGACTCGCGCCCACGTCTCATTCCGTTCCGCGGATTGTTCCACCCTTCTGGAACAGTGCACTGTACCGTTCAACTCTTTCTTCAGACAGCTGCTCGAGAAATATATTCGAACTAATATATTCGAGTCCACTTTGTAAGATATGTTATATTGCCATATTTTCTAGTGCACTTGTGAGGCTCTTGAAAGGCACTTTGCATATGATCCATAATACGAAAACCCTACATGTACATAAAGAGACAGAAATAGAGACAGACAGGCATACACAGAGACGAAATATCTCTAGATAGAGACAGACAGGCATACACAGAGAAGGAACATCTTTAGATAGAGACAAACAGGCGCCGTATAAATAACAATATTGGTTAGGCATCTATGTTATCTCAGTTGCATCGATATAATAAGCGTATAGGCCTACGCGTAATCTATGCTATAAGCGCTCTTCAAAATTGCCTAACTATTCGGCATTATGCTGCTGCTGCTGCTGCTGCTGCTGCTGCTGCTGCTGCTGCTGCTGCTGCTGCTGCTGCTGCTGCTGCTGCTATATGTACAACTGCTTTAATTGTGTCCAACAATCAATGACCATTCCCCGTCCATCCGTCCGTCCGTCCGTCCGTCAGTTCATCTGTTCGTCCGTCCGTCCGTCCGTCCGTCCGTCCGTCCGTCCGTCAGTTCATCTGTTCGTCCGTCCGTCCGTCCGTCCGTCCGTCCGTCCGTCCGTCCGTCAGTTCATCTGTTCGTCCGTCCGTCCGTCCGTCCGTCCGTCCGTCCGTCCGTCCGTCAGTTCATCTGTTCGTCCGTCCGTCCGTCCGTCCGTCCGTCCGTCAGTTCATCTGTTCGTCCGTCCGTCCGTCCGTCCGTCCGTCCGTCAGTTCATCTGTTCGTCCGTTTTCTTTCTATCGCAGCACCAATGCATGCAGCTCTAGGCTATTATTATTAATACTATACAATCAACGTAATAATAATAAAAATAATAATAGTATCATCGACTATTGGTACTTAAACGAACAGATGGCGTTCAATACGCCCTGACCAATAAAGATTCTAATCTATGAGTTTAAAGGAGAGGCGGTTATCGCTATTATGGACAGCAGCCAGAGATTCGCTCATATGGCAACCACGAATGCTCTCGAGCAGCAGTGGCTACAACCGATGCCGCGACGCACACTAATTGCCGACCTCCTCCTCCTCCTCCTCGTCGTCGATCCTCAGGTTATAATCGATGCTGTACGTCTACCAGACTCAATCAGTTCACATCTGTCCCAACCTTCACAACTTGACTGAAAACATATAAATATCCTCGTGTGTGTTTGTGTGCGAGTTTCTGTGTTTATGTTAGAGCCTATAATTAGGCCTATATGCCTAAAGATAAACAGACCCAGTTTGAGTATTGTAGTCTCCCATTACAGTCTGGAAACTTGATGGCGCTGTTGTGGCTGATGATTGAGGAGAGGCACTTAATCTTTGGTCGAAAAGCATCAGCGTTCTTGTTCGTCAGTCCTCTTGTGCAGGAAGAGGCGAAACGGAGGCAAATCAATGGACGTCAAGTGGTGTGTGATGTCGAATTATTAATCAGAGTAATTAGGAAAAAGAGAAGCAGGTAAAGGAAGGAGAGAGATCGGCGGTAAAGGAGGAGGAGGAGGAGGAAGAGAGGTGGAGGAGCAGTGTTTAACATGGGCGGAGTTTGGTTTCCGTTCTTGGAGGGGCTAAAGCCTTCCTGGGGGGGCTAAGTCAGAGAAAAGATACCATTTACACGGTAAAAATATGAATTTGGGTCTTCTTGGGAGGGCTTAGCCCCCCCCTAGCCCCTGATAAACTCCGCCCATGGTGTTTAAGCTAGTCCCACTCCTCTGGGTGGTGATCCAGGTTTCTGAGAGAGACAATCGAGCGTTCGGAGGACGTGAGGTGCCGAGGGAAGGGTACGGGAAGGATGATATACCCCTCCCCATCAGAAACTTTTTGAATTTCCACATTGCAATGGTAGAATTTTTAGCTGTCATCTTAACAAAATAGCTGTAGGCCTACTTTCTGTTTAGAGTGGCCTAAGACTTCAATAAATATAGGTTATACTTACTAAATAAGATCTTTTTTAGTTTCCACATCGTAAAGGCACCATTAATTTCTAAGATGTCATTTTTTTAAAGTACTTAATTATTAAAGTACTGATAAAAAGAGTGTTTTAACTTTTCAATAAATATAAATAATTAGGATTATAATAATAATTTTTTTTATATCAGGGCTGTTTTTTAAGGAATTTTTGGAACTGCACATCCTCTTCTCTTCTTTCTCATCCTCCATGGTAAATTACTCCCAATCTGAGGAAAATGACCTATTTTTAGTAGTTTTAACTGCACGGAGCGTGACGGAAGTGCTTCTACAACTGCACGAATCCATTTAGAACTGCACATTTTGTGTAGAACTGCACGTTAAAAAAGCCCTGTTTTTTATGTAGCCTATCGAGGGAGTCCAGCAGCTCAGTTCATGGGCTATTATAATGAATAACTGCAGACATGAGTAATGAGTATTCATAATTATATAAGTTGACTTGCAGCACTGGAATTGTTTGTTTGTATGTTTGTATGTGCATTTGTTATAGCGCCCCTTCAAGCTCCGCTACTCAGGGGCGCTCCCGACTGCAGAGCGGACACTGCATCGGAGTTTCACGCCGAAGCGCTGAGCAATTGCGAGTGAAGGACTTGCCCAAGGTCCCTACGCGACGACTTGAGGTGGATTCGAACCTCGAACCTTCCGGCTTCAAGGCAACGACGCCACCACTACACCACCGCGCCCCGCGAATAAGCTTATCCCTGTTGCCCAGGACGGTTCTAAATTGCTGACCTTGACACAATTAGCAGAAATCATATCAAATGGTACGCAAACCAAGCAAAAACTACTTAACTGCCAAAATTGGGAAACCATATGGAGTAATGACGTTGTTTTGCTATAATTATGTAGGCCCATTCAAGAAACAAAACATTTTAAAATTTGACAGCTTGAAATTTAAAAGACAGCACTGAAGAGAAACCATTTAGTCGTGAAAAAATAGTATATGTACGTATATTAACAGTAAGTTATACTCATAACATCATATATTATAATAGTGAATATTAACATTATAATCATATAATAGTAAATAATATCACGGTATAATAACAGTGCTGTAATGCAATTATGTAAACAGCAACTGAAAACTATCATTATTTTGTCAAATTTTGGGGGGTAATTTTTTCCCACTCAGAGACGTCTAGATTAAACACTGGCGTAGGTGGAAAAGGAAGAAATGAAGCAAGGGAATGTAAGGGAGGACGATTAATAATGGAGATAAAAAAATAAAATAAAAAAAGAGCGGAAGAATATTAAGAGGATGAAAATACAGTAGGGATAGCAGGGAAGGAGTAAGACGGCTTAGAGATCAGACAGCTTAGGTCTAAGGATGAAGAAGCAAGAACGAGGAAGACGAAGAACGAAGCAGTGACACGGAACAATAACCAATGAGATGGGTTTTTGCACTATCTATTAAGGTGCAGTTGTACAGGGTGGGTCTTTTTTGGCCCACCCTGTAGAGCCTATAGGCATCTTTTAGTTTTAAATGGTGCACCGGACGATTGATCACCGGACGGTTGATCACCGGACAATTGATCACCGGACGATTGATAATTCCGGACATTTGATCACCGGACGATTGATCACCGGACGATTGATCATCGCATGGTTTATATAAAACGACTAGCTGGGGTACCCGGCGTTGCCCGGGAAATTTAGGACTCGACCCGCTCCGGCCACAACCCTACCACACAACACCCCACCACACTCCGACCTCTACCGGTACGCCACCCGAGAAATTTAGGTTTCAGGAAAATCTCCACCCCCCATCCCACCCTCACTCCCTCCACCCCTAACCTCCTCCCACCTTACTCCTCCCCACCCCCACCTTTCACCCCATCTCCCCACCATTCCACCCCACCCCTCCACCCCAACCTCACCCCAACCCCCACCCGCCAACCCCACTCCCCACCCCCCCCCAACCCCCACCTCTCGGCCCCCCACCCCACCCCCATCCCACCACCCCACCCACCACCCCTCACCCCATCCCACCCCCTCCACCCCCTAGACCCCCCATTCCACCCCACCCCATCCCCTCCACCCCACCACCTCACCTCTCCACCCCACCCCACCCCACCATACCCACTCCACCCCACCCACCTCCTCCACCCCCGCCTCCACCGGTACGCGACCTGTGAAATCCGTACTGGCAAAGAGCTGTCCTTAAACTCCTCTAAAACGGTGTCAACCGCTGCTTTTATTCGTATTGGACCGAAAGATGTACTGACAAAAGCGGTTTTTAAACACCTCTAAAACGGTGTCAGCCGCTGCTTTTATACGTATTGCGTATGGGACCCCGAAAGAAAAGTGCTGTCATAAGCCTGAGAGGGCAAGGTCCAACAGGGAAAATGAGGGGTTTTGCCAACCCACCCTGGCCCCCATGGTGGCAGAGACGCTCTTTATATTTTCTATATCGGTTAGTACGACATTTCTCTTTCATCCTTAGTTAATGAATTGCAGTGACCACTGGACCGGTGATCAATCGTCCGGCGATCAATCGTCCTAGAACCGTTTAAATAGTAGTTTTTACTATAAGCTAAACTGAGTATGTAGGATAGTTAACTGTATTTTTGCATAAATTTTGTAGCAAACGAGTTTTTAGCTTGTCTTTAGATCCTGTCTAAGTTGCAGTGGATTCCATTTCCGGCCGCAGACTAAATAACAGATGAATAAAGTGATGATGACGATGATCCTTTGCCTGCACAGCGATGATCCTTTGCCTGCACAGGTCGCGTCCCCTCCCCCTCCCGAACCATATGAAATGGACGTCGTCCATCAGTTCAAGGTATACCCTTCATCATCTTTTCCTCACCTCAAATCAACTCTGTCTTTTCTCTCGGTGTCCCTCGCAATGGATGCGCTTCTGAAAGGCTTTTGCTAAGATAATAATATAATATATAACCGCTTTTTGAATGTCCAAATACAGTACAATGCTATTGTGCAGTTAAATAGGTAGAAAAATATGCATAAAAATGCCAGAATGAAACATAAGTACTGCAGTTGGTGGCGTTTGTTGTTCCATGATCATGCACGGAACAGAAAGGTGTGACCAAGGACAATGGAGAACAACAAGTCTTTTCGTGCCTATCACTGGCGTCAAAAGGTGATGACGACGACGACGATGAGGATGATGATGACGACGACGACGACGATGATGATGATGATGATGATGATGATGATGATGATGATGATGATGAGTAGGCCTAGGCTTCTTGTAGCCGAGCCATATAAATTGTCGGAATGAATGAATATTGAGCGACCTGTAAATATTAGACCTTTCTGCTCAAAATGTGATCATTGCATTGTGATAGGGCCGAACTTATAGCTCCTTGCTTGTGCATTTCTTCCTCGTCATATAGGTTTAAGTTAATCTTCGCACTCGTCTTGCTCTTTGGGAGGTCTGCAGGTGACGGCACTGGCCAATGAATTTTTGATGGGTTCCAGACGCCTCAGTTGCGTGTTTTAAGGAGGGTGATGAAAATGGAGTTGCAGTGGTCGAGCTCTGAGTGGACAATCGAGATAGCAATGGTGAAAGCAGTTTTGAAATCGGATGCGGCGGAGGTTGCGAATGTGTATGAAGGCTGGAGGTGTTGTTTGAGGACCGTGGAGGAGAGATGTGAATCAAAGGTAACGCCAAGATTGCTGACAGGTATACGGACTACATTCGCGATAAAGGTTTGAGATGAGGAGGATAGATGTATATAATTAAAGGGTCATTAATTTCCTTGATTTGGTCAGGATGACCTAAGATTTGAGAAACTTCTATTTTCGAAGGATTGAGGAAGAGGAGGTCTGACGACATTATCTATGGTGAGATAAAGTTGACGACACTGAGTAGCTGAGCAATGGAGGCGGGAAACGAGCTTTGGAAGAAGGATATGATTGGAAGAAGGATATAATTGGAAGAAGGATGTAATTGGAAGAAGGATGTAATTGGAAGAAGGATTTAATTGGAAGAAGGATGTAATTGGAAGAAGGATATAATTGGAAGAAGGATTTAATTGGAAGAAGGATGTAATTGGAAGAAGGATGTAATTGGAAGAAGGATGTAATTGGAAGAAGGATGTAATTGGAAGAAGGATATAATTGGAAGAAGGATATAATTGGAAGAAGGATGTAATTGGAAGAAGGATATGATTGGAAGAAGGATATAATTGGAAGAAGGATATGATTGGAAGAAGGATATAATTGGAAGAAGGATGTAATTGGAAGAAGGATATAATTGGAAGAAGGATGTAATTGGAAGAAGGATATAATTGGAAGAAGGATGTAATTGGAAGAAGGATGTAATTGGAAGAAGGATATAATTGGAAGAAGGATGTAATTGGAAGAAGGATATAATTGGAAGAAGGATGTAATTGGAAGAAGGATTTAATTGGAAGAAGGATGTAATTGGAAGAAGGATGTAATTGGAAGAAGGATGTAATTGGAAGAAGGATGTAATTGGAAGAAGGATATAATTGGAAGAAGGATATAATTGGAAGAAGGATGTAATTGGAAGAAGGATATAATTGGAAGAAGGATGTAATTGGAAGAAGGATATAATTGGAAGAAGGATGTAATTGGAAGAAGGATGTAATTGGAAGAAGGATGTAATTGGAAGAAGGATGTAATTGAAAGAAGGATATAATTGGAAGAAGGATATAATTGGAAGAAGGATGTAATTGGAAGAAGGATATAATTGGAAGAAGGATGTAATTGGAAGAAGGATATAATTGGAAGAAGGATGTAATTGGAAGAAGGATATAATTGGAAGAAGGATATAATTGGAAGAAGGATATAATTGGAAGAAGGATGTAATTGGAAGAAGGATGTAATTTGGTGTCGTCAGCGTCGACAAATCGGTGGTCGATGGTGTCGAATACGCCAGCTATGTCTATAGGAAGACATAGGAGGATTCTATAAGATGGCTTAACAGACTGGTGTGGATAATAAAGAGTACTGGACCCAGGACGGAGCCTTGAGAAACACCACTGGAAAGTGGCAGAGGTTACGAACAGTGACTGGAGGCTTTATCAGAGAAGGATCTGGAAGACAAGTAGAATTGGAACCAGAGTAGAGCAATGCCAGAGACGCCAAACCAAGATGATAGTCGAATAGTCGGTGAAGAAGGAGGATTCTGTGATCGTCTGATCGATGGTGTAAAATGCGGCGGAGATGTCGAGCAGGAGAGTTGCTCATGGCTGACGGCTGAGACCAGTTTATTGTATACTACAGAGAGGCAAGTAGAGTTTCTGTGGAGTGGTGTTTAGCAATGCCGGATTAGTGCGGGTTGAGGAGCGAGTTAGAAGAAAGGTAATCGTTAAGCCGGGCAAGGACAATAATTCATTCAATTAATTTAGATAGAAAGGAAAGGTTGGAGATGGGTCTACAATTAGATAGGCTTTCCATGTCAGGATTTGCTTGTTTCAGAAGAGGAGTGACGAGAGAGTGCTTGAAGACCATCGGGAAGTTGCCAGTAGAGAGCGAGAGATTGACGACGCTGGTGATTACAGGACAGAGGCACAACACTTTAGAAGAGAAGTGGGATAGCATCTATAGTTAGCACTGTTTGTTGGGAAGAGAACTGAAAATGGATTGTCATAGGCGACGTAGATAATTGGAAGCGGTGACTGACAGACAGGAGGAGGAGCAGGAGGCGCAAGAGGATCAGGAGGACGAGGGGAGAAGGAGGATTTGGCAAAGAAAGTGAATCAGTGCTGGAGGAGCGTGAATCTCCAAATGTGAATGCAATGTGAAGCGAATTAAGGGATGAGACTTTGTCCGAGAAGAATTAACACA
Source organism: Lumbricus terrestris (assembly GCA_949752735.1). Lineage (NCBI taxonomy): Eukaryota > Metazoa > Annelida > Clitellata > Crassiclitellata > Lumbricidae > Lumbricus > Lumbricus terrestris. The sequence goes on from OX457044.1 coordinate 12,343,127, forward strand.
TTGTATATATCAGCCAAAGAGGGGGATGGGATGGAGTTTGGCAGTGGGAGGGAGATTTGCGATGTAGAAGAGAGTTGACGGCTCTCCATGGATGTCGAGAGTTGGAGGAAATGGAGTAGATGAGTGAGGAGTGAATAGTATTTCTTATTTGCAATGAGTTGATGGAATCTGTTAGTTACAGTTAGTGGCTGATTGGTTTTTGTTCTAGATGTGGGATGTGGGGGTCAGTGGTGCGTTGGCAGATGCGCTCAAGACGCCTAAGAAAGTTTTAAAAGCTTGGAGATAGGAAGTGAAGCTGAGGTTGTTTTGTTGCAAACTGCGTTTGGTGATGAATATCGAGGTTGAGTGTTGAATTGTAGCAAGACAAAAGTTCATCGAGAGAAAATGGAGGGTTATATAACAGCAAAAGTAACCGAATTTTCCACACATTCACCAATTTTTTTAGTTGTGTTCTGGATCGAATTAATTGATGCCTCTCGCTGAAAAGTCTTAAAATATGTTTTTCTTCAATACAAAAAGTTTGTTGCTTTTATACACAGTTTGCACAACGCACGAGCTTATCGTCCTCACTATTGTGGGGCGCGGTGGTGTAGTGGTGGCGTCGTTGCCTTGAAGCCGGAAGGTTCGAGGTTCGAATCCACCTCGCTGCGTAAGGACCTTGGGCAAGTCCTTCACTCACAATTGCTCAGCGCTTCGGCGTGAAACTCCGATGCAGTGTCCGCTCTGCATTCGGGAGCGCCTCTGAGTAGAGAGAGCTTGAAGGGGCGCTATAACAAGTGCACATACAAACAATTAAGAATGAGATAGGAGTCAATAATATTTTGTTCAGTCTAAACCATTGTTATATTTCTCCTCTTAAATTATTACATTTAACACCATTATAGGCCCAAGAGCAGAAAGCGCCTCTAATAAATCTAATAATTTCTTGAAGTAGCTCCTTATAATCATTCAGTTAGGAACCGTACACCATAATATGACCAACCGATCTTTTTCAGCGGCGGAATTTGTTTCCATGTATTATAGGCCTACCGACATGATAGCCTACAGTTAAACTTACATGTGCAATTGTGCATGTCATGCACTACAATGATACGCAGGTCAACAGCAGCAGCCGCACACTCATGATATTGCTGTTGCTGCTGTTGCCACTGCTGTTGCCACTGCTGTTGCCGCTTCTGCTGCGGTTGCTGCTGTTGTTGCTGCTGCTGCTGCTGCTGCTGCTGCTGCTGCTGCTGTAGTGTTTGATGGTGAATCTCAATCTAAAGCGTTGAGTCTAACGGAATCAAACGATGCGACTAAGTGACGTACCGCAATTCATTGCCTGCAGCCTCCAACCACATCACATCGTGTAACGGTGTAAGTTGTCTTTGATGTCAACTTCGATTCTTCAGATCATCGAACGAAATGCCGCGTCTTCTACAGCAGCAGCAGCAGCAGCAGCAGCAGCAGCAGCAGCAACGTTAGCGGCAGCGCCCACTGTCCTCCCCATCTACTCTTAAATGTTGCATTTTGCTGATTACAGTTCAACTGTTGGCCTTCGATCGCTATACCACAAACCACAGTGCATGACATCATTGACATGCATGGAAAGGCAGTTAATTGATTGTGCGTTCAACTAGAACAAAGCATGCGTGTGGTTCATGTAGTGTGGTTCCTATCCGGATGCCGGGTGCTAAAAAATCAAATCAAATCATTTTATTTTTTTAACCAATCACTTTTTACAGACAAAAAATTACAAGTCACATATTCAGATGGGAATGACTACAAGGATGGGCCCTGAAGGGATCACTGACACCGCTAATAGGGACACCTACGTAGTTGAGAAACAAAAAGATGAAACGGCCGACAATTGCTATTAATTAAGAGGTCAATGATTACAATGATTACAACTATACTTCAGATATCTAACTAAATCATAAAAAATGTAAACTCTTAACTAAATAAGAAAGAGTAAAGATTAGTAAATGCAAAACAAGTATGCGCGGGTGGCTCAAATAGACCATCATTATGATACATCATAACAGTTAGTTGCTATTACTGACTAAGTGAGAGCGTAACTTTTTCTTAAATAATGATAATGATGGAGATTGCCTGACTTCTAGATGGATTTTATTCCAGACTAGCTGTACCCGGCCACGCGTTGCTGTGGCTGAAAAGACCGTGCAACTCTCCCTCCATACCTCCCTTCCCTGCCTCGCTCTCTTCCTCTGTCCCTCCCTACCGCCATTCCCTCCCACTCTCTCCTTCCCCCTCCCGTCCCTCCCTTCCCCTCCCTTCTTCCCCTCCCTCCCCCTCCCTCCTTCCCCTCCCTCCCCTTTTCCTCCCTATCCATCCCCTACACCTCCCCCCCTCCCTCCCCCTCCCCTCCCCATTCCCCTCCCGCTCCCCCTTCCCCTCCCTTTCCCCCTCCCCTCCCATCTCCTTCCCCGTCGCTCCTCCTCCCCATCCCTCCCTCCCCCTCCGTCCCTCCCTTTCCTCCATCCATCTTCTCCCTCTCTCCATCTGTCCGCTCCCTCCCCTCCTTCTTCCTCCCGCTCCCTCCCCCTTTCTTCCTCCCTCACTCCTCCCTTCCCGACAGCTAAAACCTGTCCGCTAGAACGTTGTGTGAAAATTTGAAAGCAATCTTTCAAAGGTGTGTCATTGGTGACCCAGTTAAAATGGGCGGAATCCATATATATCGACAGTTAATATATATCGACAGTTAAATATATGCGCTATATAAACATGCTGTCGACAGCGCGCGCGAATGTTGCGACCTCTTTCCCAGGTTTGTGATTGGTGACCCAGTTAAAATCTTTGGACGGTTGAAATGAAAGTGGGTCGAATCCATATTATATCTACAGCGCTATCGACAGCGCATGCGCGAGATGGCGAACGTCTGCGTGAGTGTTAAAATTTATAAACGTGTCAACTCGAGGAGTAAGTTGTGGTTTTTTGGTCTAAGAGATTTGTTTCTTTCCAGGATATCCTTTTACAAACACGATCGTGTTCGAACGGAGCGTTTTGCGAAAAATTTCAAAAGAATCGGTGATGAAGTTTCCGAGATAACCCATTAGGACCAAACTTTTGACATTTTTATTTATATACATTGAGGGACCAGTGACGGGAATTAGTGCGAGCAAAGATACATATGTAGTTCAAAGTTGAGACAAAGTCTCATCCCTTAATTCGCTTCACATTGCATTCACATTTGGAGATTCACGCTCCTCCAGCACTGATTCACTTTCTTTGCCAAATCCTCCTTCTCCCCTCGTCCTCCTGATCCTCTTGCGCCTCCTGCTCCTCCTCCTGTCTGTCAGTCACCGCTTCCAATTATGTGCTATACTTAGCACATCTTCTGATATATCCATGCATTATTCTGCCATTGTGATCAGTGTTTAATCTAGACGTCTCTGGGGGGGAAAGTTCCCCCCAGGATTGACATTCCCCCCCCCCCAGAAAAATTTGACAAAATGATATTGGTTTTTAGTTACTGTCTTCATCATTGTTTTACACGAAGTGTTATAATATACCGTGATATTTTTATTATTATATGATTATAATGACATTATTTACAACTAAAATATATGATACTATCATGTTAAGATGACACCTTAAAATGCAGCCATTGCAATGTTGAAATTCAAAAAGTTTCTAATGGGTCACTGAAAAAGTACAGCTATTTTGTTAAGACAACACCTTAAAATGCTGCCATTGCAATGTGGAAATTCAAAAAGTTTCTAATGGGCCACTGAAAAAGTAGGCCTACAGCTATTTTGTTAAGATGACACCTTAAAATGCTGCCATTGCAATGTGAACATTCAGAAAGTTTCTAATGGGTCACTGAAATAGTACAGCTATTTTGTTAAGACAGCACCTTAAAATGCTGCCATTGCAATGTGGAAATTCAAAAAGTTTCTAATGGGCCACTGTAAAAGTACAGCTTTTTTTAAGACGACCCCTTAAAATGCCATTGCAATGTGTGAATTCAAAAAGTTTCTGATGGGGAGGGGCGCATCCCCTCCCCATATCCCTCCCAGTCTCGGTGCTATGCGCATCACGAGCGTCCTTCTCCCCTCCCAGAAACCTCAATTTCCTCCCCCAGAGGTGGGGAACTAGATTAAACACTGCATTGTGATGAGGTGTGTGCTGTGCAGTCTCACTGTGGTCTCGTATCGCATTTATAGATTTGTATAGCGCCTCTCATCCTTGAATTACTGTTTAGGTCGCAGCGTGAAATCCCGAGAAAAAGAAATTCCTTTAAGGAATGAAAGACTGATCACGACGATAAACGAGTTCAGCATTCATTGAGAAAGGAATGCGATTCCAAATTAGGGGTAGGGCGCAGTGATGCAAACGCCCGATGTTTGAAAAGGGCAATACAAATGCTGGGAGCAAACGATCAAGAAAATTGCTATGAAATTAAGCGACTGCATAAAGCGCTGAAAGAGAAATGTAGTTGCTCTGTTCTCTTCATTCATAATTATGATTTGCGCAAGACCATGTTTAAGAAAGCCCTTCATGATTAATTTGACCAAGATCGAGTGTCGAAGACTCGGACCCACTGAACTCCATGCCAGTATGTTACTACACCTAAGATAACTGACTGACTGCAATAGGCTACACGGCGAATGCCAGAGTGCTAAAACGTTGAATGGTCACCGAAGAAAGTCTTTCGTAAAAGAAATTCGTCGTCTCTGTCAAATCGTCCGCCGCCTGTATATACCTGTTGATTTGATTTGTTTCACGACGCCGTCATTCCGACGATGTTTGCCGTCATTCCGACGATGTTTGGCGTCATTCCGACGATGTTTGCCGTCATTCCGACGATGCCTGTGTCAAGTACGACCCAAATATCATATGAATTAAAGCATAGTTGTAAAAAACGTTTTTTTCGTTTTTTATTCGCTCCCAAAAAACGTCGTTTTTTTCGTTTTTTATTTTTGAAAAATAAAAAACGATAAAAAACGATGGGAAAAATAACTATTATTCTCCTTAATTTTAACTTTTTTCTGATATTTCTTATGTTTTCCGCCAACTCTCAAGGATTCAGCAAACTAAAGTCATTATTTCATCGTTTAACATCATCATTTAAGAGATAGCCTTCGTGTAGTAGGTTCCTAATCAATGTTTTCAAGGTGAAAATGCGGTTTTATATGTAACAAAGGCAAATTATTTTCCGTTTCCGTTTTTTATCGTTTTTTTGTCGTTTTTTATTTTTTTGAAAAAACGACGTTTTTTTCCGTTTTTTATTTTATTTTCATCGTTTTTTACATCTATGAATTAAAGGTTACTTTTTTGCTCTTCAGTTATTAGGGTCTATGGAATTTCAATGCACACCGGAAAGAATTAAGTCATGTGTGACTAGACTAAAAGGGGCTGATATAATGATATTTTTTCTGCTATTATTATTATTATTATTATTATTATTATTATTATTATTATTATTATTATGCAATAACGTTTATTATTATTATTATTATAACACACATTTATTTTTTCAAAAGAAAATGACAAAGTCATTTACAAGCTAATGTCTATGCTCCTTTTGAACATTATTATTATTATTATTATTATTATTATTATTATTATTATTATTATTATTATTATTATTAATTTATTATTATTATTATTAATTTATTATTATTATTATTATTATTATTTATTTATATTATTATTATTATTATTATTATGATTATTATCATTATTAATTTATTATTATTATTATTTATTTATATTATTATTATTATTATTAATTTATTATTATTAATAATTTATTATTATTATTATTATCATTATTATTATTATTATTATTATTATTATTATAAAAAAACCATCATTTATTTTCAAAACCAACAGAGCAACATCAACTGGCTGGAACTGATTAACGGTGAGCACTAGGTTAGACACTAGCAAAATGTGCTAATTGTATTCCCACAGATGCATGCAAAGCCTAATACATAATGCAATTATTGTTGGTATGGCTGGTCGTCCTCGACTCCGGTTGGTTGTGTGAAAGTGCCCCTGAATGCTATGGCGTTGAATCTTTGAGTGCATATCGATAGCCGTTGGAATAAGTGCACAGACTCACGAGGGTCACCAGAAGCGGCGGTCATACGGCGCCCCAGCTCAGACAGGAATTCGCGACCTGACCGATTGATGGGGCCCAGCGATTCGATGGCGATGGGGACGAAGTCGTGGGTGGCCGGGAGTGTTGAATATTTGGCGCACTTCCGGTTTATTATTATTATTATTATTATTATAACTATACTTGTTTAAAAACCAGTCCAGAATTACCCTAATCATCGATTTCCTGGCTGGCGAAAGTGCCTCTAAACCAATATGCGTCGATGCCCTAAACGCTACTGCGTTAAACCACTATTATTTTTATTATTATTATTAGTAGTAGTAGTAGTATAAGTAGTAGTAGTAGTAGTAGTATAAGTAGTAGTAGTAGTAGTAGTAGTAGTAGTAGTAGTAGTAGTAGTAGTAGTAGTAGTAGTAGTAGTAGTAGTAGTAGTAGTAGTAGTAGTAGTAGTAGTAGTAGTAGTAGTAGTAGTAGTAGTAGTAGTAGTAGTAGTAGTAGTAGTAGTAGTAGTAGTAGTAGTAGTAGTAGTAGTAGTAGTAGTAGTAGTAGTAGTAGTAGTAGTAGTAGAAGTAGGCCTAGTAGTAGTAGCAGTAGTACAGTAGTAGGAGTAGTAGGAGTAGTAAGCTTAGTAGTAGTAGGCCTAATAATAATAATAATAATTCTCGTTTATTCATTCAGGTTGACATACCGCAACCGGTAACAGTGTAGCCTACAACGGTGCAGTTGAAGCAGTTTACAGGAACTCAGATTACAGAATACATAAAATTTATCCTAACTATTAACACAATAGACAACCTGCAATAATATAATCGGCATCAATAGCAGCCTACAAAGCACTCCGCTTGTGCGGGGCGCGAACTCGTTGCCTCATGCTCTCTACGCCTGCAGCGTGCTATCCAATGCGCTACCGGTAGTAGCTGTAGGTTAGGAATAGAAGTAGTAGCTGTAGTAATAGAAGTAGTAGTAATATTGTTACTAATTATTATCATTATTTTTATTATCATTATCAATATATCTTAGACTACTTCTTTTCTTGAGGTATACCGGGTACGGGTTGTGCAACAAATCGGTGCAAACAATGTTCGAAAATCATGCATCGATTCAGAAGCTCTGATGGAGGTGACCAACATGCAACACCCACTGTATGCATTGTATGCATTGTATTGCATTGTATGCATTGTATTGCATTGTATGCATTGTATTGCATTGTATTGCATTGTATTGCATTGTATTGCATGTCCTATTCAACGCAGTTGCCATCGTTTGGCATTTAATCGATGAAAAGGATGCGCCTGCCTGCCTGCCTGCCTGCCTGCATTGGGAGTTCTGGTGATGGCGATACTGCTGCTGCTGCTGCTGCTGCTGCTGATGATGATGAGAGGATAGCGTCGCTATATAAATGCCCTGCATGGGGTGACGATCGACGACAGAGTTCTCTTGCGCCACCACCAGCACAGCACAGCACCAGCATCCGTCGACGACGACGACAGTTAGAGACTGGCTTTGCGAGGAAGAAAAGTCGAAGAAGAGACAGAGAAGAAGAAGGAGGAGGAGAAAAGAGGCGAAGGAGGAGGAGCAGGTGATTATGAAGTTCTTCTAAAACTCCATCATCCTTTTATTTTAATGTTTGCTCCTCGTTGCCGGCTGAATAGCTAAACGTCGTCTGGTCAGTCGAAGGCTAAACGTGTAATTCATGATTTCTTCATTCCCTCTCTACCCCACACCCACTTTCTTTATCTTTCTCAGCCAGTGAAGATTCGGTCCGTGTAATTATAGGAACACCCTGCATAGGATGTTCACCCCATGACTGCCATTCCAAAGGCGGCGTCTAGCTTAACTGCAGCAGACGACGAATACATTCACTCGATTCATTCTACACGATTCACTCATTCACTTTCACTGACTCTTTGCAAGACGCATCGAAATCGTACATGCTTTTGTCCTTCACCTTCAAATATGCTTTACTTCAGATTGAATTTTTTCGTATTTTAAAAGTAGGCCTAAGTAAGATGGGCAATAATGAAGTTTCCCGTTATACCCCGATATCATATCCCATTATGCCACGCTCTCCCCTACAGATAAAAATATCGACAACAAACCCCGAAGTGGGATGACGGATGAAAATCTTCAGACCAATGCGATGATTGATGCAAATTACAGTTTGCAGGGGATAATGTTTAGGAGGGGATAATTTGAAACCTTTACACCGGGAAAAGGGACAGATAGAAGTCCCGCTTATTATTAGAGAAACCTATCTACCTTAGAAACGGTAAAATGGTGCCAAAATAATAGTCATGCAACAAATATCCAAATTATCCATTGATTCAAATGCACATATAAATCGGCACACAGCTGAACTAAAGAATGAGAAACATTTGTGTCCATTTCCATCTTATGACAGTGCATGCAGAGCGCGAAGACTTGGTGCTCGCTTTTGGGCGGGGGCCGCGGGGGGGGGGGGGAATGGGCGAACGAACGGCCGAAGGAGGATCGACGAGGCGCGAGGCGTCTAGCAGGGGTTTAGGGGAGGGGGATGCGCCCCTCCCAATTTCGAAATTTTTTGAATTTCCACTCTGCAATGGAAGCATTTTAGGATGTCATTTTTTTTACCAAATTGCTCGTCATTTCACTGTTGATAGTCGTGATTTAAGACTTCAAAACCGTCTTCTCGAATTGTTATTTTTTACCTTAAATTTCATGCTGTAAAATTTGGTGACTTTCTTAAACTCAAAAAATTTCTCATTTTCATTGCTGAAAGACATGCTTTAAAACTTCAATAAATGTCTTCTGCCCATTGTTTCATTTTTTCGCTTAAAAAACTGTAATTATAGCATTTTAGGCTGTCATTTGAATGAAATTGCTAAATCATTTCAGTGTTGATAGTTGTCGCTTAAGACTTCAGAAGCGTCCCCTCCCATTGTTTAAAAATATTCAGATTTCTTAAGCCGTCATCTCAAAATAATTTCTCATAAATACATGGTTTAAGACTTCAACAAACGTGTCATTTTTAAAAATTTCATACCGTTATAGTAGCATTTTAAGCTGTCATCTTAGCAAAATTATGGATAAATAGTGGCTAAAACTGCAAGCATTTATGATGATATTGTCTAAATATTCTGAAATATTGGGAGGGATATAAGCACTTCCGTACGTCTTCCATCACAAACTTTGGAGGGGACCGTCCCACGCTGCCCCAACCCCTAAGTTTGCACCGAGGGTATAGACATACTTTGCCACAGTAACAAACAGTACAGAACAAAGCAGCAGTCGGTGGCAAAGTTTGGGAGGAACCATCCCATGCCTCTCGTCGTAAGTTGGGGGACCGTTCCAAGCCTCTCAGAAGTTGGGGGACGCGTCCCGTGGGTCCCTTAGGGTGGTTGCGTCTATGCCGGGTATGGTGAGGTTCAACCCCTGACCGTCCCCCGTTGCCCGCCTTAAAAGTCTACGTCCATCGTGTAGACATGCGTTACCACAGTAACAAACAGTAAGAATAAAAAGAGTAAGCTTAAGAAGACACTATAGCTGCTAGCAACAGTTTCACGTGCAAGCTGTGTGAGACGCCAACACTGTCGGGGTAAGATGTAGGCTTACAGGCAGGATTAAAACGCTTTGATTCAGCCTTAATGCTGAGAAGCTACGTTCGATCTTAATATGCCAATCCATATTGAAATGGCTATTAGCAGCAGTCGGTGGCAAAAGTTGGGAGGAACCGTCCCAAGCCTTTCGTCGAAAGTTGTGGGACCGTTCGTCGAAAGTTGGGGGGGGGGCATAGGCGTAACTTTCTATTGTGATGGTGGTGTCCAGTCACCACCACTTTTAAAAGTGGTGGTGAATTTCACCACCACTTTTTGGTCTTGCAAATAATATTTTTTTAGCATGAAGGCTTTTGGCTGTCTTCCGCTTAAGCTATTCATTCTCAAAATCAAGAGGCAGAGGAGGAAATAGATAGAGAAATAGGTAGGATTGAGAATAGAAAGAAACATCGCATCAAAGTGAATAGGCCTACTTGATAGGCCTGTATAACAATATACTGCACATGTGCACTATTTGACTGAATTTTCGAGTTTATTATTGACCTTAAGTTCGATTCCTTTGGATATAGGCGATTGGCAATTGTCACATTTTAACACTAGGCCTACTGGAATTAGCCTATTAGTAGACCTATCGTTGCTTCTTGCATAATCGCCTCCACCTCGAGGGGGGGGGGTAAGTTTGCCTGCCCCACAGTAACTTCCAATCAGATTCAGACTCTGCGGTCCTGACCTTTCTTTGAGTTTGGTTTTATAAGTGGACAATGTGCAATTCATTTTGTTGTAGTCTGGATTTGACATTAGGAAACCGAGTTTTTGTAAAAGTTCATAATTATTAAAAGTTTTAACATGACTGTAGCGGCTTAATTGTAGCCTCAGTAGCGGCGCTAGTGGGCTAGGGGGGCTAAACCCCCTAAAAATCGATCGATTTTTCCCATGTAAAAATGAGATATTTGCACGATGAACCCCCTTTAACCCCCCCCCCCCCAAATAACCGCAAAGGTACGCACAAGGTTGAGGTTTGCCAGACAGTTTGGCGGATAAGAAAAAGCACCATTTTCCAAGATTTCGACCAAATGACAAAGAAAGCTCGCCAGAAATTTTGACGTTTTGTCGACTGAAAACGGAAAATTTACTCCCACAAATTCAGCCCCCCCCCAAACTGAAATCCTGGCACCGCCACTGTGTAGCCTACTGCTCAAGTGCGACTTTGCGATTGGCCGAAAGTAGCGGACAAGGTATACTAAATTCAATTTGGGGGAGGGAAGCTCATCATAGCGGAAGGCGAGGATAGAGAGAGTGGAAGGAAAATTTAGTGAGCAGACAAATGGTCACCACCACTTTCTGGAGGAAAGTTACGCCCTTGGGGGGGGGACCGACCCAGGCCTCTCAAAAGTTGGAGGACGCGTCCCGTGAGTCCCATAGGGTGGTGACGCCTATGGTCTGTCATCGGCTGCACGAACCATATCCGAGACGTCGGTCACATTGCTAGAACGATGATTGCTCATACGCCGAGTTCTTTGCATAAAACGACTCAGTTGATTCCTGTCCTCAGCTTTGGAAAATGCCACTGCAGGCTGGAGCCGCATAAAGGAGACGGTACATGGTCGCTGGCCTTGTAGCATCGTGCAGCACTGTCGCAGGGAGGCCATGGGATTTGAGGATGCGGAGGGCATAAAGGGAGCGGGAGCAAATCCCCAATACCATGGGCGCCCGCATAAATGTTTGCAGGAGGGGCAAAACACGATGGTAATGGTTAAATTTTCTGCAGCAAGGGTTTGACAAATGCAAAGCAGGAAATTAAGAACATGCATGCGTGTTGTTCGTTCTGGTTTCTTAATGCAAATGTATAAGTTTCATTATTTTTTTAATCATTTTTAATATGGATTGTCTCTTAAAAATAGAGTCGCTTATAAATGTCTATCTTCGTCTTGGCCTCCGTGGATTCTGCAGCAAACTGGCAGCAAACTGGCAGCAAAATGGCAGCAAAAAGCCTGGCCACAGGTATTGACTTGTATTATAGGCTACATAACGCCGGTGTCACTGCATGGATATTCTATCCTCCTTAAAGCTATCCGGGGGATGAATTAATCTATCATCCCGTATGAAATATACCAATCATAAATTCGGTAGCACGACATTTAATCCCGCGACACTTAATACCGCGACAGTTAATCCCGGACACTTAATCCCGGCGACATTTAATCCCGCGTCAGTTAATCCCGCGACACTTAATCCCGTCGACATTTAATCCCAGCGACACTTAATCCCGCGACATTTGATACCGCGACACTTAATACCTGTACACACGTGAGTACGAATAATTGTACGACTGTTCAAAGTGTTCAGGTTTTCTGTTGTACATCTGTAGGCTACATAAAATTATAGGCCTACATCATAAAGGGTTTTAAACAGGATTTGCTAAGTTCAGTCTACGATAGGGCAGTGACATGGAGGCGAATTTTGGCTGCAGTTTTATCGAATTTTACTGGTTTTATAATACTACTTTTGGGGTTTTAACACATTTCTTTGCATTAATGCACCAATGATACGGATGATACAGACAGTGAAAGTCAGAAATCTACGTTTAGAGAACTCTATAGAAATAAACATGCTCTTATAACTTTCTGCCACGCATGTTCAAGCTCTTTCTAAGAACTGTAACAATGAGCATTGGCTTTCAACCCTCCTGCGGGCACCCATGCAAACAGCAGGCCTATCGATTATGGCCTACTTGAGTGAAATCTAGCTGTAGTGCAGTCACAACTGCAAAAAATTAAATAGGTCTACTAATGCAAAAATTAGAAAATTTCTCAAAGTACACTCAGATTATATCAGGGAGATATACCAGCCTTGTAATTATATAAACCAAGTCTGCTATAAGCCAGGCTCCATTTTGTCCATTTTGCAAGTTGCCAATACAGAATCCAGGGAGGCTAAACTGTAGATAAACTTGGATACGGGGCTCTGGTTATCACGCCTCGAGATTTACACTCAAAATTGACAAAGAGATCTGTTCAAAAGAATTGATACCCACTTTTTAACTTTTATCTGATCCTCGCATCTCCACCTTCCTAAACGACACTCGCATTAGCAGTTACACTGGCCCTCTGGCTACTAGACTCGGACCTCTTTCTGACTACTCTTTAGAATAGGCTTCTGACTCGATGCAGCCCATGTGAAAACGCTGGTGCCCTGAGATTGACTTTCGAGTGGTGCTTTAGAAGCAGCTAGAGGAGCACTTGCACGGTTGCCCCTTGAGAATTGACACCTATTTTTCGTTCATTTATTAATTCTTTCATTCTATGGACTTATGTGGCGAACCTTTAGGAAAATACTTTTTAACATCTACTTTTTGATCTTTATCAAATTTCTAAGGAAACTATTCGTATTAAAAATTATACACAAAATGAAACTGAGAAATTTGCATAAGAAACCTCTTCGAAAAATACCCGTACCGGTATTCTTAATTTCCAGCTTTGCATTTTCCAAGCTCTTGCTACTAAAAAATTTAACCGTGACTATCGTAGAAATTTTGCCCCCGGCACAAATTTCTGTAGGCGCTTGTGAGTCAGCTCTCAGTCCCTTTTGCTCGAACTTCCACTATGCAGAACCGTGCTTTCTCGGTGGTAGGACCCTCAACCTGGAATGGTCTTCCTCTTTTGTAAAATCCTTCTAATTTTTTTCTCATCTTAAGACAGTTTTATTTGGCCGCGCTGAGGTTGGGAGCGCCTCTGAGTATAGCCCGTTTGAGGAGGCGCTATATAAATGCATCTGATGATGATGATGAATGAAATGATTCAGCAACTCTTGCAAATCTTCCGCATTCTCGTTGAAGTAATCTGAGTCAACCTCGAACGATGCGATTACATTGTTTGGTGGGTTAAAGAATGCAAGCATCCGAATCTTCGATGTGTATGCTTGTAGTACGTTGCGAGACAGTCGACTGTTCTGCCTTGCGCCGTATACACTGACTAAGATGAAAAAGTTCGATTTATTAGAAGATTTCAACCTATTAATCGCCTTTTTTATAAACTTATTTTAGTCGTAACCGACATTTAAATACACAACTTCAGCTATAATGATGAGATTTGTTAATTGTAAAACCAACATATAGATCGCCCTTTTGATGACCGCCTTTTTGTTTGCGCGCCCTTATGATCGGCGCCCTTTCGCACAGGCGCTTTTTTTATAAAGCGACACCCTTTCTTAACTCACCCTTTTGATAGGATACTTAAAACAATGCCTTTTTGAAGCCTTTTTGTCTGTAAATTATAGGTGTGCAACGAAGCCGCTTCTACTTGTGGCAACGTCGGTCCTCAGCATAATATTTGCCACCACTGATAACAATTAATTATATAGATCACCGACTATGATGGCTGCTTCATCTGAACTCAATCGATTGGCTTTCGTTGTCGTCCTCCTCGGGATGGTCGCCGTTCAGCTGGTGAAGGCCGTGGAATTGGAAGTGGAAGAGGCGCAGAGGAGGAGGATCATCGCCAACAGGACGAACGAGAACAATGATCTGGAAGGAGGAGGAGGAGGAGGAAGAAGTGGGAAGAAGAAGGAAGAGGGGGAGGAGGACGTGGAGGCACTGCTGTTGTCTTATCGTACGTTGGGTGCACAGCAGCGGAGGAAGCGAATGACGAAGGCAGAGATCGAAGAGGATCCATTCGCATCACCATCCTCATCCTCATCCTCTTCCTCCTCTTCCGCCTTATCTTCGTCAGTCGATGAGGAGAAGCGCGCAGCCAGCAGGAGTTCATTTCGAGGCGACCTAGGAAAGCGGATGTTGTCGTTGAGAGGAGCTGATCGTCTCTCACCGGAAGACAACGATGACGACGACGATCTGTCGAAGACGATGCGACGGGTCACGTGGCTTCCGGGAATGAAGAGGAACAAGGTGAGCAGCAGGTTCCGCGGTGATCTGGGAAAGAGAGCGAGGAGTTCATTCCGAGGCGACTTAGGAAAACGAAAGGAGCCGCTGGCGCAAGAACAGGATCAAGAGCAGGACGAAACGGAAGTGCCAGAAACGCCGTCAATTGACGCCGACAGCATCCATCAACTGTCACCGTTTCTAGCGAGTGAAAGGTATGTCAGTAGGCTATGTAATGCATGCTCCTTGTGCCTTGTGTGTAGGCTATACGCCTGCAGGTCCGCATTAAGGTAGGTCGTGCTAAGGATGCATGCGGCACCCGGGCCCGCAGCTTCGAGGGACCCACATTTTCGGAAGCGATGAAATTTCTTAGCGAGAATGCTGCAACATTAATAAATACGAAATTATAGTCGTCGACATTTTGACGAAGTTCTCCCACATTCGAGATTTATTAACTCGAACTGTTTTCGAATTGGTTGAGATCACAGGAACTTATTATTAATGAAATATTTTATCTTGGGGAAGTGTGACTTTTCAACTCAGTGGTTTAACCGTTTAATACAGTAAGTTAAGTTATCTATCTTCGCAGCTCGACTTCAATTATGGTTTTGACAATAATTTGCTCTGTTCGCATTGCCTATATGAAAGTTCGCAAGGCTTCGATGTAGGCTTAATGCGAGTCCTAACTTTCTAAGTTCATACTCGTAATGACGAATTAATGATTGTTAAGCTTAAACATAGAGGAATTCAATAAAAATAAACTTAGCCAAGTAATACAATAATTTGAAAAACTGATTTGAATGATTAATGTCTAATTATTGCTTGCCGTTCGTTCCTGCGTGCTTGCCAGTTGTAACTGTACTCTAATGTCTGAAACTTTTTCTTTGTAATAAGTATACGTCATAAGAAACCCATTCTTAGGTATTGTTCATACGCATTAGTAAACGTCGTAGGCATATGTGTATATGTGATATGTGTATATATATATATATACAGGATGGGCAAAAAAAATCCCCCTGCGATTTTTTGCCAATATCTTGACCAAAAGTAAGAATTTCGAAATGAAATTTTACAGGCTTAAAGACAATTCATATTTACATAAGATGACCAGATTTCATCAAAATATTTCAAACAGAACAAAAGTTATGTCACTTTTAGTGAGGCCACCCACCGCTTTTTGACGATTCAAAAAGTAACGCAACAAAAAGTACCAAAAACACGATTTCATTAAGTCTCATCTCAAATAATTGTTATCAAATAACCCTGATATTGATAGATGATCATTATTATTACTATTTTAAAAAGAAACAGGGTACCAACGTAGCTGCACATCACTGTGAAGTCACTTAGCAAGATGACAATCACTTCGTCAAATAAGGCACATAATAATTATTGATCTGTCAGATCAATAATTTTTCTATGAATATAATAAAATTCAAATTTCTAAAAAAATTGAATGGCCAAAGTGTTAGTGACAGACAAAATGTGTATTCAGACACCTCTTGAGCAAGATCCTGAAGATATAGGGGAGACCGGGGCAAGAGTGGCATTGTGGGCAAGAGTGGCACCCCACACTGGCCAGAATACGGCCACCGCAGTAGCCACTCTACCTTGCGTTTTATTAGGCTGCTGTGATGCGAGACTCGGCGAAAAACTCCATTCTGCTGCAGATTTGCCGCAACTATTTCTATTTCAATTTTTTAGATTTTCGTCGATTTTGAGTTTTTTGAAGGTGATCTTTGATCAGACCATGCTTTCTAGTGGAAGATACGAGACGTTTCATATTTTGCTATCTTGAAGATTCGACATTCTTCTTTTTAATGAAACATCATCGTACATCGCATTTTAATCCATTCGTAACGAAAAATAATCGCTAAGGTGATGCGTGTTTATGGGGCATAAGTGGCACCCCGACTGCCAGTTTTGCCCCACGGCATGCCACTTTTGCCCCATAACATGGGGCAAGAGTGGCACTTAGGCCTAGACATTTTCCATTAGGCCTATAATTTCCTTAAATTTATCTAGATTCTCCTTAATTCGGTTTAGAGTATTTAAAACTTTGTTCAGATGTTTAAGTCGCAATTGGTTAAGACTTTCGTGCGCAAGACGTATCGAACAAGCTATGGAGAAGAATAGCAGGAAACAAGATTATAGGCCTACATTAATTTTTTAGAGAATGTTTGGTCCATGTCGATGGTGTGAACTATGCGAGTTGTCTTGGACAAAGTAACTAGCCTATAGTGGTGAATTGTCTGAGCTCAAGGCAATTTTTGCGATATTATGGAATACCACGAAGCTCGATTGCAAAACGAATGAAGAACTGCGAGCTAACAGCAGTAAGCTGTTGAAATGCAGCGGCTGAACGCAACGGGCTTGAACATCCTTTCAGTACAATTAAAGAAGAAACTGGCCTGGAGGCTGGAGAGATTGGGTCTCTAATTACAATATAAAACAGCGTAATGGACTAAGCTTAAAGACTCGTGAAGCAACAAGCCCAGCGCATGCAGTCGGCTTTAACCAAGTAGGCCTACTGTAACAGGTATGAAAGGTTTTCTTACTCGTTAGTGAGGAAACGATGAGACTTAAACTACGCCTGATAGATAGCATTGACGAAACCGGTTTAGCAACTGTACAAAAACCAGGGAAAATCATTGCTGAGAATCAGGTTACAAACAATTTGGTAAAGTTGTGAGTCAAGAAAGAGGAATAATACATATACATGTATGTGCTATGAGTCCATCAGGTAACTATGGGCTACCAATGATCCTCTTTCGACAAAAAATATGTGAACGACAGGTTGATGCGAGGAGTACCTAATTAAGGTTTCAGTTGGGGTTCCATCTCCTTGTGGATGGATTTACACCGCATTTTTATACTTCAAGCACTTCAGCATGTGAAGCCGAATGAGACAAACAGATGTCTTATTATTTTGGATGGGCTTGCGAGTTATAAGTCACTAGAGGCTGTTACTTTGGCTAAGGAGGACAACAGTTACTATGGTCACTATTTAACCTCACACTAGCATGCAGGTAGCAACAGTTTTCAGCCGCTTGATGTTGCATTTTATGGTCATCTAAAAAGGAGATACAGTCGTGAATTGGACAAGTGGATGGTTGCAAATCCAGGCAAGCGCGTCACTGTGCATGAAATTGCTGAATTGTTCGCACATGCATAATGAAAGTAGGCTCACGGCTTCGCTTGAGAAAAGTGGATTCAGAAGGACACTCATTTTCCCTTACTATCCGTACGTCTTCGCGGACGAAGACTTTTTCCTTCAGCAGTGACTGCCCGTAGCATGTATGTGGAAGTCCATGAAAGCAGTAACAATAGACTTATAGATGGGAACTTACAGATTGATGCTGCAGAAGCACCCGCAACACGAAATTCCACGATGTCACATTCAGAGGCTCTAAACTCCATGCAAAAGTCAGCCACATTCACTTCCACCACTGAAACTTGTCCCAACAATTTACAAGTTGTCCCAACCTAGGTAGGTCTACAGCAAAGGCTAGACATCACGTGAGAACTTCAAATGTGACCCACGACCCTCATCAACGTTAAAATCAGGTCTACTCCACAAGGGCATATATAGTTAGACATGAGGCTAGAGATTCTGAAACACTTTGGCCTAGCAATATGTCTGCAGGTTATCGACCGCCAACTTCCGTACATCTTCGACCAGTACCTCGTGCTATACCAGTGCACAGCCGGAATCAGCGAAAATCACCAGCAGGCTTTCTATTGAAAAGGCCGATGCACGTGAGCTAAACCAGCCAGAAATACACATGGAACTTCCCTGCGAAAGTTTTATTTCAGTTTTCGTTACTTTT
The DNA here is from genome assembly GCA_949752735.1 of Lumbricus terrestris. Taxonomy (NCBI): domain Eukaryota; kingdom Metazoa; phylum Annelida; class Clitellata; order Crassiclitellata; family Lumbricidae; genus Lumbricus; species Lumbricus terrestris. The sequence goes on from OX457044.1 coordinate 12,361,430, forward strand.
GTCAAATGCAATAAACAAATAATGAAGAAAGCCTAGCCACCTTTGGCCATGACATCGTATCACACTTACCCATCAATTCTGCATGAGTAAGCAGTATGCTACTTTTGCCCCGAGTATCGGGGCAAGAGTGTCAACATTTCCACTGTGTAGCAGTACGCCACTTTTGCCCCAATGGTCGGGGCAAGAGTGTCAACATTTTTACTTTGAGGCAGTATGTCACTTTTGCCCCAAGTGTCGGGGCAAGAGTGTCAAACTTGTCACCTTGTGTTTTGCACGTTTTGCAAAATATCCTACCTACTACAGTCAACTTCGAACGTTTTTCTGCTAGCCTTATGTGTTGTCAACGTGCATGTGAAAAAATTGTGGCATTATATGATATAGTTTTTAAAATATACCTCGTATTCCAAAAAGGTGCCCCTCTTGCCCCGTTCTCCCCTAATGCTATGAGCAACGTTTACTCTGATAAACAGTGAGAGCGCAAAAATAAAGCGTTAAGCTTGAGAGTTAAGAGATTTGCCGTAAAATGAAAGGAGATCGGCTCAATGTCGACTTTCTGGTTTCATTGAGAAAGCCAATGGGCAATGGCCCAAGACTCCGTAATTGAACTGGATGGATTGATAATCAATTGCAGAGGGCTATGCTGGAGAAATATCACAATCTGAATGATAGGCGCATTGAAGTTGATATGGGAAAATTTGCCTTTGGAACACATCAACAGAGCCATCAAGAACTTTGCAAAGAGACTCAAAAGCAGTTTTGGCACTGGTCGTGGGCACATTGAACACAAGTTGTGAAGCACTATCAAATTCATTTCACAACAGCTATTTGATATGTGACTTAATAAAATCGTTTTTTGTTACGTTTTGTTGCGTTACGTTTTTGAATCGTCAAAAAAACGGTGGACGGTCTCACTAAAAGTTATGTAACTTTTGTTCTGTTTTGAAATATTTTGATGAAATCTGGCCATGATGTGTAAATATGAATTGTCTATAAGACTGTAAAATTTCATCTCGACATTCGTACTTTTGGTCAAGATATTGACAAAAACCGTAGGGGGTCTTTTCTGGCCCACCCTGTATATAGGCTTAGTCTTAATTATGTGCCTGGTGGACCGGTGGTTGACAGAATGGGCCCGAAAGGTTGTCACAGCACCCGGGCTCGCATTAGCCTTAATCAGTGGCGGCGCCAGGATTTTTTTTTTTGGGGGGGGGCTGGATTTTCGGGGAAAAATTTTGCGCCCGCCGCCAAAATTTCTGACGACCTTTTTTTTAGTCATCGACCAAAATCTTCAGCCTTGCGCTTCATTTTTTTTGGGGGGGCTAAAGGGGGTAAATCGTCCAAATATTTAATTTTTACATGGCGACAAAATAGATGGCCTTTTTTAGGGGGGCTTAGCCCACCCCAGCCCTCCCTGGCGCCGCTACTGGCCTTAATGCGACCCTGTCTGTCTTTTTGCCTTTTGTCTGCGTGTCTATGATACTATTTTACGTGTATCAAAACAACTCAACGTTAAAACTCCTATGCATTCTTTCATCACTCTTTCAGTCTACCAAAACCAGGTCTAGGGGCCTACATCCACACTAGGACTCGCCTCTCCTACAAAAGCCTATCCCCGTCCTATAGCGTACATCTCACCTGCTATCGCTCATTCACCTCTCTCTCTCTCTGCCTCTCTATGTCTTTCTCTCATTCTGTCTGTCTCTCTCTGTCTTTCTCTCTGTCTGTCTGTCTCTCTATCTCACTCTATCTCTATCTGTCTGTCTGTCTGTCTGTCTGTCTCTCTCACCCTCAGGTACGCCTAGCGCTCGGCGGCGCTTTCCCGCCTTAACTTGACAGGTGTGCTAAGCATGTCTGCATACAATTGTCTGCTGCGACGACTATCGTCGTACATTCAATGATCGTTATACAATTGCAATACAAAATCAGCTTACAGAAGGGTTGAGGCAGAGGAGGTTGGAATACATCCATTGAGAGATTAAGATTGACCACATTGGTAAACTGAACAATGGAGGTGGAAAAAGAGCCTTGGGAGAAGGATATAAAGAGTTGGGTGGTGGTGGTGGTGGTGGTCAACAGACGAGTATTCTATGAGATGACTTAAAGTCTTAAAGGAGTGGTGTAGAGAATGAATAGCATTGGACCAGAACGAAGCCTTGAGGAACGCCACAAGATGGTGGAATGGATTGCGAACAGTGACTGCAGTAGAAGAGAAGGACCTGGAAGACAAGTAGGACTGGAACCACAGTATGCAAATGGCAGTACCAGATGGATCAAACCAAGAAGACAGTCGATTAGATGGAGATTGTGATCGATGGTGTCGAATGCAGCGGAGATGTCAATGAGGCAGAGACTTGCTGATGACTGACGACAGAGACCAGTTTATTAGGCCTATACAGAGTCAGAGAGACAAGTAGAGTTTCTGTGGATTGGTGTTTCGTCTGGTGGGTGTTGAGGAATGAGTTAGAGAAGATATTATCCGCATTTGTCTTTTCCTAATTCCAGAGGTCACGACTCGTCGTCCAGACACAGAGGCGACGGAGGCGACGGGCGCCGCAGCCGCACTGACAGTAGCAGCATCATCAGTAAGGCTGAGGAGAGAAACGACGATTACGACAACAGAGGAGGAGGAGGAGGACGAGGAGGCAGGAGGACAGCTGATGATGCTGATGCTGCTGATGCTGCAGCATACTTTGGCGATCGCATGACTGGAAGAGGGAAGGCGGCGGCGGAGGCGGCGCATCGGACTCGGTGGCACCAATCAGTGCCACGCTGGAGGTACAACAACCGAGAGTAAACTGCAGGTATACCTATTGTTCAATCTGGACCTTTCTTTGTATAACCATAGGAAACATCCAGGTCATTCAAAATGAAAGAATCAACTTCTGCGGTGAGAGAGTTTAGCCTACTGTTTGACACTAGAAAGGAAAGCGATAAGTTTGCATGACCTCATCAATACGGTTCCATGACATTTGAACGGACGACAAAAGAACGTGAGACACTAGAACGACGGCGACAGTAGAACGGTGTATTAGATGACCGCTGAGACCACTGAACGGCAGGACTGTTGATCTATCTAGTCGCGTGCCAAATGGGGAACTGGGCCAGTGGCATTGCCAGGAATTCATGATGGGAGGAGGGGAATGACCTGGCCGGATGCCCTTTCTGACACCAACCCAACAGTATTACAGTAAATAAAAAGGGAATAAAGTAACAAAGGGAATAAAGTAAGAAAAACAATTGTTACTACAAACAATGTTTTGTTTTTCTTATTTAAGTGGATAAATAACCTTTTAAAAACTTTTTCTAAGCCAATGGGGAGTTTTAACCCACGAAACCCCTTGTCTACGCCACTGAACTGAGCTTAAGTAGGCCTACATGACAATTTCTGCTTTGCCATAGCTGGCGACTGCACGAGTAGCCCGTTAGTATAATTCTCGATATTTCTTCCATGCTTGGTTGAAGCATCCCGGTGTCCTAAGTCCTTGCTAGAAAGTAGTCTTTTGCAGTTGAATTTCTTTCTTGAGACCTGTCAAAAGGTATATATGGTGGGGTTGTTACATAAGAACAACGAGTGGAGTCCATAATTCATTCATTTCAAGAATTTATATAGCGCACCTTCCAGAAACCACTCAGAAGCGCTCCCAGTCCAACACGGTGAAACAAAAAAGTTTTTAGGAGCCTGTTAAGGAGTCTGTTGAGGAGTCGAGGTAACAGGCGCTTCTCCAGCGCGAGACTATTTCAGACAGATGGACCTACAGCTAAGAAAGCACGACGCTGACAGATTGAGGTTTCAACACGCCCAACATTCCATCAAAACTGAATGTACGTAGGCCTACGTGCATAGTGTACAACGCCGTATCGTACCTTGTGAATTGTTCATTAGTTGGCCCGGTTATAATATTATGTTGTATTGTTCATAAACATTTATTAAGCGCCTCTTACAGACTAGCTATTCAGAGGCGCTCTCAGCGTGACAGCCCCGAGAAAATAAAAAAGACTTCAAGTAGCGAAGAGCTGAAGATGTCGCCCCCAATAATATCTTAGTGAGTTAGGGTTAGGTTTAGGGTTATGGTTAGGGTTAGGGTTAGGGTGGGTTATGGTTAGGCTTAGGGCTATGGCTAGGGTTGGGGTGAGTTAGGGTTATAGCTAGGTTTAGGACTTTAGGGTAAGGTTTAGGGTTAGGGTTCGGAATAGTGGACCTTCGGAATAGTGGACCCTCGGAATAGTGGACCCAAATCGAAATACGTGGAGTAAAATAGATATCATATAAGAACACATTAGCCTATATAACATGCAATTAAATGTCATAAAGGAACACATAAGCCTATAAAACATGCAATTAAATAGAGATGATAAACATCTATAATACTTGGAATTAGCCCCCTTAGCCCCTGATAGACTCCGCCCATGCCTGCCCGACTAATGTACAAATCATATTATTCTCTATTAACCGCCAGTGGATGAATCGTCCGGGATGAATCCTCCGGGGATGAATCCTCCGGGGATGAATCCTCCGGGGATGAATCCTCCGGGGATGAATCCTCCGGGGATGAATCGTCCGGGATGAATCGTCCGGGATGAATCGTCCGGGGATGAATCGTCCGGGGATGAAACGTCCTAGAATCATAAGGACAATGTAATCAATTATATGCCCATTTCCGTTCTTCCTTCTCCAAGTTATATGAAAAACTTATGTATAATTGATCGACTATATGGTTATGTTAAAAACTCTAATGTCATTTATCCATCTCAGCATGGATTTCAACCTGGTCACTCCCCCTACATGGCCTTATTGAATATGCATGTAATGGGATTCTAATCCACACTATGGATACATTTCCCAGACTTCAGAGCAGAGATCAAGTTACCAATTTGCAAACTGTATTTCTATTCGTGGAAAAGTAGGTTAACGCCCTAAATGTCACCCAATCAACAAGTCGTTGGTTTAAAATATAAAAAATATATTTGAATATTGAATATTAATTAATATATCAACATATACAATTATTGGTTCATTTGTCTTGGTAATAAGGAAATGTCAGATTTAATTCAGGCCAATCACTTATAAGCCTACTACTACACCACCGCGCCCCACGGTGCCGATTATCCGCAAAGAAATCGAAAAGTAATCAACTACAGACATGGAAAGCAGCGACTGGAGAGAGGATGAAGAATTCTAGTCAGTGGTGAGCGACGACAAAGCTAAAGACTTCAACGCGGGAGGGTATATACACTGTATCCGGATAAAAGTAGCCCCCACATAAAAGTGTAATAACTCTGTCAAAACTCTTAGGATTTGTCTGAAATTTTAAACAGAGCAACAGTGACCATATTTACACGAGATCCTAAAGCCGATTAGAAATATTCGTGAGTTTGTCAAATTTATGAGCGCTTAAAATGCAGCACCAAAAAATTGAACTTTGAAAAGAAGTGAAATTCAGCTATAGCCAATGTTCAAAATGTCCTCCTTGCTCGCGGACACACGACCGTAGACGTAGACGCTACTGTTTGATGTTCCGGTCGATGATCACTTGGTCACTCTTCAATCAGACGCGCCCTACGCCCTATACGGTTATCGATGTCATGAATACGCGTGAACGAAAAACGCGCCCCGCCAGTAAATGCACCTAGCTGTTACTCCGGATCGAGGTTTGGACTGCTGGGCGGCCACAGCTGCCGGATATGAAGCCGAGTGTAACCCTGGACAACTACTACGTCTACGGTCGTGTGTTCGTGAACAATAAGGACATTTTGAGCACCATATATAGCTGAATTTCACTTCTTTTCAGGTTTTCCATGTTGGCAAGTTCAATTTTTTGGTGCTGCATTTTAAACGCTCATAAATTTGACAAACTCACGAATATTTCTAATCGGCTTTAGGATCTCGTGTAAATATGGTCACTGTTGCGCTGTTTAAAATTTCAGACAAATCCTAAGAGTTTTGACAGAGTTATTAGGCCTACACTTTTATGTGGGGGCTACTTTTATCCGGACACAGTGTATATACCCTCCCGCGTTGAAGTCTTTAGCTTTGGTCGTCGCTCACCACTGACTAGAATTCTTCATCCTCTCTCCAGTCGCTGCTTTCCGTGTCTGTAGTTGATTACTTTTCGATTTCTTTGCGGATAATCGGCACCGTGGGGCGCGGTGGTGTAGTAGTGGTGTCGTTGCCTTGAAGCCGGAAGGTTCGAGGTTCGAATCCACCTCACGTCGCCGCGTAGGGACCTTGGGCAAGTTCTTCACTCGCAATTGCTCAGCGCTTCGGCGTGAAACTCTGCTGCAGTGTCCGCTCTGCAGTCGGGAGCGCCTCTGAGTAGTGAGAGCCTGAAGGGGTGCTATAACAAATGCACATACAAACAAACAAACAAACAAACAAACAAACCGTGCTTTTCTTCCAAAATGACGTTAATCTTCACCGCTACTGTTTATGAATTGAACAACTATACTGTTACGTACCGTATTCAACATTCGATGACACGTACTGTTCGATTACCATTCGACGTAAAGTTCTTTGATTTATTGTAACTTCTCAATGACACGAGAACTTCGTCGAGAAGTACAACCAAAGATCACCGGTAGCCGATGAAGACTGGTCAATCAATCAACTAATATAACTTAACATGTGTAATTATAATCAACAACATACAACAAGGTAAGAGCGTATGGGTGGTGTCAAGGATATCATTACAATGCAGGACATGATTTCAAAAGCTATTGAAAATAATGAGTAGGGCCTATACTCAATGGGAGTCCTCTTCGACCTCGCTAAAGCGTTTGATACTGTAGGCTACGTAGACCATAATATTTTGCTTAAAAACTTAGAAAACTATGGAATTGGGGGAACACAGCCAGATGGTTCGCCAGCTATTTCGAGAGTCGTATACACAAAGAGTTCTCTGTAATGGTGTCCTATCTGAGCTAGGGTTGATCAAATATGGAGTTCCTCAAGACTCCACTTCTCTTCCTGCCTAATATTAATGACTTGGTCAATGTCTCTCCAACAATGTTTTTTTTAAATTCTATTTGCTGATGATACCAAAGTTTTTACTCCAATGGTTCATGGCAGACGTTGTTTCAAACTATGAACGTTGAACTGTCTAACATAAGCTAACATAGCTGCTTGGTTCTATGCAAATAGACTCACCCTTAATTTAGAAAAAACCACTTTATTTTATTTAAATCCCACCGGAAAATAAACCCAGTGACAATCTTTGCTTGTTGATGATGTTTCCATCAATCAAGTTGAGCAAACGAAATTATTAGGTATACATTTAGATCAACATTTAACCTGGAAAGTTCATAGTCTATTAATCAAATTGCAGCTAAAATTGCTAAGAACATTGGTATTATTTCCCGCATTGATTATTTCTTACCAAAGACAATTCGAATGAATTTATATTATGCTCTCGTTTACCCCAACCTCACGTACCGGGTATTGCAACCTGGTTTGGGCATCGACATGCGAATCTAGGCTTCGTAAACTTATTATCTTGCTGAAGAAGGCTGTTCGTATAATAATTGTGGGTATTCGTAAATTGGAACAAACTGGCCCTTTCTTTAGTGAGCTTCATCTCCTAAAAATAGACCAGATAAAGGATCTACAAATTTGCGAGTTCTTCTTTCGACTTGAGCACGGTCTCCTTCCTTCGGTATTCCAAGGGTACCTCCCGCACGCCTCTGACATCCATTCGCATTTCACTAGGAATTCATCTGCATATCAGAGCTCAATCTAACACTATAGGCATTTTATTGTTGATATATAATATTATAAATCTTATGTCACTCAAGTATGGAACACAATACCAATAGATATTCGTCAATCCAGTAGTCTGCAGGTCTTTAAAAAGAGACTTCGTGTTTCCTACGTTCCTCTACTAAACTTACTTAAAAGTGGACATGACCGCATGTACCGGTAGTTAAGGTTTTACTTAGGTATATAGTTAAGTTTGTTTCTCTACATGCTGTTGATAAATTTAAACTTTTCTGCAATCTGTCATAACCTAATATGATTTTTTTCGTGCCGGCTGTCTTGGTTAATTTTATTGGATTTTTTTTCTTGGATGACCCTCCCCAGCGGGATGTCCATCCCTTTAGGGCCCCTCTTTGTAGCCAATATATATAATTATATATATAACAGGGTTTACGGTGGTTCAGAAGACTCGTGATCTGTGTGAGAACCACCACTTTTACAATGTTTTAAAAACCTATTTGCCCTAGCTTGGCCTTGAAGTTTATAAGTGTCTCCACCGACACTGTCTCTTCGCTCAGCTCGTTCCAGGCCTTCACTGTTCTGCTGCTAAAAAATCTTTGCTTGATGGCACCCTCGGATTTTCTGAATATTTTATATTGGTGTCCTCTTAAACCTCTATTGTCAGCCAATTGGAAAAATCTTGAGTATGGTGTTATTTCTTTGTGTGTCATCAGCTTGTAAGTCTCAATCAAATCTCCTCTGCATCTTCGCTTTTCCAGTGTTGTCAATCCACAGTTTATCAATCTTTCTTCGTATGTTAAAGTTCCATAACCTCTTATCATCTTAGTTGCTCGACGTTGCACCTTTTCGAGCACCTGCTTGTCTTCCTGTGTGTATGGACTCCATGCCTGAACACAGTACTCTAGGTGAGGTCTGACTAGAGTTTTGAATAACTTCAGGATGATGTTTTTTTCTCTGCTGACCAGCAGTTCTTTTTATGTGTCCCAGAACTTTGTTTGCTTTGTTCGCTGCTTCTCTGCATTGTCTTGATGGTTTTGCACTTTTGTGTATTATGACTCCAAGATATTTTTCCTCCTCTGTTGTTCTTAATTTCCTGTCTCCCATTCCATATTCAAACCCCATGTTCTTTCTTCCCATGTGCATCACTGCACATTTATCTACATTGAACAGCATATTCCAGTCTTCGGACCACTTGTACAGTCTTTCCAAATCATTTCTTAGGGTGTTGGCTTCCTCCTCGTTGTTCACCTTTGCGCATAGTTTTGTGTCGTCAGCAAACTTAGAGATTTTGGAGACAATTCCTTCATCTATATCATTGATAAAAATTACAAATAGCAGTGGCCCTAAGACCGACCCCTGTGGTACTCCACTTGTAACATCTATCCAGCTTGAGTTTTTGCCCGTTACTCGAACTTGTTGTCTCCTCCCTTTTAACCAGTTGCATATTTTCTACTTTTGCTGTCATGAATATTGTTTTCTGGTTGCAAATTGCAATAAAAAAAAAATTGAATTGAATCTGGATCACCACCAAGAGGGAAATGATCACCCGGCGTCAGATGGCGTAGTAAATCCATATACGTATAGATCGACCGCTAATCATACTTTGGTGTCAGGCGTAGCCCCCCCCCCCACCTCTATACCGATTGCGCCAACATTTCGTTTCTCCACGACTTAAGCCGGTTACCTGATCGTAAAATTGGATGCTAAACTATATCTTCCTCGTAATAATGATAATTATATATATACATGTAGATCCATACCGGTTATATATGTATATAATTATATATGCGCCTAATAGGCCGAAACAGAAATGTGTGCTTCTACGGAGTGCAAATGAATGCATAAAATCTAATGCTGATGGTTTGTGTCGTTTGCCAATGACTACAGATGATCAGATGATCAGATGATCAGATGACCAGTAATGTGTATAGGCCTACACAATACAAATAGCCTACAAACAGTGGCCACTGACGATATCATATACGAAACCAATTGTCGGTTGCAAAAATTCTTCTATTTGCCGTGAAATGATCTGCTCTCTGCTGTATCTACTCTAGCGGCTATTTCAGCAAATGAATGGATGATTGGCAATTTCAGCTGCAGCAGGTCTGAGAAGATAGGACTGAGACGAATTGTCATGTATGGCTCTAAATCCTCTATGGATCTGATTCCTCTATGGATCTGATTATCCTATAAATCTGATTCATCTGTGGCTCTGATTCATCTGTGGCTCTGATTCCTTTATGGCTCTGATTCATCTGTGGCTCTGATTCCTTTATGGCTCTGATTTTTCTATGGGTCTGATTCCTCTATGGGTCTGATTCCTCTATGGGTCTGATTCCTCTATGGATCTGATTATCCTATAAATCTGATTCATCTGTGGCTCTGATTCATCTGTGGCTCTGATTCCTTTATGGCTCTGATTCATCTGTGGCTCTGATTCCTTTATGGCTCTGATTCTTCTATGGGTCTGATTCATCTGTGGATCTGATTATCCTATAAATCTGATTCTTTTATGACTCTGATTCCTCTAAGCTCTGATTCACATGTGGCACTGATTCATCTGTGGCTCTGATTCCTCTATGGATCTTATTCTTCCATGGCTCTGTTTCATCTGTGATTCATCTGTAGCTCTGATTCATCTGTGGCTCTGATTCCTCTATGCTCCGATTCATCTGTGGCTCTGATTCATCTGTGGCTCTGATTCCTTTATGGCTCTGATTCCTCTATGACTCTGATTCATCTGTAGCTCTGATTCCTCAATGGCTCTGATTCCTCAATGGCTCTGATTCTCGTATATCTCTGATTCTTCTATGGCTCTGATTCCTCTATGCTGTGATTCACCTGTGGCTCTGTTTCATCTGTGGTTCTGATTCCTTTATGGCTCTGATTCCTCTATGGCTCTGATTCATCTGTGGCTCTGATTCCTCAATGGCTCTGATTCCTCAATGGCTCTGATTCCTCAATGGCTCTGATTCCTCTATGGATCTGATTCTCCTATATCTCTGATTCTTCTATGGCTCTGATTCCTCTATGCTCTGAGTCATATGTGGCTCTGATTCATATGTGGCTCTGATTCATATGTGGCTCTGATTCATCTGTGGCTCTGACTCCTCTAAGCATAACCGTGTTCTGTTTCTGCCCATTCTTATTACGGCGTTGTGGAATAGGCTTAGAAATAAGTGACAGTTCTAGGTGGTTAGGTGTTTTGCGTTTAAATGGCTTTAGAGAATCTTTTTTTTAAAATAAATTTTGAATTTATAATAAGCAAATAGCGTCGTCCGTTCCGTAGCCTGCCCCCTCGTCCATGCACAGAGGAGGAGGAGGAGGAGGAGGAGGAGGAGGAGGAGGAGGAGGAGGAGGAGGAGGAGGAGGAGGAGGAGGAGAAGGAGAAGGAGAAGGAGGAGGGGCAGCGGGTAGCTTTCGGGTAGCTACCTGTTAAATCTATTAATGAGACCATTGCGAACAAACGGTTTCACTCCAGCCGAAATATGATACGATTATTATTTACCCTCCCTAACACCTAACTACTCGGATCCATCTTCGTTCAGTTTTTCATATGTTAATTTTAAATCATGTGACTTAGACCCTCTAACTCCTTTTATTATTTGTGATATTCTTGATGACATTGCTTCTTTCTTTCTGTACCTTGTTAAAAGGTCATTTGCTGAGAGCTGTATTCCTGCCTCACAAAAACAGGCTAAATTAAGGGGCATAATAGGGCCTAGTCTTTCCTGCACTCAAGAAGCCCAATCTTGACCCTAGCCTCAGTCAAAACTATCGACCCATTTCAAACCGATCTTTTCTATCCAAGACTCTTGAAAGACTTGTTTCAATGCAATTGATCTCTCCTATCTTGAGAAATCGGGTCTTCTTCCTTCATGATCATTGATAATTTTCGTTTATTCGACAATCCGGTTGACAGGACGCAACCGGTTACAGTGTATACAATTACCGTATGCAGTTTAGACAATTCACAATAACGCAGATAACAGAATACCGGTACACAAATCTTAACTATACTGATAGAACAGACAACCTGCAATAAACGGCGCTAATAATAGCCTTCAGAGCATGTCCGCCCAACGGGGGCTCGAACTCGCTAACTCTCGCACTCTTCGCCATGCAGCGAGTTATCCATTACTCTACCGGACCCCTCCTTCCCATCAGTCTGGCTATAGGACTAACCACACCACTGAGACAGCCCTCCTCACTTTACTTTCTGACATATACTCTGCTGTCGACAAGTCACAAGTTACTCTTCTGGCTCTCTTTGATGTCTCTGCACTGTCGACCATGAAAATTTGTTGCAGCGCCTTGAAACTTCCTGGCGAACTACTTTGGTTTCAGTCTAACCTGTCTGGTCGCACCCAGATGATCATTTCTTGTGACTCTAAGACACAGTGGGTGCCTGTTGTGTTGGGTGGTTCTGTCCTAGGTCCGCTCTATATCCTTTACACGGCTGGCATTCCCTCTCTCTTTCCCCAACCATTCTGCTACCATGGTAACCTTTTCGCTGATGATGTCCTAGCCTATGTCCACGGGTCCCCTTCTGCTCAACTCCTTCTTCCAAGTCAAATTGATCGATGCTCTATCTCAAGTTCTCCATCTTGGATGTCTTCAAATCGTCTTTCCTTGAACTCTTCAAAAACAAAGTTGATTTGGTTTAGCACTTCCAACTTTTCCAAGCAGCTTCATAAACTTGACTACTCGTTACTCTCTCAAACGTTTCTTCACTTCAACTTTTCGTCTAGTGTTCGAGACCTAGGTGTCACTCTAGATAGTTCTCTAACATTTAGGCCTACCGAACACATTGCCAATCTTATTTGCTCTTCCTACTTCCAGTTAAGGCGTCTCAGGACTATTCGCAAAATAATCTGTCTCATCTTCGACCTTTACCTCCATTGTTCACGCCTTCGTCTGTTATCGGATTGACTACTGTAATTCTGTCCTTGTTGGTCTCCTTAACAGGGCTGTACTCTAGAGTCTAGGGTGTACGCGAGTACACAGAGTATACTCACCTCCGGGGAAAAATCGCATCGTGTATACTCGCCTCCGAAAACGAGGGTACGCGCCGGCAATGGGCATACAGCGTATACTCACCTATCACTGTACTTGTTACGCTTTGTATACAGAAGGAAGAAAAATCGCGAATTTTGAAGGAAAACGACAAAATTTGATCGTGATGAATGGTTTTTGGCAGAAAATCGCTATAAAAAGCACTCGATGCTCTAACTCAAGATCTCCATCTTTGATGTCTTCAAATCCATTCAGTCCATTCAATTCTTAAGCACTCCATGCGTCACCATCATAATTATGGCGCTTCCTGCGTCACCTTGATATGGCGCGCGCCCTCCTCTGCGTTACCATCATATATTCACACATCACACAGTGATTGAGAATAATTCAGTCTCTCTGCTCAAGGCTAGCATTCCCAGAGCCAATCAACCAGCGTATCTGTTTCGATCAGATAGCAACAGACTTGATGGAGCCACCCTCCTACCATGGAAAGGAGGAAAATACCTGACTAGGGATGCAACGGTCGTCCACATATGTGTCGTCTCTTAACCTACATGGGACTCGGCTCAGTTGAGCCCACCTCAGTACAGAAGGTCAATCGCAGAATAAAGAAGTATCAGGGGCTTGCCACATCTCATGCGTTTCAGTCGGTGGCAATCGATACTTTAATTGGGTCCATTCAATTCTTAGGCACTGGAGACTGGAGTTTCTTAGATAGCACGTGCACTGTGGTTAAAGTGGTTTGGGTGAGCGCTGAGCAGTGGGGACACCGAAAACAGTTTTATTTGAATGCACGTGTTTCATGCAGGTGAGCAGTGGGAACGCAAGCAAAGAATGTTACGTCGCGTTCTTTAATGTCTAGGTCTGTGTATTCATAGGAAGGAATTAATCCGTGCCTATACTTCGTGTGTATATATGTTATTTGCAGATGCTGCGTAGGCGTCAGCGCTCCTCCTCCTCCTCTTCACCACAGATCGAACTGACAGAGCGAGGAGGATCGAGGAACGACCGACCGACCGACCGACCGACGCCTCGAAGGGAAAACGAACGACGACCATAGACTTTTATTAAGACGCTGATGACGGGAAAGACCTTAATAAAATGTGTACGGCCTACTACACTTAGTAGGCCCTACAATTAAGTGATTGAGAATAATTCAGTCTCTAGTTGTTTCTTTTTAACTTTAAATCCTCGTCTTTTCTAGACTAGTAGACTAAGTTCTTTTACATGTAATCTAGTTCTGTGTTACAATCATCATATCACAAGCCCATCGCACTAATTGGACCCTACCCAAACACTTGTATTGAAACAGTAGCCCTGCATGGTAGCCAATATAGGCCAATGACTTTGTATTACAGGATTCGTTACTTGGGAACATATTATAGTCATCCATATCACTCTCAGCCATAGATGTGGCTCCACTTAAAATTCCGCTTAGGCTATAATGCTAAAAATTGTATTTTGAATCTCCAAAGGCATTTTTAGTTTTGCACACACAACTATTTGTCAATATGCCTCCATAGATGTAACTAATTGAATGCCTTGATTTTGAAAACACGATGTTAAATTTTGCGGAACTCCGATTATCGCCCAAAAATTTGTACAAGGGCTTAAAGAAGAAGAAACTGGAGCACTGATGTTTTCAAATGATTCACACGCGTATATGAACTACTAGCTGGGGTACACGCCGTTGCCCTGGAAATCTAGGATTCGACCCACTCCGGCCACAACCCCACTACACCACACCCACCACACCCCACCACACTCCGACCTCCACCGGTACGCCACCCGATAAATTTGGGTTTTCAGGAAAATTTCCTCGTTCCAGCCCCCCCACTTTCATCCCCACCTCAACCCCCACCCTCCCACCCCACCCTTCCACCTCCCACCCCACCCGTCCACCTCTCGCCCCACCAACCCACCCAACCCCTCCCCAACCCCTCCACCACCAACACCCCCACCCACCACTCAACCCCACCGTAACCCCCACCATCCACCCCCACCCCACCCCACCCCACCCCTATATAATAGCACTCCGACCTTCACCGGTACGCGACCAGTGAAATCCGGACTGGCAAAAGCGCTGGCCTTAAACACCTCTAAAATGGTGTCAACCGCTGCCTTTATGAGTATGGGACCCCGAAAGAAAAGTGCTGTGATAAGCCTGTGTGGGCAAAGGCCAACAGGAAAAATGAGGGTTTTTGCCCCCCCCCACTCTGGCCCCATGGTGGCAGAGATTCGCGAACCTCTCCACTGCGTGTCCCATGCCGAGACTGACACAGTAGTGAAGGTTTGGAGTGAAAAGCTCAAAAACTGTGGAAATGCATTTCCGAACAAACATACACACAGAATCTTCTCTTTATTTATACAGGTGACCGTATACGGGTAGGTAGGCTATGATCTGACGACGTAATTATTATTATAGGCCTACAGTCTTCTGTGGCTACATGTATAGGGGAGACCGGGGATGAATGTAACAAATTTCGAATTTTGCATGTTTTTTGGCATTTGTAATAAATATAATTGCAATATTCTTGCATCAAACGATAGCCTAACATCTCAGCTATATAATGGCAAAGAATCAGGTGGCTTGCGCATCAAATACAGCTGACACCATCAAATAAGTGAGCTCCTCTGGGTGTTACATTCGACCCCAGTATCGGGGTCAAATGTAACACTATCCGGGGTAAGATGTAACACTATTTGGGATAGTAAGAAATTGAATACTTTTGGATATTGTGGGCTTTGTGGCAATGTTTGAGTGAGGCCAGAGTTATCCTAGCCTACTGTCGAGATTAGTGTATGGTTTTGGCTCTTGTAGGTGCGTCATGGTTAGCTATGTCGCAAACATGTAGGCCTAACCCCGGACGATCTGCATCAGTGCATGCTTTATGTTCCCAATAGCCACATGCAGTGCACCTAAACCACCATTCTCCGCCTCTACCAAACCCTGCACACACAGTAGGCCTACAGCTTGGGAGGCAAGGTCTTCCGCAGATCTCCTGGTTGATTTATAAATTTTCTTGGCTTCAGTGGCATTCAAATCAGGAAAGACTCTATACTGCAATAATTAAAAGGACTAAAAAATTTATTATTCATAAATCTACAATCATAGGCTTACCAATAAGGTCTGGGCTGTCTTATCTAGTATTATAAGGTGAAATTCGGCTTAAAGATCCATTGTGGCTTCTTTTGTAACATACATTGGGCAGGCTGTAACATGTTACATCCAACCCCGTCTGATGTGTTACATTCATCCCCGCTATCACATGCGACTAGTTTTTAAATCATATCTTTGGAAAACACCAACTTTCGCTTATATCGCTTACACAAACGCTGCCTGAATGAAAACTCTTCTACATATGACAATCAGTGAAAATGTCAAACATGAATACCGCGAGCCATGAGAAAAATAATGAAAAATTATGAAACTCACTTTTTGGCCGAAATTTTTTCTTTGATTTATAAAAAAATTATTCTCAATAATTCAGCGCCGAAATTTTGTACACGTTAGTTTTTCGACTGTATCTACGTTTTGATCGGTATACGCTGGTCCCACGCCCTTCAGTTTTGCCGCAATGATGCTTGTTACATTCAACCCGTGTTACTTTCGACCCCGGTCTCCCCTACACATCCACCGTTCTCAGTCAGAGGAAGCAAAAACGATACAAAGGATGAAGATCAGGACCGGATTAACCGATGTAGGCCTAGTGCCTAGTTGCTCTGTTCAGAAAAACTAGAGGTCGAAGCTCGACGAGATCGCGCCAATAGGCCTATAGGATGCATAAAGCGTATTGTAGACCTATCAAGAAATTTTACAAGTAAACACGCGACCGACAATCGAAAACAGCTGCTCTACAGCGTAGGCTGGTTCCCTGTATAACAACTGAATATGTATAAGATAGTCAGTTTCCATAGCTTTTGGAGCAACTTAATATGATCGTTATTAGACGACTAGAACATGAACTCTCCTCACCGAAAGATGGACTGTTTCGGTCTGCCTGCTGTTTCGGTTTATATGCACTCACCCTACCACGCTCCAATCGCTCCATGCCAGTACCGGTACTTTGACAAGTCTCTTCTTTAGATCTTTGCTCAATCCTCCTCTGATGACACAGCACCGCGAACAGGATAATCAGCCTAAGTTTCAGCAAATAATACAGAATAGGCTATGCGCAGCAAAGGCGCGAATTGTCCGGGGGGTTATAATGTCCTAGGCTAACTGGCTAAATCAGAGGGAATTGTCCGGGGTTTTGTCCGGGGGATTTGTCCGAGGTTTTCTTCAGAGGGAAATGTCCTACACTCGAGAATGATCGAGACGTACGTGCACAGCCCGAAAGACCTGGCCGGTTATAAATATATAATTTCTCAAATCTGGCCATGGCCCGATACAAGACCACCGATGGTCAGAATAAGAACACTATAAAATGCCATAGCCTATATTCTGAAGTAAACTTGTAGTTTAGCGTCGTAAGTTTTTCGCCTTCTATATCTAATCAATCAAAATGTTTCTATTTAGACGAGGATTCTTTTAATAACTTTCACCGCCATGCAAGCGAAAAATCTTGTAATCATTCCAACTTCCATTTAAACAGAAATTATTGTTTATCAATACAACTTCCATTTTTCATAAATTATTTTTTAGCAACACAGATTTTATTTTTAAAAGCAATATTCTTTTCATTAATCCCACTTCTATAGGCCTATAGGGTGTCCAATAAGTTGCAACAAACATCAATAATGCTTATGTCATTTGAAAGAGCTTTATGTCCCGAAACCAAAAGTGTCAAAAGTGTTAGTTTTTTCATGGTGTAAGAAGCATGGTGTAAGAAGGGATGGTGTGCGCACTTGGCTGAAATTTGTGGCTAAAGGCGCTAGATGGCGATGGCGTTCTCATTTGACGGACGTCGCCCATAGGCTAAGCCTAATGGAGTTTCATGATATTGCATGGCATACATATTCCATATTGATAGGCTACATATTCCGCGTTCCATGTTCCTTAATATTTCTGATGCTTATCCTGATGATTCATATGTTCCTTGTTTCACGGTGCTTATGGCGTGTTTCGCGTTCCTTGTTCCTTAATGTTTCTGATGTTCCCTCTGGTGTTCCATGTTGCTTATACTTCTTGCTCTATACTAACTTGCACTAACACTTCACTGCACGTCCGTTCCTTAGTGCCAGTCTCACGTATGGATGAAAGAGGAGGGCGACACAAATTATCTTTGCTATATTCTGTTCCCTTTGCTATTTGTTTCCTTTTCTCCTATGTTCCGTGTTCTCTGTTCCATGTGATGTGTTCCCTGTGTTCCCATGTTCTCTATGTCCTCTGACCCTGAGGTTCCTTTCGATGTTCTGTGTTCCCTTGTTCTCTGTGATGTGCCCTCTGTTCCCTGTTAATTGATGTTCCGTGTTCCGTGTGTTCCTTGTTCCCTGTGATATACCAGGTTCCTTATGTTCCATGGTCCTTAATTGTTTATATCCCTTATATTCCACGGTCCTTGTTGCTTGTTTCGCGTCCTTTGTTTCCTGATGTCGCTGGTGTTCAGTGTGATGTTCCATGTTCCTTGTGTTCCATGGTGTTCTCTGATTCTTATGTCCAACAGTCCTTGATACATATTCCGCGTTCCATGTTCCTTAATATTTCTGATGTTTATCCTGATGATTCAGGTTCCTTGTTTCACGGTCCTTGTTGCGTGTTTCGCGTTCCTTGTTCCTTAATGTTTCTGATTTCCCTCTGGTGTTCCATGTTTCTTATGCTCCACAGTCTTTGTTGCGTGTTCCGCGTTCCGTATTTTTAAATGCCTCTGAAGTTCCCGCAATGTTCCTTGTTTCTTATGTTCCCTGAAGTTCTTTGTGTCTCTCATTCCTTGTTGCACAACCCGGGTTCCATGTTCCTTAATCTTTTTTGTGTTCCCTCTTATGTTCCTTGAGTTCCACGGACCTTGTTGCGTGTTTCATATTCCGTGTTCTGTTTTCCAGTGATGATCCATGTTCCTTACGTTCCCTGATGTTCCCTGTTCCTTGTGTTCCACATTCCTTGTTCCACATTCCGTGTTCCATGTTTTTCAATGGTTCTGATCTTTCCTCTTATGTTTCATGTTCCTTACGTTCCACGGATCATGTTGCGTGTTCCACATTCCGTGTTCTTAAATGTTTTTCATTTTCCCGTGATGATCCAGGTTCCTTACGTTCTACAGTCCTTGTGGCTTGTTTCGGAATGCATGCATGTTCCGTCTTCCTCGTCCTATATTCCCGTATTCTCTGAACAATGTTCTCTTTGATGCTTCATGTTCTTTACGTTCCACGCTCTTTGTTGTATATTCGCTTAGGCCTATGTTCCCTGGTGTTCCGTGTGATGTTCCATGTTCCCTGCAATGTTACCTGATCCTCATCGCCCCTTATATGTTCCAAGTGATACTCCCTGCTATGTTCCTGCCCTCTCCTTGTCCCTATGTTCCATGTTTCGAATGTTCCTTATACTTCTTGCTCTATATTGTCTATGCTGCCAACGAGCAAATGGGGACAGCAGCGCCATCTGCTGAAATAAAATAAGTCTAGCCAAAAACATTGTATGGCCAGTTTAGGAAGTGCGCACACCATCCCTTCTTACACCATGGTTGCAGTCAGGGTTTTAAAATTTCTAGCATCGAAATATTACTTTTCACACAATCAATCAATCAAAAATCATTAAATTTTATTGATCCCACAATAAAACATCACATGAAATAATACAGAAAATAATGCAACACAATTGATATTTAATATATAGTAGCACATTCGGTAGAGACTTTAGATACAGAACGGAGCAATAGGCCCTCCAGAAGGGACAAGTCACGCTTAGTAGGGGGCCTATATACCATGATTAAGTTAAACAAGATGGTGGGGGTCAGAGCCGTGGTGGGGGTATGATTAGATAGGGAGAGAACAGACGCTATAGTATAGTACATAACATTATACAGTATGAATAACATATGCATACAGGTCTTAACTAAAGCTTAACTAATGCTTAACTAATAAACACAAGAGCTGAGATTAAGAAATATAATTTAATGCAGTTTACTTTTTTGGGCCCACCAAGGTGAGACATTTATTGACATTTTTTTTCACTTAAAATTTAGCTGAAGTCTAAACTGAAATAAATTCAAGCAAAACAAGCAAGTCTGGAAAAAAGAAGAGTAAAATACACTAACAAGAAAAGCAGCAAGAAGAAATAACAACAACGCTTTATAAATGGTCAAATACAATACAAAAAATATAACACAATGCAACTTTGATATAAAAGAAAACAACAACCAAGAAAGGTACACCAAAACAAATTGGAAAAAGAAGCACTATGGCTGGTGGATCTCAAAAAGTAAAGTTTCTTTGAAAAGAAGGAGTGCTAATTAAATGCGAATAGAAAGACGATACCCCCTGTGACCTATGTGAAGTAGTATATTGTGAAGACCAAAGTGGTAAAAATTGGATTTAGGCCTACTGAAAAATACAATTTCATAGTACCACAGTGAATGTCAGGGACTGGTCAAATTTTAGAAACCAGAAACATGCAAGCATTGCCTGCATCTGTTGCTAGAATCATTCAAATTTAGATTAGGACCATCTATTAACTGATGGCATTCACACAATTTTTTTGGTTTTATAACTATAGTTGCTTCTTTTGAATTATAATTTTCAATCAATTGTTTGATGTTTTTCTGTTTCTTAAAATTCAAAAGTCTGAAACAATGTAGTAAACAACCTGTTTTTACTTTTTAGTAAATGTTGCAAGTCGATGTTGAAGATGTCACATACAATTTCTGCTTTATTTATGTTGGGTCTAGGACATCCTTGTTTTAAGGACAATGTATTGATTTCTTATTAATCGCAATGATGTCAATACAAATGATCGTATAACATATTTTGCTGTTTTGTTTAATTTTATCCATACCCTAACCCTTACAACATTTTCCACTTGTTTCTTATTCCTTCCTCTACACTACAGACTACTAGACTTATTCTCATATTCACACCAGGGACACATCCAGACTTAAATTAGAAGATGAGGAAATTCAGGGAGACATCCATGATCAAAGCATAACAGACTGGCTTACTTGCCATTACAGGGTGGAAATCATTTTTTTAAGCAGTGTGGGGGCGGAACACTTGATATCTATTACGACGACTATTAGCACTGAAAGAATGAGCATTTCGCGCAAATGACAGCCTATAATTGTGGAAATAAAAAAATCGAAATTTGGGGGGCACGTCCCTCTCAAACAGAGGCGAATCCAGGGGCAAATCCGGCCATGTCCCCATTGAGAAATTTGTACATTTTGTCACCAGCTACTCTCCCGGTGTCTTCTAGTCCCTTGTGTTCCTGTTCCTTGTTCCTATTTTCTTTGTTCCCTGTTTTCTTGCTCCCTGTGCTTCTTATCCGTTGTCTCTATGTTCACTGTGATGCTCCGCATACCGCATTCCCTATGCTCCATGTTACTTATGTTCTCTGCACTCCCTTTTGTTCCTTGTCCTCTGTTTCTTGCTCCTTGTGTTTTTGTTCCATATTCTCTCAGTTCCCTTGTGTTCTTTCGTCCATGTTCTCTTGTTCCCTGTGTTTCTTGATCTTGTTTCCTATTTTCAATGTTTCCCTGCACCTCTGAGTTCGTGTCACTTGTTCCCTAATGCTCCCTGTAATGCTCTATGTTCCCTGATATTCCTGCTTTCTCGTTCCATATGTTCCATGTTCCCTGATCCATGTTCCATATTTTCTGTTCTGTGTCCAATATGTTCCATATGTTCCATGATATTCCTATGATATTCCTCATTCCCTAGGTTTCATGTTTCTGTTCCATGTTCTATGTTTGCCCCTATGTTCCATATTCTGTGTTCCATTTGTTCTATGGTCAACATTCCGTGATATTCCCAGTTATGTTCTCTTGTTCCATGTTCCATGTTCTATAATCTCTCTTTTATGCGTCTTCTGTGTCCAGTATGTTTCGTTATGCTCCATGATATGTTCCTATGATGTTCCACATTTATCTATGTTCCATGTTTCTGTTCCCCATGTTCTGTGTTCCTTTGCTTCATGTTCTCTGTGTTGCGTTCCATTTGTTCTATGACCCATGTTCCGTGATATTTCTTATGATGTTATTTGTTCCATGTTCCTGTTCCTTGTGTTCCCTGTTCTGTGTTCCCTTTATTCTATGGTCCATGTTCCGTTATATTCTCTATGATGTTCTCTCGTTCCCTATTCCTTGTTATATAAACTCTCTGTTATGTAACATGTCTTCTG
The DNA here is from genome assembly GCA_949752735.1 of Lumbricus terrestris. Taxonomy (NCBI): domain Eukaryota; kingdom Metazoa; phylum Annelida; class Clitellata; order Crassiclitellata; family Lumbricidae; genus Lumbricus; species Lumbricus terrestris. The sequence continues at coordinate 12,383,431 of OX457044.1, forward strand.
TGTCTAATAATATGTTCCATTATGTTCCATGATATTCCTATGATGTTCCCCATTTCTCTATATATGTTTTATGCTCCTGTTCCTCATGTTCTATGTTCTGTGTTCTTTTGTTTCATGTTCTCTGTTCCGCGTTCCATTTGTTCTCTGATCCATGTTCTGTGATATTCCCCATGATGTTGTTTGGTCCATGTTCATGTTTCTTGTGTTCTCTGTTCTGTGCTCAATAAGAAATAGACATATTATGTTCCGTGATATCCTCTATGATGTTCCTCTGCTCCTTATGTTCCATCTAAGCACATTATGTCTGCTTCGCAGGGTGAGAATTGTGAGATATAGGGCCTAATCTCATAATGAGCGCTACATTCCTGCCTAACGTGACGTCACAGCCACACAACGCGCAAGGCTTCATTTTTAGCCGGCTATCATGCTATGTCCACTCAATATACGTTGTTGATAAAGCGCCTCTCACAGTACAATGTACAGTGTCCTTGTGTCGCATGGTTTGACAGGCAGCCGACTCCATGATGTTGTACGTTCCACCACAGTCGCGCGAATGCTTTATTCTTCACCAGCATGGTGGGGTTTTGCTAATGAGGGTCAGAGGAGTCGCCTGTCCGCTATTATTAGAAAGTTGGTACGACAAGTTTTTTTGCCCAGTAACACTCCTACTTTTGACATGTTATGTTCTCAGTGCCGGCGCTAACACCCCCCGTACCCCCAATTGGAGGGGAGGGGGGCCCGAGTTTGAAAGGGGCCCCCAAATTTAGCTGGTCATTATGCCTATTTGTGACTGTACAGATCCGGTCTGGTGCATGCCTCAACTAACCATATGGCACTGCCATAGCAGACCTAATGCAAATATCATACTGGTTTTGGGCATAAGTATATAACCATTAGAGTTTGAAAGGGGCCCCCAAATTTAGCTGGTCATTATGCCTATTTGTGACTGTGCAGATCCGGTCTGGTGCATGCCTCAACTAACCATATGGCAGTACATAATGGCACTGCCATAGCAGACCTAATGCAAATACCATACTGATTTTGGGCGTAAGTATAAAGCCATTTAAACTAACTCAGGCAATTTCGTCCACTTTCTCAAACACAAAGCTTATAAATTGTAACTTATTCTAAATGCTAATTGGATGAGGCCTCAAAATAAAACCTGCGTGAGACCCAAACATATCGGATAAATTTAAACAATGGAGAGGGACACTCTGAAGTCCTAAACCACGACTAACAGCAATGAAAAAAGAGCTATTTTTGTAAAGATGACAGCTTAAAATTTCTACCATTAGGCTACAGCATGGAAATTCCAAAAAATTTAACAATTGGGATGGGACATTTATTGAAGTCTTACACCATGTCTTTCAACACTTATATCATGAGAAATTTTGCTGAGATGACAGCTCAAGGTATGGGGGCCTCAAATTTTTTTTTGGGGGGGGGGCCTCAGGTACCCTAGCGCCGGCACTGTTTGTTCTAAAGCAGATGTATCCCTCTTTACTTCCATCCTTTGTGACCCCGGTCATGTCCTCCATTATCTTCTTCCTCCTAAACGTGTAACTGGTTACTCCCTTAGACCCCGATCACATAATCTAGAGATACCACGATGTGATTCGTTCATTGGAAAGAGATTTATCACCAGAATGCTTGTCTATAATAGTTTAGTGTTGATATTATATTTAACTTTTGATTTTAATTTGCATGTTTTTATTACCTATTATTACTTCGATGTATTATAATGATGTTGTGTCCCATTGTGCGTTTGCAAGTGGAGTAATAAAGAAAATACTTACTTACTTATTTACTTACTTACTTACAAGCTAATCAGAGGCACACCCAGTGCGAAGAACTCCTGGGAAAAGAAAAGTCTTAAGACAACGGGCAGAAAAAGTAATATAAAGCCTCCAGATAAAATCTGAGCACGAATAATAGTAGGAACCAGTGGTGTAGTCCTAAAAAATGAGGTGGGGGGACGCCTGGAAATTGAAGTGGGGGGGACGCCTGGAAAATTGAAGTAGAAACTGTAGCAAAAAGTGCAATCTTGCAAGAATTTTGCAAAAAGTGGGGGGACGGCGTCCCCCCTCGTCCCCGCCCCACTACGCCACTGGTAGGAACCCCATTCCACAGTAAACTCAAACAGAGGCAATGGCGCGATGTTGGGTTGTGGGCCTGTGGCAGTCCGAGATCGTGGTACAAGAAGCACGCGCTCGTGAATAAGCCGGTGCCCCGCGCTTGGCTTTCCAGTGGCGCTTTAGAAATTAGGAGATTACGATTACGATTACGAAGAAGATCATGACGGATGGATGGATCGAGATTTGAAAAGAGCCTATGACAACAGAGGCCGTTTCCCTCGACAGAAATTTGTTTGACATACCCGGTATTACAGCACTTTTTTTTATTGACGGTCTAAAGAGCGGAGAGGACGTCCAATAGAGATCTAATATAAATATCGATGGTCTACTGCTGATTTTCATTCTAATAATAGGCATAATTGGGTCAAGTGGGCGTAGCCTATAACTGCAGCGAGTCCGAGACTTCGAATGCTCTTGTGTTATTGGAGCGGTGTCGGTTGTTATCATGAGGATTTTAGTAGATTATAATACAACACGTACAGTGCCTTAACTTCCCTTAAGTAAGCTATAAAAACCATTGGATCAACCTAGTTACTGAAATTTAATTCCGTAGTGGCGAAATTGCAGTATCGGGGACCGAAGCATACACAATGTCTTAGTATAGTATCGTATATAGTATCTAATGACGACACTAACACTAACCCTAACCCTAACCGACCCTCACGACGCTTAACCTGATCCTAACCGACCCTCACGACGCGTAACCTGATCCTAACCGACCCTCACGACGCCTGAACTGACCCTAACCGACACACACGGTCCCCGATACTGCAATTTCGCCATTTAATATGCGCGTAACAGATGTGGAGCAAGTAGAGATCGTGTTTTAGGAAGACGTAACTTCTAAAATCGGATGAAACTTATGATGACTATTTTGTTACGTTCACAAGGTTTGGAACCTGAAATCTAATCTTGGCTAGAGTCAGCGAGAGATGCGTCGATGGTTTCAATTCGTTCTTAATGTCCACTTGTGATATTGATAGAAAGCTCACAAGACATTTTGGGGATGCCACACACATAAAACTCATCCATAGACAAGGAAATCTTAAACTCCAAATTTCTAAAGCGCCACTGTGTTTATTTCCATAAATGGTAAACAGATTGTAATGCTGAATTCCTCTAGGCTGTCTTTCTAAATATAGTTTCCGATCATTGCAACTTGGATAAATGTGTATTTTAGCGTCGTAAATTATTCATAGTTGCATGAGTTGGTCAAATGCGAGTTGGATTGACGACAAAACTTGTTGCTAAATGGTAGTTGGATCGATGAAATTATTTTTACTGAAATAGAAGTGGTTTTTTATGAAAACAATCTGGCTAAAATCGAAACTGGACTGATGAAAAATTATTCTTTAATTAAATAGAAGTTGTATTAATGAATAATATTTGCTATCTAAATGGAAGCGGGTTTGATTAAACGAATTCATGCCTAAGCAGAAGCTGGATCGATGAGAAGGAATCTTGCCAAACTAGAAGCTGGATGGATTAAAATTAAAAATGCTGCAATGAGCGAATAATTTATGGCGCTAAAATTATTTGCCATAACTTGTAGTTATGCTGGGTTTCCATTTTGTCCTTGATAGAAATGATTGATAACCGCTTGTCTACTGCTGATTTCATTCTTCTGTGGACTTAAATAGCATCCCTTCAAGAAATCTACCTCAGGGGTGCTCCCAACACAGCCACGACGAAAGAAAAAGACTTGGGAGATTTGTGAAACAAAGTTTCATTGGTCAGATGTAATAAATGCGACTTTGATGGGAGGTCATTGCAGATGGACGGCCCTACAGCAGAGAAAGCTTGGCATTGCCTGGCAGCTGAGCAAGACCGTGGGACTAGGAGCTGCCCCTCATAACAGAGCGAAGAGCCCAACACGCAGAGACTCAATGACAGATCGCATAGGTAACATGGAACGCAATGAAGGATGCAGCGTGAAACCAGACGAGCAATTCTGCAGACATTGCAACTCATCAGACATGTAGGCAGAGTCAGAGTCGTGAGGGGAATCCACCCAATGAGCCATGCACAGAATCCAATCTAAAGCAGAGTCCAAGTAAACTGCTGTTGGTTTTCTGTCTAGATTGATGCACTGAACTGTATGTTCAAAGCAATCCTGAGTGGCACCTCACGACTTTTCCATTCTGCATTTTCACTGGCAACAGTCCTGACCAGAATCGTGATTCAAGAGTCATCTACCATCGTACAGTACAGCAACTGCTGTGTTGCATCCTCTTTCAGACTTCTTCTGTTCATTATTCAGTAAGTTCAGTTGGTGATTCCTCTTTGATATCTTGCCAGTATCTATTATTTGCAATCACACTCCATTCAGAGTGTTGTTAAAAATATCGAATGAATGTACTTTTAAAGTAAAATGTAAAGTAAGTTGGGCGTTATATACTTAAGTAAGTAAAAGTAACAGTACTCATCATAAATTTTGCTTAGTAAAAGTAAAAAGTATTCTTCCAAATAATACGTTGAAAGCAAACAGTAAAAGTCTTGTTTCTACAATTCGCTCCACTTATACTTAACACGTTGGCCGCTAGGGACGTGTATACACGTCCCAGATTGAGTCATTTAACACAACAAATCAGCGGCCAACGTGTTAAGACAACTGAATTCTCAAATGTTTGTCATTCGTGTGAGTGTGTTTATAGTTTGATATTGAACTGGAACAGCTAAAAAGGCGTTCAACTGTTGCACAGGCAGAGTCAGTTCGATCTAATGAATAGTTTCTGCAGACTATTCAAAAGTTCAAATCTTGAGCTGCACTGTTTTCTTTTATTTATAAGCGTAATCTGTCAGAATTGTGCTCACTCTCTGTACGCTGTCATGGAAGTTCAAGTGCAGAAAACATCAAATCGATCTTCTCCTTACTTACTTACTTACTTAGCAATCTCACTGGCTCTCCGCTGCAAGGAATATGGATTTCGGTAGATGTTACTGACGGCTCGGTAGCAGATCAACAATATGGCCGCAACAGACAGAGGCAGAATAGAGCGGTCTCACCTACGGTGATCGATAGCCCAATTATTCCGCTTAATAGTCAATGGTCAAAAGACAATGAAAAGGTATATTTTCATAAATATTCATAAGCTGAAATTGGCTAAAGAATACAACAAAATCGATTAAAATTATTTTTATAATGTACACAAGTGGGATAAATTTGGGCTTGTTTTGGCAGGCTACGTTAACAACCAGCGTTAACTACAAGCGGGAGAACTTATTTCTGTAATGCTTTGGGATTGTAAACACACATATGAATGCTTATTCTTGTTAAATAAGTAACAATATTTTGCTGAATTAAAAATAATACATATGACAATGTTTGGACAGTCGAATGCAGGTTTCAAACCAATAATACTTGGTATCTAATTTCCGCTGTTATCGCCGTAGGTGAGACCACTCTTATTCTGCCCCTATCTGTGGCGCCCATAATGCCCCATATTGTTCATCTGCTACCGAGCCGTCAGCACTCGAAAACTTTTCAAAAACTATCTTTGTCACACTTGCTAATCTTTCATCAGTTTCAAGTGAGATTGAGATTAATTTTGCATCCGACATTTCAGCGATGGCGATAAAGCTCGTCTCAGGACTAAGGGGCATTCGGTGCATCGCACCGAATGGGCCTATGTTAAAAACGGCCTTGTACTGTTGGCTTTGCCCTTTTTTTATCAAACTGCAAAATGAATACAGAACTCCATTAGTGTCTTCAACTGTCTAGCGTAAAACTGGAAAATGAAGTGCCAATTGAGGCCAGAGCTTCATTCAAGCATAACTTCTGTAGCATCACTAATGTGAAACTAACAGGGCTGAAAGTGAGCCGGGTCTGTCTGGGTCTGCGACCCGGCACCGATTTTCGCAACCTCCTTTGCCGGGTCGTGTGTTTAAGATTTAGGCTTTGAATTCATCACAGTTTCGTGTATTATTTGTTTAACTCGATACCAATAACCAACATTTAGTTAAATACATCAATTTTTGTTGCATTGTCACATGACTGCTTATAAGTCGCTAAAACTCAGGCCCAGCTTCTTTTTCAAACCACTTTCAGCCCTGGAAAACTAAGTAGGTACTTTGTCCTTTGTTAGTATTATGGTTGGTTGTATTACCCTAATGGTATTCAGATAATTAGGCCCCAGAAATTTGTGCCAAAAAATTGGAAAAATACGTACCAAAAACGATAAAATTGCTCGAATTTTGCGCAAGTTAAAAATTGATATTTAAAGTACATTCATTTTTTTTGTATAAATCAGTGTTCCAAAGGATCTAACAGTGTTTTGTTATTTAGTGTATAGCTTTGGCATCCTAGAAATTAGACAATCAAGCAATAAAAGTAGTTCTAAGGTTGCTATCTATAGCCATGATATTAATATACACTCATTAATACATTCAGATGATTGCAGGAATTTTAAATCTTTCACAAATCTATGCCCACCGAAATCTATGCTTATTACAATTTATACAACTTCACGATTATGTATGCCTATTATCAATTACCAAGTTACACAACATGCAGATTAGTAGCCCTTCATCTTCACGTGTAGATCTTACGCCTATACACTAAGTTCATTCGCTCAATCACAAGCCAACACTGCGCGTAGATTCACATACGTTCTTGTGTGACCACTTTGAGAAACTCCGTCTAATGCATTTTATTGTGTGGCAGTGAAGTTCTTGAACTTTTATACTTTAAATTTGTGCATTACTAACAGAAACAACGTACTTAAGTACAAATTTCTCTATAATTTCAATGCTATCGTCCCATTCGGTGTTAGCTGTTTTTTTTATTATCACCCAACACTGTCATTGCTGTGTTGATTTTTTCAACATTGCATTGCAGTGATTTTTAAGCCAGTCAAAGCCCAATATTTAAAATTACAGCAGGATTTTGCGTGAAAATTATGCACGTTGCTATTTTTGCGCTGTTGCACGATACTTGAATTTTTGCGTGAACATTGTGCAGCGCAAGATTGCAAATTTCTGGCTGACCTAGATAATGTAGAGTGCAGAGTTTAACCCCTTGGCTGCCATGCCATCATGGGCTAAACGACACCCCGTGTGCCACCACATAGCATGCAAATGCAGAAAATAATTTATTGTTGCAATTATAGTTTATGTGCGACATTCACTATTGCAATGACTATAATTCGTGATTATATCAATAAAAATCTCATGTTTATGTGCACTAATACTGATATTACTAATTTATTTTCACCAGAAACTGACCACCTAGTTTGCTAGAAGAGCTCAGATACTTGGAATTGAATGCTGCAGACGTTAATCGGGGCTCGTCATAAGAGCAGCCAAGGGGTTAAACTGACAATCATGCATTAATCATGAGACCATCCATCATGCATGATACATGAGAAACAGTAACACTTAAAAAAAATTTGTTGACATTATTTCTGTCTGTTAGTTCTTAGCTATCGGGAGGTTTAGTTGGCATCCAACATTGATTCACATCTGTTGGAAGATGGGTGGATTGTTCAGCAAGAAACCTAAGTCTCGTGTTACAGAGCAGGACAAGGCAGTTCTGGTAAAATACTGAATTTATGTATATAATAGATCGAATAAAAAAATGGTGAGCAGATTAATATCAGGGTGGAAATTTGTGTTGAGATTTCTGCTCTACCTGCACATACCATAGCAAACAAAGTCAGTTAAGATGAGTACACCGACCGTACACCGTTGGTGGGAAGAATAGATGGTGAGGGAGAGGGCTGGTCACCCGTCCTCCTCATATGCTGAGGTTAAGAAAATGAAGTCGTTCATTCTTTATACCAATGGCTGCCTCAGGGCTTTAGGACTAAAAGAGTCTTCTTCTTATTCCTCCTCCTCCTTCCTCTCCTTTTCTTTCTCCTCCTCCTCTTCATCCTCCTTCTATATAATCTAGCATAAAATCTAAAATCTGCTGTGATTCTACTTCAAGTTTTTGATAATTAGTTATGTAGTTACTATAAATGAAATATATTGTACAGGTATTTAACCCTTTACCCGTTCATTTTTAAATTTTAAGCCCGTTTTCAGCGGATATTCTCTGGGCAAACGGGTAAAAGATTAAGTAAGTAAGTAAGTGTGTACTTTATTGAACTGCCTGCAAACACACCGACAATTGGAAGACTTACCTGTCTGACAGAGTTAAGTTGCCATTTTCTGTTGATCTTGTGGTAAAATAGCACTAGACTGCATTAGCACCTTGCCATCTCGTGAGATATCATTATGTCACAGGAAAAGTGAGATATCATTATTCGTGGATGTCACCGGAAAATTTGCAGCAGTTGGCATTAAATTGTTTATGAAATTATGCACTTTGAAGATTTAAATACTTAAGGTTTAATTTTTATTTGGCTTTTATTGTAGCAACTTAAACAACAGAGAGACAAACTGAAGATGTATCAAAGGAAGATAGAATTGCAACTGGAAAATGACCGACTGACTGCGAAGCGACTTCTGGCCAATGGAAAAAAAGAGTTAGATTTATTTTAACATGATTAATGATGCACTCACTCTTAGCAGAACTAGGATTTGCATAATCGCAAGATAAGTTATAATCAAGATCATAATCATAGATCATTAGATATGCAGATGATAAAGCAATCATATCCAGCACCGAAGAAGGACTGCAGCAGGTATTAATGGACAGCTTGAATGAAGTAACTAAGAGATACGGTATGAAGATCAACGTACATTACCACCAAAGTAATGTGTATATCAAGGGAAAAAAATGGATGGGTGAGGAAAATGATTGATGATCAACTGGTGGAGCAGGTCAGCCAGTTCAAATACCTGGGTAGTGTAATATCAGAGGATGGATATTGCAAAGCAGACATTAAGAGCAGAATAGCTCAGGATAAATGTGCTTTCATGGAAAAGAAAGGGATACTTACGGGTAATATGAAAGTATTACTGAAGATAAGAATGATAAAATGAGTGATTATGGACAGTTGCAACATATGGTGCTGAGTGCTGGACATTGACTGGTATGGACAGGAAGAGAATAGAGGCATTCGAAATGTGGACGTGGAGATGAATGCTGAAAATAGGCTGGAAAGACAAGATCTCGAATCAGGCAGTTTTGGAAAAGGCAGGGGTTCAGAGAGAACTACTACAATCAATAGGCAGAAGAAAGTATCGGTGGCTGGGCCACATACTTAGGGGAGAGGGTATGCTGGTGAGTGGTGACGTTGTTGGAGGTCATATGGAGGGCGAGGCAAGGAGAGGAAGAAGAAGATTAAATGTGCTGAGTAATCTCGATGATGGAGATAAATATGGTCGCACCAAGAGGAGGATGCAGGACAGAGGGTTGGAGGAGGTCGGAGGGGAACACGAGGTCGTCCATGTCACAAACAGCAGAGGACTGAAGAAGAGAGAATGCTGTTAGAAATGTGATTGGATTTGAAATTAAGATTTGAAAGTGCAAGAGTCTAAATTCACCATCTCCTTGACCACTCTTCTCCTTTACTCGACTAGTCTTCTTGCTTTTCTATTCCATTTCCAGTTCACATTATCGTCGTATATTTAATTTATTGGACAATTAATTCACTTAGCATTTTCTAACCACCTTAAACATACTTTTTTAGATCTGTTAGATGCACAATTTCTTAAGTACATTTCTAATAGTAGAACATGAAAGCAAATTGGGTAACATGTTAGCTGATTGTGGGATAGGGTAGCTGATTTGGGACACATAATTAGCCAATTGGTGAGAGTGATCACCTTGTAAGAGTCTTTTAAAAGCAAGAAGTCTGTTGTTCAACATGATTGGCATGTGACCAACGTTAGATAGCATCGATTTTAAATAGATAATATGGTGCAAAATGTAGCAGCCAATTCAATGTTGGATCATTTGACCTGCAGCATGGAGAGCACGGGTTTCAGCCTCCACTCTGTGCAAGGTGAACCTGTCTTTCATGCATTGAAAGCCATTGATGTTCTCTTAGCTTTGATTGGTTCTTCACTGGTCTTCAGAACGACAACAGTATCAACTGCAGTTGTATTGTATTTAGTTTGCATGTGGCTTCAGTGACTCGTTTTACATGCTGTAGATTGGTTTGGCTTTCTGCTGAACATTGCCCATAAATTCTTTTCTTCATTAGGCGAGCAAAGCTGATCCTTAGGAAGAAGAAATTCCAGGAGTCGCTGTTGCAGAAGACAGATGGACAGCTGGAGAACATTGAGCAGATGGTGAGTCACATCAACTCACAGCCAACTACTATCATGGTATCATTGTATGAATCATGCGTCAGACTTTGACCCAGGAAGGACGGGGTTCACGGTAATGGCAAGACTCTAGCATGAAAATGCACATGAACATTGGACACGAGATTGATTCCCAAAACTCTCCCAAAGGTCGGCTCAGCCTTCCATTCGGCAGATGGTGCTGGTAAATTAACTAAGACATTATAACGCCTTGTATGTCTGGCAAGCTGTTAAATGCAACTCCTATAATAACTTTTGATCATCTGCTCATACTATAACTTGTAATCGCACTGCGGCATGGCAGTTTGAAAATGAAGCAAAGACTATTATTACTATTTATGTTATGCATTAAGAAGCAGATGCCACCAGGTGGGATGTGCTGCTGGTATTGGACAGGGAACATTAAGAAGTTAGAAAGAAAAATGAATGATAAGATAATTAAGACGAAGAAGTGGCATAATGCATGAAATGCAATTTAGCACTGACGCTGCGATGTGTAATGAACTGCCTTGCTGTCAAATTGATGTTCTATTATTTCTGTGTTCTCACTAATCTGGTTCTTTGTATGTTTCCTAACTGTTTAAAACAGGTGAAGATGCATCATTAGTTAAGTTGGTTTCTAATATTTTACCTTTAACTATACCAATTTACATTTTCTTACAATGAAGAGCACACAGTATACATCTATGGAGTCTATCATGGTAACACACAAAGGCTTCTCCATCTTGGCTGAATTTCTTGTCTCTTGCCTGCCAGTTGAACTTGTTTCCTGGACTAATTAATACACCGTACACAGATGGTAGACTGAGCTGCAGCTTTTGCTCTGTTGGTAGAAGAATCTGATGTTGTGTTATTTGTGTTTCAGGTGCACGATATTGAATTCGCTCAGATTGAGATTCAAGTCGTTGCAGGGCTTAAATCCGGAAATGATGCTTTACATACATTACACAAGGTTTGGAATACAAGAGATAATGATATAAAAGATTTTAATGAATGGTATCATAAATAAATTGCATTCAGTAATTGTAGAAACATGCCAGAACATGTCGAGTGTCTACTTAAAGTGACTGAGAAACCATTGCAGCTTGTCATTCAAGAACTAAGAACCAGTTTCATAAGCATAGAACTTGCCACCAGTGGTAATATCTTGGTTGATCTTTGCACCCACTGCTCCTCATTGAGCAGTGGTGTAACAACCTAGCCGGAGGCCCGTGGACAATGAAGCTCGGGGGCCCCTCCTACCTACATGTATTAACGACGCCATAGAGTGAAAATTGTGAATTGGGTAAAAAAAACTGCAGTTAGATTAAAATAGAATATTAAACGCTATAGTCAATAACTCGTAATTTAAGGCACATTAACAGTTCAAGAGAAATCAAGAAAACAGTATAGGTTAGGCTTAGGGCCTGAAATGCATATTGAAATGCATTTGCAATTTGGCCTGTAGGCTGCGTGGCAAATTTTTCCTTTGATAGGATGAGAAGCACAACCACTCTCTTCCAACTTTTATGTTTCCAGTTGAGAAGCAGCAGTAGGCATAGTGTTTGTTGCTGAAAATAGTCGACCCACTTTCTTCTTCTTCATACGGACCACTATAGGATTACATGGGCCGTGAGAGAAAAATCATGCTTTCAAGGAATCAAGAAGCCGAGGCAATAGTGGAAGGAAAGTGTGCCTGTAATGATATGGTAAATAAGTCAGTCTTAGGCAGAAGAGAAAATGGCCAAGATAAAGTCACTTTCGTCACCTTTAGTCTTTTTCATGGGTGATGATGCGAAGTTTCATTTAGGATTAACATCAAACGAATGATTATCATCATCATGATCAGTTCCTGACGCCTGCAGCCAGTTGGCGGTGATGGGTACGAATAAATTACATCCATTGCCCTCGTTTATTTGTCAAGTCAATTGATATTAAATCCTCCTTTATATATTTTCTATCCAGAGTAGTCTTGGTATGCCTTTGTTTCTTTTTGCTTCGTTTCTTGCATGTAGTCAATTGATAGTAATTCTGTCACTTGGCATTCTTAATCGCCTACATGTTCTCTACATGTTCAAACAGTCATTGAACGACTTATGTAAGCAGAGTTGCTTCGATTCTTAATGCTGTCTAATTTCATCGTTTCTTATGTTCTGTGGTCTACACGCCTTATACACCCGACTGACACTCCTATCCAGGCCTATCTCACTCTAAGCGTACATCCTTTCTTCAGCCGCTCTGTCCCTCTCTCTGTCCCTGTCTCTCTTGCTCTCAGGCGTACGCCGCGCCGCTGCAAACTTTCCCGCCATTCAGCTGCCTGGCTGGCCTGCCTGTACGCTCAAAAATTAGCTGACCATTCAAGGTTATACGAAATTAGCTTACTGAAGAGATAACTCATACGTCAGTGTATGCCAGTGCACAGCGATTGTGGGTGCAACAAGCATGCTGGCAAACCTTTCTGTTACTGTGTCTCTATTGCTACTACTACATGGTGAGTGCAGCCATTGGTGACTGATAATGCAAATAATTATTATTGTAGCTGGAGTTTTACATTGCGTTAGACAGACAGCACGTATGTGCACTGTCTGATGTTGGTGCACATATCACTGATATCAGTGTAGATAAATTAGCTTTGTGAAATTGGCATTCAACTGCTGATGTGTGAAGCTCCAAGATTTGTTGTTCAAAGAATATTTTGATGATAATAACAATGGTCAAGAAATCATACCTGACCTAGATGATACAGAACTGGCGGTTAGTGGTGAGTATTGACCAGCCAAGGTTGCTTGTTGCCCAAAAAGCAACATGTCTGACCTGTGACAACTGTATTTCTTAACAACTGTATGCCTGAGAGTAGATATCTTGAAGGGGCGCTATATAAATTCTGATTGATTGATTGTCAGGACAGCATTTCCTGGACATTATTTCGTCCACTGAGCGCAAACAGTCACCAACTACGATATGCAATTACACACTATACATATACATTTAATTTTAAGGCTGATGTGTTCCTGCATGGTACCGTGTTTCCAAGATTTTCATTCAAATGCTGACTTACAGTAGAGTAGAGAGAGTATTGCAATTGACAGCTTCTTGAGATTTTCATTCATTTTATTTTTAATTTCATAATGACTATTTATAATAATTGATAATGGCCAATGCTTTCCAATTTCTTCAGTTGAACAACTTTTATTAGACTGCTGCTGCATGCTGGTAATATATGGTCCATGCAGCACGGTCAAAGTGTTTCAAAATACATTCGTTAAGATACATCCATTCCAATCAATCAATTTAATCAATCTTCTTTATTGACCATCACCACAAAGTAATACAAGCGTACAGTTTACAAATTCGTATGCAGGTTGTCAATAGGTAAGCCCAAAGGAACATATGGTTCTGCGAGACAGGGTTCCCTATTTATATCCATATGTTAATGTGCTGATGTTTAATTGAAAGACTGCGAATGTATTTTGTAGCTGTTGACAATTGATGATGCTGAAAAGATTATGCAGGATACACAGGAGGCCATCAGTTACCAACAGGTCAGTGGGTCCCTTCAGTTCATATATTATTTCAGTTCTTTCTCTGAGCCCTGTGCTCTCCTCTCTTCATTATTTGCTCATCTGCACCTCAACTTTCTTAACCAGCTTCTCTGAAGGTCATTTTCTTTGCATTTATCATCATTAATCATACATTTTCAGCCTATGTTAACACTGAATATTAATTTTTTCTTCTACACATTACATGACAAAAACATAAAGCAAACTACAAGATTACAGACTTGGCTGCTGGCTGTCAGTGCTTTAATGCAGCCATCTGTTAAAAGAGAGTCCATAAATTCGTGCTTTGAATGCATTTAGTGACGTGACTTTAACTGCCGATGGAGTCAGGAGTTCCAGGTATTAACATCAATATATGACAGCGGAAGAATATTTCTGAGAAATATTTCCTCTTTTTCCATACATAGCGATTTAGCCTATAGTCATTTTGAGGCATTTTCAGATGTCCAGTTACCAAAACGAAATGGACAAATAGATGAATGCACGATAAAGCTTGAATTTGGTCAGTTTGCACTTTGTTTATTGCTTTAAATAGTGATCTTATTATATTCTTTATCCTTCGTTGAAAACTCACTATTTATTGACGTTATTTTTCAGGAGATTGATGAAATTCTGGCAGGGGGTTTGACAGCAGAAGATGAAGATGACGTGTTAAAGGAATTAGACCAACTGATCAAGGTTTCTTTTCATTTCCTTTGAATCATAGCGACAGACAAACGCAAACATTATATCACCTGTCTGTTTTGGCCACAGAAGAAACTATGTTGCTTACTTAGATGCCATGAACTTCTTTTCCAGTCTGTAATTATATTATCAGTGTTCCTGTCAAAGCATATGTTTGATCCAGTAGCATAGGTATAGGACTGTGGAGCAGGACCATTACCATTAGAATGTTCCCTAATGACATTTTGGCTAATCAGCTAAGTCAGTTCAGTTGTCACATGAGATGTTTACTATGTGTCATATGGATGCTGACCAAATCCTTCATTCACAATTCATTGCTCACTGCTATCAATTGATGCTTCGCTAGATATTTGCCTTTGAGCTCTAAATGCTTAATATTTATAATAAAGCAGAATCTTGAGTTTCTAACAGAATTTTGAATTTTCTGTACACATAAATAGTGAGGAGTGAAGCTATTGCAAGTGAAAGACCTCTTCATAAGTCCCTACTTAGGAACTTGAATTGTGGCTTGAATCCATGCTATCTACATTACAAGTTGTAATGCTAGCTTGCCTACTGTGTCTTCAATGAGACTTTGCAATTTGCTAAAGATATGATTGAACTTGAACAGATATTTAAGTTTTGAAGAAAATTTTGTATCCAGTTTACTCGTCTGATCTGTGTAAATCGAACACGTTGGCATCTACTTTGTACAGGAATCTTTGCCAGAAGTGCCATCAGTCGCTGCCAATGAGGATTTGCATCTTCCTGATATTCCGAAGGATGAATTAGAGACTGGTAACTTCTTTCTCTTACCTATGGGTGGGGGTACCTATGGGTGGTGGGGGTAGGGGACTGAGCCATTAATCCTTTACAATTAACCTTTATTGAATGGGATTTGAAAAAGGCTTACGTTGATTTAGCATGAGTAGTCTGCCAAAGAGGAGGGGGAATAAACTGATTTAGTTGATTGAAATACTGGTCTTTTCTCTGCTGTGAATTCCTCAGGTAAGCCCCCCAGAAATTTGCGCCAGAAAATTGAAAAAATTGCGCACCAAAAACGATAAATTTGCGCGAATTTTGCGCAAGTTAAAAAATTATAATGTTCGTTATTTTTTCATTGAATCAGTGTACCAAAGTATGTAACAGTGTTTTTGTCATTTAGTGTAAAGCTTTGCCGTTCTAGATATTAGACAATCAAGCCAAAAATGCAGTTTTAAACTTCCTATCACCATGAGATTAATGCATTCAGATGATCGCAAATGAATTTAATTTTGCAAAATTTGCGCCAAACGAAATCTACGCTCATTATAAGTACAACTTCAAAATAGTATTATATATGCCTATATTATAAAGAATCACCAAGTTGCACAACATGCTCAATACTAGCCTTCTATCGTTGTGTGCACGCCTGACGCCTATAGACTAGAGTATAGACTAAATGAGTTCGTTATGTCATAAGCCGAGACAGCACGCGACACTCCTGTGCGACCGCTTTGAGAAACTTCGTCTAACACATTTCATTGTGTGGCCGCGAAGTTTTGGAATTTTTTATACTTTAAGTTTGTGCATTACTTCTAAAAAAACGATCTTTAACTAAAAATTCCTCTAAAATTTCGTCCCATTTGGCGGCCGCCATTTTGATTATTGCACATCGGTCGCCGTTGCTATGTTGAACTATCACGCTTTTTAAGTAAATCAAAGCCCAATTTAGATGAAATAGCACGATTTTGTCAAAATTTGCGCTAAAATCGCGCGGATTACCAATATTTGCGCTGTTGCGCTAAACCTGGAAATTTGCGCAAAATTTGCGCTGCGCAAGATCGCGATTTTCAGGGGGCCCTACTCAGGTCCGTTTGCATCCTTTGGAAAGCATCCTTATTTGGAAGGCATCCTTCTTTGGAAGGCATCTTTTGGAGGATACAGATATGTCACATATCTGTATCTACTATGTATGTGTGATGTCCACAAGTTCCACAACTGGTCTCGGTCCAGCCGTCCATCCATTGCAGAGTCTTGTCTATCATCCAGCACTGAGCAATGCGTTCAGGGCAGAGCACCTGTCGTCTATCGCCAGAAGCTCTATAGCTTTAACCTCTCCCTGCTCTGGCTTCCGACCTCTGCGCTTGACCTCTGCAGGTGACTTTATGGTTTCGCATAGTTGCTTTGCCACTAGACAGCTTCATGCTTTCTCAATCTTGGGTCCTTCTCTTCTTTTGAATGGCCTTCCCTTTGACCTGCATTCTGTGCCATGAGACCCTTAGAACTGTCTCTTAAAAAAATTATACTTAAAAAGTTATTCTTTGGCCTGGTCAGGAGAGCCTCTGAGTAGTTATCTTGGGAGTGCTATATATATATATATTCGTTTAATGTGAAAAAAACAGGTTGACAAGACCGCAACTCAGTAACATGAAAGGGAGCATTACGGGTTACACAGTCGCTTGTTGAGAAGGCACTTATAGAGGGCTCTTGGAATAAAGTTTTTATCGTCCTTTGGTGGCAACTCAAAGTTATGCGGACGTGGTCGAAGGCAGTATTGACGCTGAATAATCGGAGGAAACAAGGTCCTCCTCGTTTGCTTTTCTCACAACCTATGCTGCATTAAATTTCACAGATAGATAGGAACCTCCAAACATCATTCAGATGTCCAATTTGTGAGAGAGTGAGGGAATTGGCCGGTAGTATAAAGAACATTTATGGAGTGCAAGGACTAGTTGGTAATCCATCCTCCTCGTTTGCTTTTCTCACAACCTATGTCTTCTCTTGCAGCCTTGCGCACTGGGAGTGCCTCTGAATGGTTCACCCAATTAGAGGCTCTTTATAAATGCTTTAATACAAGACAAGAGTCCAAACCTTTTAGAAAAGCCAAGTTATCATGTTAAAGAAATGACAATTGAACTCAAACTCAACAAGCCCCTAAATACCTTTGTGACTTGATGCACTAACCCCTCTCCGCAGTCTCTTCCCACCCTCTCCGGTCTGCTGATCTACTTGATCTCTTAGTTCCGCGGGCAAGGACTGCCATGGCCCAACACTGTGCCTTTGCCATTGTAGGCCCTTCTATGTGGAATTATCTCCCTCCCACTATCCGTAGTAAGATCTTATTGGGATGTCATCTTCAGACCTTCGCTGAGAGCGCCTCTGAATAGCTAGTCTGTATGAGGCATTTTATAAATGCTAATATACAGTACAATACAATTGCTTTTTTTCTACTTTGCAATATCACTCACACTTATACTTCAGCATATCTTGTTATTGTTTCTTGATGTGATAAAGCGCTGAGTTTTGTTGAAGCATGAGAGTGCATTGTGAGTTTCCTCACTGTAGTGACAAGTGCTTAAATGTTTGATCACTCAAAACAGCTTTCTATACCAGTTTTGTTTGATTTTTTTATGTTTCTGCAGGTGATACAAAGAAAAAGAGAGAACCTGTTTTATCATCATAGGAACAATTTGCTTTTCAGAATTTATTTTTTATCATGACTTGTATCTTCTGGTGTCACATAATTTCTATTCGTGTATGAAATGTTTTTGTAGACATTTGATTTTTTATAGATATAGAAGTATAAGTGGCTGATGATCCTGGGCGACAAGAGTGTTTTAAGTTAGGGAAATTCCAATGGTAATATCCATCAAGATTGTATATTTTCTTAAAATAACACTTGCACAGTATGATATTACTTCATTACTACTTCCACTACCACTGCTGCAGCTGCTACTACTACTAGTAGTAATGAATAAATAACTGTTAAAATTTAAACTACGCTGTACTTAAAGTATACATTAGGCAGGCAAGCCGGACTTGGAATTGACCCTTTCAGAACATGTAAGGAATTATTGTTATTATTATTATTAACTTTTTATATAGCGCACCTTCAAGGTAATCTACTCAGAAGCGCTCCCAGTCCAACAACGGCTAAATAAGGCAGTTTTTAAGTGAGAAAGAAACATAGTATTTTCCGTGGGGGTCCAGCTATCTGGAATGGCCTCCCGGCAGCTCTTCGCTCACTTTCCCGTGACTCTGCCGGCTCTTTCTATCGTCTTCTCAAGACTTCTTTTTGACCAGACCTGGGTTGGGAGCGCCTCTGAGTAAAGATCTTTAAGGGGCGCTATATAAATTTATGTGATTGATTGATAGCGGTGTGACATCTAGGCACCAGGCGGAGAGCAACAGGGAGCCCATTCCAGGTTCTAGGGCCAGCCACTGAGAAAGAGCGTTGCTGGATTATAGCAGTTTGAGAACGAGGGGTCAAGAGTTCAGCTTGATCAGCTGATCAGAGGTCAGATCGCCGCTGGACACCAGAGGTGGGACAGCAGAGCTCCTGCAGGTACATGGGGGCAAAACCCTCCATGCAGCACCAGACTAGTGCAGAAACCCTATTTTTAGCAGAACCTGAGTCAAGCAACACAACAGCAAAGCGCCAATGGTAGCTAACAGAAACTTTAATAAATTAATGCCCTGAGCGAGGCTTGAACCCGGGTCGCGTGGATGATACTCAGTTTAACGACCAGTGCTCTCTCAACTGAGCTACAGACCCCCCTTGCAGTGCTATCTATGTGGGGTGAGCCTTGTTTCGCATTGATCAGTTACAATCTGTCCTTGATACCTCCTGATTGGCGGCATACCAAAGTTCAGGTCGATAAAAAACTTTGTATGGGAGGAACTGCAGTGGCTGCCTATTGCAAAACGCATTGAGTTCTAATGCTTATGCGTAATTGCTAAAGATAACCCAGGGCATCTGCAGTGGCTGCCTATGCAAAACGCATTGAGTTCTAATGTTTAGTTTCGAGCGCTTGAATGGAAAGTAAAGAAGGGAAATATCTCTGTAAGAATGGGTCACATCAAGCTTAAGAAGCTGTTGGCGAGTGCCGAACCTGATGAACTGCGTCTTATTTGGAGGACATCCAGAGGTGAAGATCGTGAGAGAGAGCATCAATTGCGGGCAGTAAAGAGCACCTGGGAAGATGGTGGACCATGGCCAAGCGCCTGCACATCATCAGCATAGAGATAACCAGTTACCAGGTGTTTAGAGACACCTCACAACTGCTGTACCTCATTTTCAGAGGTGAGTACACATTGTCATTCTTTCCCGGAGGTGAGTATGTGTTGTATACCCACGTATACCCTAGAGTACAGCAATATCAGAAGATAAAGGAGAGAACCCAGGGAAAGAGGGAATTGCAATAGTCAAGTTTGGAGTGAACGATTGAAGTGGCTAATGTGCAGGTGGTCTTGTAATCAGGAAGCCTACTAGGCGCAATCGACAAAGGTCATGGATGTGCATATAGCAGGTGATGTGGTCGGAAAAAGTAAGGTTTTTATCGAAAATAATTCCAAGATTGTGGACAGGAAGAGTAAGGTGCAGGGAGCTTTAGATCTGCTTCAGAAAGGTCATTGGAATAGGCTTGCTTGTTTAATTGCTCATGGAGGTCAATGATGAGAAATTCCATTCTTGAAGGGTTGAACCATAGCAGATTGGAGGTCATCCAGCCTGAAATCTGAGTGATGGTGTTATATAGATAATTTAGTATGTCTGAGAAGGAGTGAGGGAAGAAAGATATGAATAGTTAAGTGTCGTCGGTACTGATGTGATGATGATCGACAGTAGATTAGGAAATGAGGCAACCGGACTCAGATCTCCTTCTGACTACCCTTTGAACAACCCTCTGGTTTGATGCGGAACTCGCGAATGGCACCTATTTTTATTCATTCAATCATTCTATGGACTTACTGCCCATCTTGAGAAACACACTTTTTAACTACTACTTTTTGATATTTTGCATCAATCACTCTGCCCCAGCGCTGGACAAGTGCCCAGCTATCCTTCACCCAGCATCGACTGCTCCTTTTAGACTTCCGAGACGGAACTTTCCACACCATGATTTCTTTATTTTCCCTCATCGAGCGCTTCAGACAGTCTTTGCTCCCAACTCCTCGTGGCGCTTATGGGTGACTCGTGCACATGACATGGAAAAATCAGAGCAACGACGGCGCTTATCGACTTTCTACTCGATGGCTTCTCTCCTCGAACCTGCACCTCGTCTTGTTTGGCGCCCTGTGCGAGCGCTGTGGTGGCCATTGGCGCAGACTAGCATCGAAATGTGCCATAGCATAAGCCATAACCATGTGTCACATCTCATTTGTTGTCCATGCGGTTGCAAGGCAATGGTTCATGTCACTAGGCAGTGCTAGGACAAAATGTCCCCGGACAAAATGTCCCGGACAAAATGTCCCCGGACAAAAAGTCCCTGGATAAAAAGTTCCCGGACAAAAAGTCCCCGGATAAAAAGTCCCCGGATAAAAAGTCCCCGGACAAAAAGTCCCCGGATAAAATGTCCCTGGACAAAAAGTCTCCGGATAAAAAGTCCTCGGACAAAAAGTCCCCGGATAAAATGTCCCTGGACAAAAAGTCCCCGGATAAAATGTCCCCGGACAAAATGTCCCGGAAAAAATGTCCCTGGACAGAAAGTCGCAGGCTAAAAGTGATGTCCCTTCACTACGTCGCATAAGGCCTTTGTTTATTGTACACATGTATCGTTTCATATGAATTTCAGTTATTAACGAATACTGAGTGATCGTTTACTTCAAGGCATCCGTTTTTAAACTTAACGTGCCATATGTACAGTTGCCCGGGGGAGGTGGGAAAATTTCCTAGTCAAAATGGGGGTGACGTCCGGGGGTAATTGTTGGGGAATAAGTCCGGGAATATGTCCAGGGGAAATGTCCGTTCCCCACCTAAACTACGCTTCGCCGGCCTGTTGGGATTTTGTGCGGCTGCAGTATCACCCTAGACAGCGTCCGTGTGGGAGACTAAGCCTACGTCCAAGATGGACCGTCTTGTCCGACAATGCTCTCACCTGAAGACAGCCCACCATTTGAAACAGCTGTGTAGAATGGCAGATGGGAACTTCTTGACCTCTACCTTAGTGGACCAGGGCCGTGTTCTGAAACCGCTCCTAATCCAAACAGCAGAAAATTCTATCATTTTCTCAAATTCTTCTGCGGTAAAGTCACTTCTGGAAGGAATTCTCCCTCCACTTGAAGATGCCTAGATTAAACACTGGCCACTGCCTGTATATCGGTCGCCCAGTCACTGTCGCCAGCGCAGAGCTCTACTGCCAATTGAAGACATCTGAATCCACCATCTCAAAGGAGATGCTTGGTGGTCTTGCCCTTGTGAACAAAATCGAATGCATTGTATCTGACCATTATATTCATCGCTTTATAATTAAATAGCAGCTATAGGAACTTTCATTATGCCTATTGTGTATGTTTATTTCTGAAACTCATGTTTTTACAACTTACAAGCTGAAGGCCCCAAATCGGAGTCGGATCGAGTGCCTCAAAAGTCAGATAGGCCTACAGCTTCAGCAAACCTAATACAAATATTATTGATTTTGTGCATAAGTAACGCCACTTAAACTGACTCAGGTCAGTACATAGAGTTTGTAAGCCTACTTTCTTAAGCACAGCGTTTATAACATTGCAATTCCTAATATATGGTGGGCCCATAATAAGACATGCGTGGGGCCTTCAAAAACAATACCTCGGTAGGCCCAGATGTCATTAAGACGCGCCTGGCCTCAAGTTTGTAGGGGCCTCCACATTTATAAGTGTAGGCCTACTGCGAAACGCAACTGTAGAAATATTATAATTTTCTTATGTTAACCACGTCATCAATTATGTAAATGCAGGTTAGGTCTAATATTGTTGGTCAGATGTGCCACATTACATGCACAAGGATGTAACATATGGACGGCAAAAAGTATATTAGTGTATTCATTCATTCATTTCAGGCATTTATATAGCGCCTCTTCAAGCGTACCTACTCAGAAGCGCTCCCGACCCAATCACGGCTAAAGAGAGCAGTCTTGCAACATTTTAGTGTGGTGTAGTTAATGTTTAAGGGCCCCAAGCCTTTAAAGTGTCCAGGGGCTTAAGGTTGTCATGTCACTGCATAGTTACGTCCTCACGCTAACGATCGAGAAATAATTTCTCGACTGATCGATTGTCTCACCAAAAAACTTTATAATTAGGATAATTTATAAACTACCAAAATAATGAGCGATCCGGACACACACACCTTCAAGGTTGCCTATATGTAGGACAAACGCAGATACTATGAAAAATAGCTGAGCCCTTGGCAAATTTGTACATTTCTGACGCAAGAATCGGAATTCTTCTAAAATAGTCAACCAAATGCAGCTTGCAATTGGTTGATTTGCTAAGAATGTTCTGTTATATTCAAAATGACTCGTTTTAATGCATTTAGTGAAGGTGGTTCTCTGACAGAAGCTCTTTTTCTCAATGTAGGTGCGCCTACTGCTAGGCGCCCATGCGCTGGGTTTAGGTAGTGTATGGACATTACTTTAATCCTGGGACATTTTGTCCGGGGACATTTTGTCCGAGGACATTTTGTCCGGGGACTTTTTGTCCGGGGACATTTTGTCCGGGGTCATTTTGTCCGGGGACATTTTGTCCCGGGGACTTTTGTCCGGGGACATTTTGTCCGGGACATTTTGTCCGGGGACATTTTGTCCGTCCACGCACTAGGCGGTTCCTAAATAACATGGTCGTCTCCAATGCCTTTGAAAGCATGTGCACCCGAACAGCATGCTGGTCACATGCTGCCCCGTCGCCAACTCTGACACAACATCCATGCAACTCGGCAGCCAGGCTCATTGCACACCTTCCTCGCTTCTCTCACATGTAAACTTTTAGGATTGATGAACTGCATTGCCTTCCCATTTGCTTCTCAAATCTGGTACAAGATCTTGCTCATTGTTTCCAGATCGCTGCAAGGACAGGCTCTGATGAATGGCAGAGCCAACCTCTGTTTTACTTCATCCTCTCTGCTCTATACACTATCTTGATCTCTTTGTCCCCTCGGCCAGGACCAGTGTATAATCTAATCTCCCTCCGGGGGGGGGGGGAATGAACCTCTGGCAGACGGTCGCCGGGGCATGTAGCACTGAGTAGGGGAGGGGTTTGAGGAGGAAGATGTTTTAGATTTCAATAAATATAATTATAATTACAACAATAATTGCAAATTATTACAACAATAATTTCTTTACTTATCAAGTTCAGCAACTCAGTTCTGCTGCTGCTGCTAAACTATTATGATTAATAATAATCACAGACATGAGTAAAATCCTATATTCTACTTTGTTGCACTGTAGTCGATTTATCTCTGTTGCTCAAGACGTTGGTCCTGATTTGCTGACCAGCAGGACAATGATCAGCAGAAATTGTTACAGATGGTACACAAACCAAGCCAGACGTTCGAAGTTGGGTAGCGATGTAGTAATGGTGTTGTTTTACTAAGTGTTCAAGGAACAAAACATTTTGAAATTTGACAGTTTTAAATGTAAAAGATAGCACTGGAGAGAAGCCCTTTTGCTGTACAAAAATAGTATTTGTAAAGACATTAACAGCAAACTATGCTCATTATAACATGATTTATTTAGCGTATGCAGCTGCATCGTGAAGATGAGCCAAGTTGCTGATGAGTGTGAGCTTGGCGGCCGACAGACCCTCAACATTGAGTTGTAGCACTCGAAATGCAGGCCCTATGTCTTGGAAGTCATTGGGCACCGGCTTGTCGGGGTCTGTAGCAAGCGTGTGACTGGGATAACATGATAATATAATATATTATAATAAATAATATCATTATGTTCATCTAATAGTAAATAATATCTTGATACATTATAACAGTTCATGTAATGCAATGTTGTAAACAGCAACTGAAAACTTATTTTTTGGCGAAAAAGTAATTTCTGGGGGACTTTCCCCTATAGATGCCTAGATTAAACACTGGGCAAGGACTGCTATGCCCCACATCATGCCTTTGCAATTGCATGATTGCTGTATACGCTCTAAGATTTTGATTGTGGTCTCTTCCTTATCTGCCAGCTGCCTGAAGTCTTTCGAAATTTCCACAGGGCTTTCACACTCAGCGCCTCTGAATAGCTTATACAGTAAGAATAGCATTGTAAATTTTCAAAATCAACACAATACGTACAATATAATAAATATTGTATTGTAGATCACACCCACACTTTGTTAATTTTATTGTTTTTTTTATTTTTCATGAAGTCTACACTCTACAGGTAGTTTAGGGGCCTGTGACTGTTCTGCCCAGGGGTCCGGAATTGCTGTCGGCGGCCCTGACCATGTGGTGTGTGCAACTATGATATGCAAATGTCAGTTAAGTTGCTTGACAGTTAAGACAGACTAATCTACTACTTGTAGGCTTAACGCTTACCAACCTGGCCCATCTCGAGTCGCACTATGCAAGTGCGTGAGGGATCAATGGGCTTTATATATAGATCTGCTCGTTGTATCATCAAGTACACCGGCTTATCTTTCACCTTCGACTGTTAGCTCCTTCTTATCTGATAAGATTGTGCGCGTGATTCAATGTTTGTCATCAAACAGTACAAAGAGTAACTGACTGATAGGCTGTGCTCTACTGCACGAATACTACCCACAGTTGACCACTTTCAGGTGTTTATCGTGATTGGCCAGTCAACTGTTGTCCAGCTATTTTCGTTGAGTCTCTATAGCAAAAGTTAGCCTATACAAAACAGTTAAGAAATATTTGCATCAGTGGACAAATTAGCGCAATGGATAAAATGGTGAACTCTATCCATAATGGCATGGATTCAACCATGGACACTTTAAATGTCGAGGTGAAGGGGTTTCTGAGAAAGCGCAAAGTCTATTGCCTGACGTGGCTGGGTTTTGTGCTTCTTGCTGTTGCAAATGTTCTGGCAATTGTTGCATTCTCTACACCTGGCTGGGCTTGGACAACAGAAATTGCTGGAATTATACAGATAGCCGGAGAATACTATGGTCTCTATGGCATCTGGTATATTTGCTGGATGGACATAGAGACAAACAACTTACGAGTATGTGATACATGGACAGATATCAAGCAAGAGAATGTACCTGGTAAGAGGCTCTTAAAATATCATTATTCTGTAGATTTTGATATATGTGCCATACCTAAGATATGCTATTAGGCCTAGGCCAGGGCTACATGTATTTCACTATCCCACTTCCGCTATACAAGGCATTTGGGACATGCCCCATCCAGGATCTGTGGAACTTTCCAAAAATTCAGCACAGACAATCATGATCCTAATTCTCACAATTAGGTAATGCATCTTAGGAGCCATAGGCCTGTATAATACTGATAATTATAGGGCTGTGTGTAAATGTTTTTGTTTCAGAATGTTACTGTATTTTAATAGCGAACTATTTAAGAATTAATGATTAATTAATATTTAACTTTGCTTATATGTATTCCCCAGTAAAAAAATCATTAACTGTATTAAAATTTATTATTGAATAATCATGATGAATGTATCATCAGAGCTGGATTCTGCGTTAACATTAACGAATTTGCATATCAGTGTTTGGTGATGTTTGAATAAAGTCTGCAATTTTCTTTTTCAGTTTGGTTAGCTGGATTTCAGGCAGCAGCTGTGTTGGCGTTAATATTTGGACTGACTGCTTTCTCCATACAATTAGCATGCATATGCATTCCAACAATTTACAGAAAGAAAGTCTTACTCATCAGTTTTGTCATTGTCACATGCTTGGCAGGTAGGTCTAATTCAGTTACAAATACTTGTAACGTAGACCAACAATAATCGTAGCTAAAATAGTGAAATGGCGTACAAATAAAAATTGTTGTGGAATACTTAAATAGAAATTGCCTACTGGCTGTATTAGAATATCTCTATCTCAATGCTTCTGTCTGTCTTTATCTCGGTGTGCTTGCCTCTTTTGCTCTGTCTGTGGGGCAAGCCAGAGTCAGATTCTCGACGCCACACCTTGGACCTTCGTTTGCTTGACCGATCAGAACAGCAAGTGACACACAATTATGGTGACAAAACGATATCTATGAACGTCTGAACCATGTCGCGGCCATTTCTCGGTTTCAAAGCTCTTTGAGAAATAAACAGGGTGAGCCTAAGAAAGACCCCCTAAGGTTTGAATTTTTTAATCAAATCTTACAGGCTTAAAGGCAATTCATATCTATGTACAAAAGCCAAAGTTCACCGAAATATTTCAAACATAGCAAAGTTATATAATACTTTTAGTGAGTCCACCCACTGCTTTTTTACGATCTTTCTCTTCTGGTTCTCTTCCCCTAGGCATGATCGAATGCAAAATGTTGCCACTCTATCCTCCGTTCCACCTTCTCCTTGAGTTTTTGGTAACTATCCTCCATCATCCAGTCCAGCATCATCTGTCTCGGTCTTCCTCTTGTTCTTTTCCCCTCCATTTTTCCTTCAATCACTATCCTTAGACAATCCAAAAACATAGTGCAACAAAAAGTAGCAAAACACAATTGATTTAAGTTACATCTCAAATAATTGTTATCAAATGGACTACATTGTGCATCAAAACTTCTGTTCAATGTGTTCACCACTATCATCCAAACTTCTTATGAGCTTCTTTGTAAAGCTCTGGTCTTCTTGATGGCCTTGCAGATGTGTTCCAGAGGTAAGTCTTCCCATATCAACTCCAATGCGGCCATCAATTCTCTTATCGCTCATGGTTTAGGTTGAAGATTGCGATATTTCTCAAGCATAGCTCTCCACACTTGATAATCTATCGGGTTCAAATGCGGAGATTTGGAGCCATTGGCAATGAAGCCAAAACAATTGCTATTGACCCGATGTCGTTTCATCAACGGCATATTTCTTGACTCTCAATTTAACTCTTAATTTCTGCGCTCACACTTTTTCCGAGTAAGCGGTGATAATAACTCCAGGGCCTTGGTCATGAAGTTTCTGAATACACATTTTGTCTGTCATTAACACCTTGACATTGACACAAAGATTGGAGTTATCCTGTAGCATGTCTGGTATTCCACTTGTTTGGTTTAAATCCTACCTTACTGACCACTTGCAGATGGTTGTACTTGGAGAATCCAGGACTGAATGGGTTGATTGTAAGTCAGGTGTCCCCCAGGGCTCGGTGCCTGGCCTCATCCTGCACATTCTCTTTACTGCAGCTGCTGACATTCCGCTTATATTTACTAAACACAGGACAAATGGCCATCTTTATGCAGATGATGCCCAGGCTTTTGTTCATGGTCCACCATTTGACCAATTCTCCCTAGTTCATTCCAATATTTGATTGTAAAATGTAAATGTAATCAGATTTTTATATAGCGGCTGTCTTATGGCCTCGACCCTGAGGGTGAGATCACACCACCACTCGCCCGTTTGGATGGACGCCACGCCATTTAGGTCCCCGTTTACGGACCATGCTAGCCCGAGATTTTTAAATCTCTGAAATAGCCGGGATTCGAACCGCGGCCCTCACGTTTCTGATCTCTACTATTGGATGTCGACTCTGATTAAATGCTAAAAAGACTCAATTGATCTGGCTTGGTGCTAGACAACAACTAACTAAAACTGACTTTCAATTGCGGACTGAGAAATTCCCTGACTATACATTTTCTTTGAGTGTCCGTGACCTGGGAGTAACACTTGACTCACGTTTAAGGAGCACATATCTAACTTGACCCACTCTTGCTTTTTTCAGCTGAGGCAACTCAGAGCCATCAGACGATCAGTCTCTCCTTCTGTCTTCACAACCATAGTTCATGCGTTTGTCTGTTCCTGCCTAGACTACTGCAACTCACTGCTCATGGGCCTCCCAAAATAACATCTTGCTCCCCGTCAATCGGTCTTAAATGCTTCGACTAGGCTATTGCTTGACTCCCTCACTTTGCACATATTTCTACATACATGCTTGAAGTATTACACTGGTTACGTGTCACTTCACGCATTCACTACAAGATCCTCTGTCTGGTCTCCAAAGCGCAGCTGAGAAATTCCCCTGAATACCTCTCAGTAAAAGCCCGCATCTGCATCTTCATCTCGCTCAATGCGTTCTGCAAATCATCTTGATCTTTTTGTTCCTAAGACTAGGACTGCTTTTGCTCAACACCGAGCGTTTGCTGTGGTTGGTCCCTCCATTTCGAATGACCTTCCACCTGCACTACGGACTAAACTAATGACCCGTTTTCCTTATCAGTCTCTTGTTCTTTAAAAACATTTATTTTCCCCGGAGTTTTTATGCTGAGAGCGCCTCTGAATGGTTACTCTACAAGGGTGCTATATAAATGTATAGATACAATACAATACCTTCGACATTTAATTTTTTTAAAGATATTTCAATAATATTGTTTTAATAAAAAAAATTATTAATCTGACAGATTATTTATTTACCAACTTGATCGTCATCTTGTTAAGTGACCTCATAGTGACACGCAGCCACGCTGGTACCCTGTTTCTTTTCTAAATAATAGTTATAATGAATATCTGGCAATATCAAGGCTACTTTATAACAATTATTTGAGACTATACTTAATAAAATTGCGCTTTTTGTGTTTTTTAATCGTCAAAAAACAGTGGGTGGACTCACTGAAAGTGATATAACTTTTACACTGTTTTAATTTTGGCACAATTTTGTCGTTGTACGTAGATATGAATTGCCTTTGAGACTGCCAAATTTGATTTTAAAATTCTTACTTCTGGTCAAGATATTGGCAAAAAATGTGGGGGTCTTTTTTGGCCCCCCCCCCTGCAGAGTTCTCCATTGAAAGCAGCTTTGACGTATACACAACTCCGACTATTTCGACTTCACTTTGTTGGTCTCTCAGAAGGCGAAGGCGACGATGTTTACGATGGGGAAATGGTCACACCTGTCCAGATGCCACTTATATGTTGCGTTCCTCTGTTTTTCTCGCATGATAGGTTGCTGCTGCTGCTGCTGCTGCTGCTGCTGCTGCTGGCCTGCAATGCTTGGAAGAGGCAGACGCGCGCACCAGTCAACCAACCATCCAATGCCATGGGTCTTATGTATTGCTCATCGCAATGAATCTTGATGGCATTTGCTTCAATGCATTTGTTTAGAACAAAACTTCTGAAGCAATTTCAGTATTGAAAAGTGAACATGCAGACTATCGATGGTGTGCTAAATAGAGACGTGGCAATCAATCATTTTCAGTCGAATTGATTCGCAAATCGAATCAGTGAGGGTTGGAACACCACTTTTGTATTCATATAGTTCATTCGCTCATATGTATCAGGAATTTGATATTAGCCCAGGTTTACCGCCTTTTTAAGAATCCTGGCAGCAGCGGGGTTTGTTTGAAACTTGATAGTGATAGGCCAGTGGCTTCTACCCCCCAAACAATCAAGTGAGACCCCTCTCCTTCCCCACCCTCTTGTGTCTCTCCTTTGCCTTAGATTGCCATGAGTTGAGTTCATTTCAGATTCCTCCGTCTTTAACTGGGCTTAAGCTCCCGTCACTCTGAATAGGGCAATAGCCCTCTGCATACAAGGACCTAGCCAAGATACACCAGTGAGTGACCATCCTGCAGGCTAGCCTTGCTGCAGTCTTTTGATATTAATAGCCCGTTTGTATGCTGTCCAGTTCCTTCCACTCAGTCTTCTCAATTATAGGGGCTCGAGTGTCATGAACAGGCGTGAATCGGAGTTAGGCGCTGTGACGCCACAGGCCTAGTCGGTCAGATTGTTCTATCAGTCAACTGAATGGTGTGTTGGTCTCTTTCTCACTCGCATTAAGAAACACATTACTTCCTGTCCCAACTTCAGTCCTTATCAATCAGCTTACCGCGAAGGCTATTCCACTGAACCTTGTCTCTACACTTGATAACATATTCTCGTCTATTGACAATGGGAAAGCCTGCCTCTCAGTATGTCTTGACCTCAGTGCAGCCTTTGACACTGTTGACCATCAGCTACTTCTTTCAAGACTTGCAAATAGTTTCGGTGTCTCTGGGATAGCCTTAGACTGGTTAGCTTCTTACCTGTGTGACTGGAATCAGCAGGTCGGCATTGGGACCGCTCGGTCTGAGCCTACTGTTTGCACTGCTGGAGTTCCACAGGGATCTGTCCTTGGCCCCTTACTATTTACTGTCTTCACTTCCCCAATCAGTCGCATTGCTAATCACTTTGGAATCCAATTGCAGCAGTATGCGGATGATACCCAACTCCATATTGCTTTATCACACACTGATCAGTCTGGCAAACTTAAACTTGAAGAGTGTCTTTCATCTATGTATTCCTGGTTTTGTTTCAATGGTTTGGCCATAAATCCTGACAAGTCTGAGGCAATTCTGTTTGGGTCACGCCAGCTCACGCCTCCACTTTCTAATATTGACCTTGCCGGCACTGCTGTTCATCTATCAGATACTGTCAAAACACTTGGTGTAACTCTAGACAACAAGCTCACATTTCGACCTCATATATCAAACATTTGTAAATCTTGTTTCTATCACATTCGGGCAATACGTCACATCAGGTCGGCCCTGACTATGGATATGTCTCAAACCCTGGCCTGTTCTCTTGTTTCCTCTCGCCTTGATTATGCTAACGCCATTTTTGTCGGTCTCTCAATCACTGAGCTCAACAGGCTGCAACACATCCAAAACTCCTTAGCCCGTGTTGTGCTGCGCGTCCCAATACAAACTAGTTCCTCAGTCCTACTCCATCAGCTGCACTGGCTTCCTGTTCAGTACAGGATAAAATTCAAATTGGCATGTCTGACTTACAAATCTCTCAGCACTAACGCACCTTCCTACCTTCAGTCACTACTAACTCCTTACATTCCTCCTCGTTGCTTGCGTTCATCGGGCACAAGTCTTTTATCTGAACCTCGATGCAAAACAGTTATGGGCTTGCGTGCTTTCCATGCTTCTGCACCCAGGGAATGGAATCGGCTTCCGCTCTCTCTTCGAAGTTCGATTTCACTTCCTTCCTTTAAAAAGCGGCTCAAAACTTACTACTTCTCCTTGGCTTTCAAGCACATGGATCTCTAACTGCATCTTCCTCTGGCGACTGACTATCCGCGCCTCAGATTCACATTTCGGTGTGACCTTGCGCGCGTTAAAAATTATATTTATTATTATTATTATTATTATTATTATTGGTGTGAGGAGGACTCAGTCTGTATTCATGAACCAAGCAAGGAATGGGGGGGCAAACCCAAATTCGCTGCCTGATCACTGAGAAACGCCTACCTCTAGTCACCCCTCTGGGGTTTTTTGCTGGCCACCAGCTTACCTTCACTAGGGCGTCTGCTTATCTGTCGTTTTGGCGTCTATTGACCAAGGAATTGTTGCAAAATGGATCAAGTAATTCAATAAAAAATTCGAATTTTTGGTAATCCCAAAAAACGGGATTCCATCTTTGTCAATCCTGGGATTACAGGATTGTAAAATGTCCGGGATTCCCGGGATCATTACATTCCCTACACTCTGTTGCATATAGCACTTCAGGCTATATGCAACATCTTTAGAACATGTCCAGTTCCTTCCACTCAGTCTATGCATGTGTGTATGTATGTATGTAATAATAACAACCATGACTCAGTAGTATGCTACACATCTTTTGGAAGCATTTTGGAGTTTATTTTAAATATAACGCCTGTTCATGATTGGAGCAGCACTTGTGCTAAAAAACACTAAACATTTTTAAATTTTCCTTTCGAAAACAATTACTATGATGCATCCAAACTTTGGCCTATGTCACGCACTTAAATATTTGTGATTTTTTTGTAGGATTAGCAACTGTTGCGGAATTTACCACATTTTCTGTTGGTTTTCTTAATGATGCCAGAAGTTGCTGCAAACCTGAAATGGTGCGAGAAATAACATATTTCCAGTTGTGGTATAGTTTTGTCATCTCCTGTATAAGTGCTGGATTTTATTTTCTGACAACCATCGCAGGCATCTTAGAAATAATGGTCGCCAGAAGAGAGAACGAAAAAAGCGAAACTCTGATTGCAAATGAATAACGCCAGGTTTCAGCTCTCAAAATTACTCAACATTCCACATTGTTGGCCCAACCAGGACTGTGAAGAAATCTGGGATCTACCATTTCAGAAGTTACCATTATGCATGAATAGCTTGAATAGCCTACTATAAAACTGAACTCTCAAACTTTACTGTTTATGTACAATGTTCGCAATTGTATGATTATATACATTTGCTGTGTTCTGTTCTAGACAGGGAAATAATAAGTCCCATAGAAAAACTCTCCAATCAGACTGTCAAGCACACACCTAATTCTAATCAATCTAATCTAATCAAACGACTTCTGTGGTGGCGTTATCGTAATGCTGAAGACATCAGTTGATTAGAATCACAATCAAAGGAATAGGGGCGGGTGTCATAAACACGCGTGACAGACATCGATAGACAAAGTGTAATGTCCAATCATTAGCACTCTCTTTGCTATCCAACAAAACCTCTCCCAATTCTTCCAGGAGTTCCGGGAGTCATGGAGGCTGGAGCCTGTAGGTCCAGTTATTCAGAACTGCTGACACAAGTTTTGGCTCTGTGATGCCAAGGCAGAACACAAAATTGTGGCTGGTGCTTTCTATTTGATGCTGCTGGAGAGAGAGGAGGTCGCCAACGAGAGTAGTGCAGGTAAGCAAAAAAATGGGTATGTGCATGAATGTGCAAAAAACGGAATGTCAATACATTGGAAGAGAAGAGACACAGATTGGGCTGAAGTGGATGTACAGACACTGGACAAAAGGAGAGTTTCATGTATCTGGGAGGTCTGTCTGGTAAAGGACGTTGAAAGAAGAATCGGGCTCGCTAGAGGAATATTACAGAATTGCATAAGATCTGGATATCAAAGAAAATAGGTCTAAGCAGGACCACCAAGGTGAAAATATATGAGACGTTGGTGCTGAGCGTACTGTTATACAACTCAGAGACGTGGACACTGAAGGAGACACAGAAAAGACGATTGAAAGTATTTGAAATGACGTGCCTGCGAAGGATAGAGGGGTCACAAGGAGGAAAAGGATAAGGAACACGGGAATACGCAGCAGACTGAAAATCCAGCGAGACATTGTGGACAGGATACAGATCAGAAGAATGCGGTACTTCGGACATGTCACCAGAATGCAGAGCGGAAGATACCAGTGGCGGCGCTAGGGGGGCTAAGCCCCCCCCCCTATAAAAGGCAACCCCGGATTTTTTACACGCAAAACTGAAATATTTCCACGATTTTTGACCGGATGACTAAAAAAAGGTAAGAAATTTAGGCGGATGAGAATGGAAAATTTCCTCCACAAGGATTCAGCTCCCCCCAAACTGAAATCCTGGTGCCGCCACTGGAAGATACCCAAAGGTGGCACTGCAGTGATCTGTGCATGGGAAGAGAAGAGGCAGGCCCAGGAAACGATGGATGGATAGGGTGGAAGAGGACTGTTTGAGGTAACAGAGCTAACAAAAATTGGGTAGGTAGGTCGAAAAATATTTTTATTTTGGTAAAATATATTTATACAGTGACTATCCGAAAAATTATACCGAAATACTCTTTTTTGCATATAGGTACACGCTGCAACAAAGTACGTGTTCTAAGCAAGTATAAACTGCCTATTTCCAGACTGTCTGTACCTAAAATTGCTCTAGAAAACAATTCTATTAATTTCATTTTGTTGACATATTTTCTGGTAAGATAAAGTGGGAAGGGAAGGGGAAGACGAGTGCGAACAGAACATCACTGCTAGTGCTAGGGGTCGTTCCAGACTGGCCGAGCCAGTGGCTAGTTACACCTAGAGGTTGCTAGATTTATTTTCCCTAGTCACCGTTAGAGGTGACTCAAGTGAGAATGATAAGGCTAGAGGTTTCTCAAGACTGGCAACCAGGAAGTAGTTAGGCAGGCGTGAAACTCTAAGGCAATGTCAATGTAAATAAAAAAATTTACGCAAAATTTTCCGAGTCGCTGCAATAAAAGTGAGTCGGTTGGGTTATCGGAAACACAACATTTTTTGCCTAAGATCCAACTCTATACGGAAGGCAATGTGACCGTATTATGTCAAAAAAATGTTGGAGAAAAAAAATTTAATAAAAAAAAAATTTCATAAATTTTTTTAAAATAAATTTTTTTACAAAATTATTCGAGTTGTGGCAATAAAAGAGGGTCGGTCGGGTTACCGGAAACACATTATTTTTTTTTGGCCTAACATCTCAATTTAGAGTAGACCCTATAAGTGAGTTTCTAAGGTGGATGCCTAAGCCTATAGAACAGGGGTTCTCAAACTGTGGTACGCGTACCCCTAGGGGTACGCCAGGCGTCGGTAAGGGGTACGCGAAAAATTTCAGAAATATACATTTTCTTTGAGTTTATGGACTTTGTGTCCATTTTTCTTTGATTAGCAATGATTTTTAACGTTGCTAAATGTAACATCATCGTCATTTCTTTCGGTCACAACATATAATTAGACTCACATACAATACAGTGCATGTAGCAGATTAATGTTTAGGCCAAGTGCTATATTTTTGAAAAAATAATATGTAAATTATTACCTGAAAGTACTGAAGTGTGTAAGCATCATCATCATAAATTCTCAGCCTATATTGTATATCGTGCTCAAATGGCAGAGAGTTTTCACAGAACAAAACAATAGACAAGTTCCTCTGGTAAATGGTTTCTTGGCCTAAGGATTCTATAGTTTCTGATCGAACTTTAAATTTTGTGATTCCTTTCAGCACGTCATATTTGGGTACTGCTGGCTTTTAAACTATTCTTGCTATCAAAAACAAACATGGGGTTAATTTGCGTTTGAAATTGACAAATATTAGACCAGATATTTTAAATCTGTGCTAGTCTAAACACATCCACGGCACTATAGGTTGGCTCTTTCTTACAGAGGTCATAGACCAATTTTCCCTTTTAGATTAAATTTTATTGGTAAGATTATGATTCAAACTAAATTTTGCTCCCTATATATAACTACACCAATAAACGATGCCACCAATGGTTAAATTTAATGGACTTTAAGTTGTCGCCGCAAGGGGACCTCGCAATGGTATTTTGTTTACGCCCTGACTTTGCTGGGGTACGCCATCATTCGATTTTTTTACTTGGGGTACAATAAAAATAAAGTTTGAGAACCCCTGCTATAGAATACTATTCACTATGGATTCAGATGCAGGAAGTCAAAATGAAGAAACATTGAAGCGAATAAACAGGCTAATACTTTCAGCTGTTTTGGTTTGGCACGAGAACCCTATTCGTGTTGTTTTCCTATAGTCCGAACATAAAAGGCTATGTGCAGAGGTGCGAACCAACAATGTTTCTAACACTAACCTAAGGTGCCACTGAAGTTGACTGAACTGAGTGGAGGGAGATAAAATTTTAACTCCCCACATCTAGAAACAGATTTACGGCCCTGGCTGTGTGGACTACTATGAATTGTATATCAGCAGGACTCAGAATTTCATCTGTTCTCACCTTGCAACTGAAGCAGTTAGTTTCATAGACTATTTAATAAAACAGCTTCATGTGAAGAAACCATTTACCAGAGGAACTTGTCTATTGTTTTGTTCTGTGAAAACTTATCCCATAACATCAGCTGTCTTATCAAATTATCTCCAGAAGTGAAACCTCCAGACAAACAACGTAAAGCCACACAAACACACGCGCAAATATATATATATATATATATATATATATATATATATATATAATAGATGACAGAACACAACAACTCATAAGATTTAAACAAGCATTATATTTTGCGCTCAATCACATGAAGTCGACAATGAACAATTAGAAATATTAATAAAATAAAATCACAAACTAGAAATGAAATCTATGTAGAAAGTAGCAGCTGGGTATTAAAGAAGCAAAGCAATCCCACAACCTGCCTCAATCTCGGTCAATAAATCAGAACTTTATACATTCTAAAACACCTTTCACAGCATTGCCTTTTCGTCGAAAGAAATGTGATGTAATAATTTCTGAGGAATAACTTAAAATTGAGCTTTCATATACTATAGAATACGATGGCTTTGAAAAACTGCGAATGATGACGGCAATTAATCACGACGCAAATAACGGTGTCTATGATACACGCGTTATTAAGACACCAACTCTTCGATTGGATTCGATGAAAGCAGTTCATCTAAATATTGTGCTGGCATTGGAACTCTCAAGGTGATCATTTTATGGACATAGGGTCCACACGGTTCTCCTTCTTCTACTGTTCCCGTCTCTTCACAGAATGTGTGCAGATAGAACTGTTCCTTGCTGGAACCACTGAGTATGTATACTCTATCACTGAAGATTGCTGGTGATGCATACAGGTGACCATAGATGGACGGCGTAGTGCTGAGAATGGTCCACTGATCAGTTTCCAGGTTGTATACCTCGTTGACTAAGCAATCTTTAGATCCCATCAGGTTATCCCCACAAGTGAAACCTCCATACACATACAGCTTGCTGGAAAGGTTAAAGATGCCATGACATTGACGTTCTGTAAGCATGCTGGCCAACGCTGTCCAGGCTTCTTCCGCAGGATTGTACATGTGCATGTAACTGATAGGAACGTTGTGCTCTGGATCATCGCTGATACCACCTGTCACGTATAACTTTTCGTTGACGATTACGGCTCCAACATTAAAACAGCCGAACGGTAATGGTGGAATGAAGTGCCACAAGTTGTCTTCTGGATTGTAAAACTCAATGGAGTCAAGAATGATCTCTCGATCAATGCCTTCCAGAACAATGTGATCAATTCCAGTGACTGCATAGAGAAGTCTTTCTGATGGACACAAAGGAAAGCTAACTCTTGGCTGCTGCATAGCTGACAACTCAACCCAGCGATTACTGTATGGACTGTAACGATAAAAAGCTGAACTGCTACACCATTTATCTCGCCCATAACCTCCAGCAACAAAGACAAAGTTTCCAAGAACTGCCACAGAAGAGAACTCAAAAACAACTTGAAGAAATGAAGTATCCAAACTTTCCGTAAGAAATCCAGCTCCTTCAGCAGACTTGTAGTTAATGTAGTTGTCATCTTCAATACCCGAGTACAGAACAAGGAAATTTTTCGATCCTCTTGCTTCTGTTTTCTCTGAGTTAAGCAGACATTGCCGACTGGGAATGCTAAGATAGTCTCTTGCCTCATCAACAAGAGGCATGATCTCTGGAAGAGCAAGCACACTTTCATCAATGCTGTTCAGCTCATCCATTTCCAGGAGTGTGTAACGGATGAGCCGGAGAAGTTCCACTTTATGAACCTGTCGAACTGACAAATCATGATCAATCCAACGAAGAACTGCCTTCAGAATGAAACCTTCTGGAGCCTGAATGCAGTGATCTTCAGCCAAAAGCTGATGTAGAAGTTCAAACTGCACGCGTAGAAACTTTGGCTTTGGTGCCAATTGTAAGAAATTATCACAGAAAAATATCAGAATCTTGCTTTGCACATCGTCCACTCCCAAATAATAGGCATCTGCCAGTTGAAGCACAGCATGGTAGTTTTCAATACTCAGATGATAAACCAAGTAGTGATGGCAGATCTTAATCAGCCACTCTATATGGAAAAATCTAGCAGCCTCCAGGATTCCTCGAATGTTATTTGTATCAATAGTGACATATCCATGGTAGAAGTATTCAATCATAGAAGTGAACCCTGTTGGGCTGATTTCCTTCAGTTCTATCACATCATTTGCCTTCTCCTGCATGTTATGCGTGAACATAGCAGAGAAATAATCACTTGCTTGTTCGAGAACATCTCTATGAGCCTTAAACGTTTCATTGCCAACGATCAATTTCACATCACAATTGTAATCATACATCTTCGATGACACTTTCTTGTACTGTCGATTAATATACTTCATTTTTGTCTCTGATACCTGAAATATTTGAATAAATTCATTAGTAAAATCTTCAAAAATCCAATAACTTTTTGTCAGAAGCTATTAAACAGATAATATAGATGAATTATTAACAACACAGATGAATTTTATTAGCAAATAGGTTATACTCTAAAACTCTTGAGCGACTTGTCTCAATCCAGCTCCTGCCCTACCTTGAGCAATCTGGGCTCCTGTCACCCAGCCAATCTGGGTTCAGATGGCATCACTCCACAGAAACTGCCCTGTTATCTCTCATCTCTGATATCTACTTGGCCATCGATAAGTCACATTTAACACTCCTGGTGCTCTTTGATATGATTGACCATGAGATCCTGCTACAGCGTCCTCAACTTTCTTGTGGTCTCTCTGGACACCCTCTTAACTGGTTCGAATCTTAACTTTCAGATCGCTCCCAGATGGTTGTCCTTGGTGATTCCAGAACGACCTGGGCTAAAGTTAGCTTTGGTGTCCCACAGGGATCAGTCCTTGGCCAACATTTTGCATCTACTTTATACTGCTGACATTCCTTCTTTATTGGCAAAATACTTGACCACTGGCCACCTGTATGCTGATGACGTCCAGACCTAAGTTGTAAATGGTCCTCCTGCAGATCAGACTGCTCTTGTGGGATCATCAACTCCTTGTCATGTGATCTCCACTGATGGATGTCTTAATTGCCTTAATTCCACTAAGATGCAACTGATCTCGTTTGATACAAAACAACTTGACCTCCCACTCTTGATCTCAATGTACCCTGACTTTACATTTTCATCTAGTGTCCGTGATTGGGCGTCACTCTTCTTA
The DNA here is from genome assembly GCA_949752735.1 of Lumbricus terrestris. NCBI lineage: Eukaryota > Metazoa > Annelida > Clitellata > Crassiclitellata > Lumbricidae > Lumbricus > Lumbricus terrestris. The sequence goes on from OX457044.1 coordinate 12,422,490, forward strand.
TCTTATCTTATCTGACCATTTATAAAGCGCTTCTCGCAGCAAGAGCCTTTCAGAAGCGCTCCCAGTGCGTGCAACTCCGAGAAAAAAGGCAAGTTTTTAGACGAGAGAAAGACGAGGATACACTACCAGAGAGGATGGCAGAGCGAACTGATGGGGGAAGTCCATTCCATAGGCAGGGACCAATGCAGGCAAATAATCTGGATAGAGCCATGGCAGTCCTGACTCGGGGGACAAAGAGGTCAAGCCAATCAGAGGACCTAAGAGGACGCAGCGAAGTGGCAAAAAGGGGGCGAAGTATCTGATCGCACAGATACTTCGAAGCAAGACCCATTTGAGACTTAAGGACCAAAGTCAGGACTTTAAATTGTATACGGGCTGAGAGTGGAAGCCAGTGAAGTTGTTCAGTCATGAATGTAGACATGTGGGAGAATCAAGGAAGATGGGCAATGAGCCTAGCAGCAGCATTGAGTACAGATTGCAGAGGAGCCACGCGAACCTTAGGCAGGCCAACAAGGACAGAATTGCAATAGTCAATCCGAGAACATACAAAAGCGTGAACAATTGAGGTAAAAATCGAAGATGAGACAGATTTGCGAATAGCCCTGAGACGTCTTAGCTGGAAGTAGGAAGAGCGAGTGAGATTGGCAATGTGCTCAGTGAAGGTAAGAGAACTATCAAGGGTGACACCTAGGTCTCGAACACTGGAGGAGAAGTTGAAGTGAGAAAAAGTTTGAGAGAGCAGTGTGTAGTCAAGTTTTTGAAGCTGTTTAGGAGTGCCAAACCAAATCAACTGAGATTTGGAAGAGTTCAAAGAAAGACGATTAGACGACATCCACAAATGAAGATCTTGAGATAGAGAGTCAATTCGACTTGCAAGGAGTTGAGCAGAAGGGGGTCCATGGACATAGGCTTGGACATCATCAGCGAAAAGGTGGCCAGTTGCAGGGTGACTAGGGAAAAGAGACCTGTAATACCAGCCGTGTAAAAGATGAAGAGAAGTGGGCCTAGGACAGAACTCTGAGGAACACCCAAGACAACAGGGACCCACTGAGTCCCAGAGACGCCAGAGATGATCATTTGGGTGCGATCAGACAGGTAGGACCGAAACCAAAGGAGAGGAGAACCCTTGAGTCCGCAGGACGTTTCAAGTCATTCCAATAGAACTCTTGATAGCACCCTGTCGTTCTCTGATCTCCTCTTACAGTTGACACGCTCATATTATATATCACCTGAGGCATCTGATAGCCATCAGAAGATCTGTTTTGTCTTCTGCATTTAAAACCATTGTTTATGCTTTTATCTTCTGTTGAATCGACTACTGCAACTCACTATTTGCTGGGCTTCCCAAAGTTCGCTTATCCTCCCTTCAGTTGGTTATGAACAGGGCTGTAATCAAGGGTATGCGCGGGTATACGGCGTATACTTACCTCTGGGAAAAAACGGCATCGTATACTCACCGCAGAAAACCAGGGTATACGCGGGTATACAGCGTATACTCACCTCACAAAGAGCGTGTAGGTATGCCGTATACGCACGGAAAAGACAAAGGATATTCAGGTGTATTTTCACGTAAATCGGAGCAAAAGACTAAAAAAAGGGTGCTCAGATTTTTCGGACGGGAAAAAACGGGGAAATTTGGGGCGGACGACTAAAAAAAAGGTCCTCAGATTTTTCGTTCGGAGAAAATGGGGGAAATTTTTTGGCGGATGACTAAAAAGGTCGATTTTTCTCCCGGTCAGTGTGTACTCACCTCAAAATTTACCAGTACAGCCCTGGTTATGAACCCTAGCCAGGTTTATTGATGATGATGATATTCATTTAATTCAAAGTATGACAAATCCAGGTGACAAACCGCACCAGGTTACAGGTCAGAAATGTAAAATAATACACAGAAGTAATAATAAAGATTAGTAATAACAATGTAATAAAATTGCGGCAGCCATGATCTGGCGCCCAACCGTCAAGCTGTCGATGTTAAAATGGACAGTTGATGTTGAATTACTGTCTCAATGACAGGATTAGCCAATAACGGCCCGTCAGTTGTTAGCAGCTACTATATGAGCGCCACTGACGCTCGCTTCACGATGGTGATGTGTACGAAGAATCGCCAGTTCATTGGTAAGTCTAGCCGATGCTACAAAGTCTATCCATTCGAAGTATAAAGTGCCCCATAAAACTGTAGTCGTGACTTAACAGAATTGTTGATAGAGGCTTCACTCTTCATAGTCCATTTCTGAGGGCTTGCGGGAGAAGTGCGTGGAAATTCGGATCCAGACAATTCGTTTTTAGTTCTTACCTACCCACGTGACGTGAAGCGGAGATGATTGTAGATGGTACAAAATCGTCGAAAACATAATAATTCCATGCAATTGTTCAGACAAACGTCACAGAAGCAGACTAGGACACTTTATACGCTCAAATAGACGAAACATTTGCAATCATACAGCGTAAAATCCAAAGAAACCGGGAAAATTCTCTCTGAGCGAAAATCGGCGTAAACCGGATGTTCCGCTAGTTGAGATCCCGATCCTGTCGGTGCGCATTTGACCTGCGCGCAATTTACGGTTCGCGCTTCTGTCAGCGCGCTTCTGTCCTGTTTCTCATGATGTGTTGATTTCTTCGTGCAGTGAAATGGGTGTGGAAACTTATGCAGTTCTCCCGAATCTGAAAACGGGTGATAAACATTGGGCCATTCCACCTCAAGTTTTTGATTCAGCTTTTTCACATGTGCTGCATCGAGTCAGTAGCCTATTCCAAATAGTAGTCAGAAACAGGTCCGAGTCTGGTAGGCAGAGGACCAGACCAAAGTAACAGCTAATGCGGGTTTGGGTTTACGAAGGTGGAGGATGCGAGGATCAGATATTAATTCTTTTGAACAGATCTCTTTGTCAGTTTTGGGTGTAAATCCCGAGGCGTGATAACCAGAGCCCCTTATCCAAGTTTATCTACAGTTTGACCTCCCTGGATTCTGTACTTGGTAACTTGCAAAATTATGGACAAAATGGAGCCTGGCTTATAGCAGACTTGGTTTATATAATTACAATGCTGGTGAATAAGCAGATCTCCCTGGTGTAATTTCAATGCACTTTGAGAAATTTTCAAATTTTTGCGTTAGTACTTAATTTTTTGTAGTTGTGATTATTTGCCCCAACCCCTGGATTCCACCCAGGCAGGCCATAATTGATATGCCTGCTGTTTGCATGGGCCTTCGCAGGAGGGTTGAAAGCCAAAGGTCATTGTAAGAGTCTTTAGAAAGAGCTTGAACATGCAAGGCAGAAAGTTATAAGAGCATATTTATTTGTATATATCCCTAAACGTATACATTTCTGACTTTCAATGTCTCTATCATTCGTATAATTGTTGCATTAATGCAAAGAAATTTGTTAAAAACCCAAAAGTAGTAGTTAAACACATAGATGTCAATTTTCCAGGGGGGTATGTGTGGGCGACCATGCCTGCCTATACAATTGGCTGAAAAATAAGTAATCTTGATAGTCAGAAAACGGTTGTCTAAATTCACATTTATGCCTAAGTCATTTTAATTAAAGTTGGCTCAAATGAAAAAAATTAACGGATTTTGAGCAGTTAACTGATTTCAAAAGTGTTTAAATTCTGTCTGTCATACTGTTCAATAAGCTAAATGCAGAAATTCAAAGGTTATTAAATATGTTTGCAATAGAAAGAATGCATTTAGTCATTAAAATTTTGTGCTTCAGAGGTCCTTAGAAAATAGTAAGATCAATATATTTGAAGAAAATGTACTGCGATTAATTTGCAGTTAATTGCGATTAAAAAATTAATCGCGCGATTAATATCGATATAAATTTTTAATCGAACAACAGCCCTAATAAAGAACACACTTACTTACTTGCATATGTTACATTCTTGTAAAGCTTCTTCACCAGCAAACATCCCTATCAAACCTTATGAACTAAAATTTGCTGGATTTTACTCAAACTGGTTAGAGACTACTTAGTATTTGGTTTAAATTAGCACCCCTGCATGCAAACAAGAAAGCACACTAAATAAATTTACTATCATTCCCACAAGGGGTCATTGCATAACTATGTAATGCCGAAAATGACCGTTTTTTACTATAATGCTTCATAATGTTTTCCGTCACCAACCCACCCCAGCATTACGTAATTATTGTCACGAAAAATCAGTTAAGATTTAGGCCTATGTGAACGCGTAATTGTAATTCATATTTTCATAGCGAATTTATATAGGGCTTAGTATGCGAATTGTAATTTGACAAGGGTTGGCTTAAAAATATACGCCCCTACAGAATGCTTTATTTAGTTTCGTGGACTAAATTGCTCATCAATAATTAATCAAAAGTAGGATGAACTAATTATTTGCTAAGTCTGGGCAATTCAAGAATTATTAAGAGAAATAGTGCTTAGTTTTGTTGAGCGTCAATTTTAAATGTTTGAAATTCGTGTCCACTAAGTAAAACACGCTTCAAAGGGGTTCTTTGATGTCCAAAATCTAAGGAGAAATTGACCTACTACATTGTTCCGACAGTAACTACCAAAGATCCAATTCGAACAGCAGTTTCCGGCTTACACAAATGCGAGAACAGATATGTTGACGTATAATTTCACTGGTGTCTGCTGCTGGATCTTCTTCGGCTAAATAGGCTAATTCAGCTAAGTTTTAAATCAATGTCACGAAGTTTAAACTTCAATCACATCATGTCATTCGATGTTAAAAATTCATTTATAACTTAACTACCGTATTTTCGCGAATACAACACGCACACGGGCATAACACGCACTCGAATATAACACGCTACTTTTTGTGATTTGAGTAAAAATTGAATTGTATAGCACGCACCCGAATATAAGACGCACCTGTTTTCGTTCATCTAACCACACGGTCCTTGCGGAGGCACAGATTCCCATATATACTCGCCATTTTCTTCAAGAATTAACTTCAAATGATGACAGTTTCGATAAATCTAGCGATTAATAATTGTTTGATATATCGATTGACGAAAATAAAGTGGGTTTGGACAAAGGAAGTTATGACTTTTACACGGGTTCAAAGATGGCATTCACCGCATTCAACATTTCTCACTGAAAAGAAAGTGGGGTGAAACTATTTGGCAACTTGCTAGTCATTCGAGCAAAATTGAACTTAATTTTTGATGCCATGGACAATATTTACATTTTTAATGTGGATTAGCCAGCGGATGACACTGAAAAGGAGGATTAACTAGACTGCTTGAAAATCGTAAAATTATGCGCTATAGAAATTAAAAGCCCTTATTTCCTGAGGTCCATACCTAATGCTGTGTGAGCGATAGTAAAGAATTGCGTCTGTGTACATTCGTTTATTGCAAAACTGAAAACGACAGACAATTACGATTTATATACAGTAACATTTGACTTATATTTACGGTGAAATCACAATTTTTTTCGTTTTCAATTCTGACTTTCTGCGGCTCTGACATTTTATGATAAACGAATATTTCTACTGACGTCGGACCTCATGCCCTATCGTTTTGTCGATGTCCATGCCTCCGTATTGTTAGCGAAAAAGCCTTTTTACAGCAGTTCCAGACCATGACCTAAAAATAATCTGGTACAACATTTGGCTTGTAAAAAATTATTTGTATAACACGCCCACGAGTATACCACGCGGGTAGGGTGCGTGGTTTGTAAAAAAATTTATAACCCGCGTGTTATATTCGCGAAAATACGGTATTAGTAAAGGCATTACGTAACATTCAGCTCCCCACACCTGCCCACCCACGTAATGTCTTGTGACTTTTTCAATGACCCCACCCACCCTCAAGCATTATGTAATTATGCAATGACACCCAAGCACATATTGAACTAAATTCATAAATCATGGTACCTCTATGATGTCGATTTGCTCACAACCAGGTTTTAAATCTGCATCTTCGGATGCCATAATTCTGCACAATGACGATACTTGATCTGAAAACAGAAACCGAATTCTCTTAATAGTTCTAAAATGTGACTAGTACATATGAATGTCGCCGAACTCTTCAAACCCTACCACCTCAGCGTTTGGCACATTAATGCTTATCATGTTCCTTCTCAGTGGAAAACTGCAGTAATACATCCTGTGGCCAAAGTAACGTCGCCTTTGGCCCCGTCTGATTATCGACCAATATCCGTCACCCCTGTTCTATCACGGATGGTGGAGAGAGAATTGGTACAGCGATTCATTTATCATGCGATGACAGTTTTGCCGATTGCATGTAACCTCAAGGACCAATATGCATTTCGTCCAACCGGTTCTACAACCTCTGCCATTATTTCTGTACTACATCACACATCAAGTCTCCTTCAGGAAAATAACTATGTAACATTAATCTCCCTTGATTTTTCTAAAGCGTTTGACATGGTCCGGCATTCTTCACTTGCTTTAAAGTTATCGGAACTAGACATTCCTGATTTTGTTTATAACTGGCTGTTAAACTTTTTCAAAGATAGAAGGCATATCACCAAGTTCCAGGGAGACCTCTCCTCGATCCGGACCATCAACTGTAGCATAGTCCAGGGATCTGGGATTGGACCATCCTCTTATATAATTGATGCTTCCGATCTGCAGCCGATCAACCCTAAAAATTGCATTGTGAAATTCGCAGATGACACCTATCTGCTAATTGGCTCATTAATGCGCAAGACAATCAGTGTTGAACTTGACTCGGTTAAGAGCTGGGCAGCCAAAAACAACCTTCGCCTGAACACTACAAAGTCGAGAGAAATGATTATCTCCTGTCGTCAGAATGTGGATGCTCCAGAACTCATTGATGGACTACAAAGAGTAACGTCAATAAATATACTTGGAGTAACCATTAACTCTGATCTTCGAGTCACCTGTCATGTAGACAATGTAGTTTCATCTTGCACCGGGTCGCTTCATGCCCTGCGAACATTGAGAGCTCATGGACTATCACCTGATGCTCTTCATACAGTTACAAGAGCAACTACTGTTTCCAGAATGATGTATGCTGCTCCTGCGTGGTGGGGCTTTACTACTGCTCAGGACCGAGCCAGGATCGAGCGCCTATTATCAAGAGTCCGTCGATCAGGGTACTTGCCAAATGACTCGCCTTCTGCGACTGAAATGGTTGATCTTGCGGATGCTCGTCTTCTAACTGCCGTTTCCAGAAATGTCTTCCATGTTCTTCGACCGCTTTTTCCACCGGTTGCTCATCGTCCCTATCAATTGAGGCCACGCCCTCACAACTTTGTATTGCCAACCAAAGATGACAGACATTATATTTCTCGGGTTCTGTATAGAAAGGCACCCTATGTTCATTAATTAATTAATTATAATAAATTGTCTAATCGCATTATTGCAGCCTACCCTATATAAACATAGAAACATTCTTTTGTAATTTCTGTCATTTTGTGCTCATCCTAAGACAAATGCAACAGTCAAGGCTAAAGACATTCTATAGGTATTATATTGTATTTGATCAACTGCTTCTTGTACCTGATAGCGGTGTGTCTATCAGTTTTTGTTACCATTAAAACGAATATAATAATACGGATGTTAATCGATAACCGTAATTCTGGTATTTGGTTTTGAAACCGGATTTCATTATTTACCAACCGATAATCAAATTTATTATTTTTTTATTACTTTCATAGTGGAACTCACACAAGAAAAAAGAAATTTATGCATTATTTGTTTAGTGTTTACGATTGTTTTTTAAATTTCATTCAATATGTCTCTGATATGCAAGTTGTTTGTCTAAAATTTATTTACACCTGTTCTGCAATCGAATATCAGAACGGATTTCTCATTGGACCTGCAATTATATGAAAACGAACCCATAAATTTAAATATAATCTGATAAACTATGGCTGAAGAATTAGCAAATAAAATATATCGTAGTTACGTTTCTCTTATTTTAAAAGGCCAGAAAGATCATTTTCAGGCACTGGATACTTGATAACGATATGTGTAGCTGCATATACAGCAGCACTAGACTAGGTCACACTATTTATACCACTAGTCTACCTTGAAAAGGCGCTATATAACATTTCTGAAATTAATTAATTAAACCCTACCCTCCTTTAGGGAGAATTTTTCTTTCTACACAGCCCTATATAATGTAGGGCTTTCAAGTTTCAAACATACCATACGTATACGAACTTTGACAATGCAGATCTATGTTATAACAAGAACTGTCTAGGAATTTTGTAAATGCAAGACATGCGGGCTATATAGCATCCGACTGTAAAAATATCAAAATGGGAAATTCAACCATCGAAACAATCGAGTAGACAAAGTCACCAAATGCTGGACGTGACTTTGTTGATGTTCAGACGCCTCTTTCAGATTATGCGTATAATAATATGGATTTTAATTGACAGACGATTTCCATGGCATCACACGAAGTATAGGTAGCACGCACCTTACGTAACAAGAATTCTCTATAACGTTGATTTGAATCCGACTGAGCAATCACAGAAGTGATCAACCAAAGAAGTCCCAACCGACTATAAGAATTATTCTTTGTTGTTGAAATCACAGCCTACATCTATTATCTCTTTACGAGGACATCTTCCATTCGTAGCCTAATAATTTATATAGTTCACATCCAAGGACTCTATACAGAGGACTGGTTTCTTCTTCTTTATCCCCGCCTTGTACACGTTGTTGGGCGATAATAGGAGTTCCGAAAAATTTCAAATCTTATTTACAAAATAAAAGCATTCAATTAGTTACATTTATGAAAACAGATTGACGACTAATTATGTTTACAAAATAAAAAAATACCTTTGGAGATTCAAAACTTGATCCTTAGCGATAGAAACAGAATTTTAAGTGGAGCGCCATCTAATGCTCAGAGTGAAATCTTGACCACAAAATGTTCCCAAGTAACCTATCCTGTAATATAGAATCCTTGGTTCACATCTGACGAGTGACAACAGTGGTTGGCTGACACCAACGAGATATACAGGGTGGGCCATAAAAAAGGAACACCCTAAGGTTTTTTGCCCATATCTTGGCCAGAAGTAAGAATTTCGAAATGAAATTTTACAGGCTTAAAGACAATTCATATTTACACATATTTAAACCTGTAAAGATTCATTTTGAAATTCTTACTTCTGGCCATGATATTAGCATAAAGTCTATATAATGAAATCGAGAACATTTTTGGACCCTTAGAAATTAGAATCTTATTTAGTTTAGCTCCGTGTAGTATTGTAGTATAGTTTTTTCTGTTTGCCGGTATGATTGGCCAATATCATTATATCAAGAACTGACTCTTAGGCAGGCCACGCCCACAGCTGCATGTGGGTGCCCGCAGCGCGGGCACCAGGCAGTCGAATAACCCACGTTCTTGAACACACATGCTGTCTTGTATATCCTAGCTTAAATTATACAGCCACCATGGGGGCCAGGGTGGGGGCAAAACCATCATTTTCCCTGTTGGCTGTTTCCCTCACAGGCAGCACTCATGACAGCACTTTCTTTCGGTGCCATACGCATAAAAGCAGCAGTTGACACCATTTTAGAGGTGTTTAAGGCCAGCGCTTTTGCCACTCAGGATTTCACGGAGGGTGGGAGGGAAGGTGGGTGAGTGGGGGTATGGCAGGAGGGTGGGAGGGATGGTGGGATGTAGGGAGGGACGGAGGAAGGGATGGATTGGCGGGGAACGGCCCGATTCCGAAAATTCTCGGGCAACATCAGGTACCAAACTTGAAATATTTGCACATGAATATCATTGTACGCTAAACTTAAAACTTAGTCCTAAGGTTCCTTGGGGACCCCCAAAAATTATTTGATTTTTTAATGTAGGCCCCAACTTCCCAAACAATTATTATGGTTAGCCATCTGTTTAACAGCTTGTGAATTACATGATTGTATTAAAATGCTTAACTCTTTGGCAGCTAAGTTGTTTTTCATAAATATAGCCATAATTTGTTCATATAAAGGAAAACACTTAAAGTCCGTGGATATATTGACATGTCTTATATCATTGTGTTCGTATTTGATCGCTCAACAATATTCTGTCTTGAAAAAGCAGATCAATCGACGTGTTTTTCTTAAAATCTATAAATATATTAAATATTATTAAAAATAAAAATTAAATTTATAACATTAGAAATTAATTTAAAATCTATGAGCAAAATAAAATGTAATGCAAACACTGCTAAAAGTAGCTACTTGTATGACAAGCTTGTAGGAAACAGTCAAATGCTAAAAAATTGTGAATTTAATTTTTAAATGTTTTTATAATACTTCCACTTAGAAGAGACGCTCAAATCAACAAAATATTAGGCCTGCAGAGATGTTGTATTTTCCCCGAAAATGTCCAAACGTAGATCGAGAATTTTTTTATGGATCCTCTACAAAACTTGCCTGACTGATAAATCTTGTTTATAACTCAGCAAATAGGCCTAAATAAAAAAACAAATAAGCTACAGAGAAGTGATCAAATGAGCTAATGTTTTCCTAATCTATGATGAGTTCGGCATGGTCTGATCGACGATCGGTAAATGTGCGGTCTTCAATTCCCGAAACCTTTGCAGCATCTAGAATATTTGCTGAGACCCTATTATAGCATTTGTTGAACGATATAATTCATTTTGTCTGAACTTGGCTGATGAAAAGAGATAATTACAGCGAAATGGCCAACGGAAGAATCCGCAAATGGCTGGGCATAAATTTTCACAAACTTACGGCCATAGTTTTCGTTTATAACTTCGTCAAATCATTGGGGGAAACCTGTGTTAGGGTATTTTCTGATCCGCCTGCATGTCCACAAGCGAAATATATAAATAGAATTCTAAATATTTCTACATTATCCGAAAAAAGGGTGCGTTTTTCTTATGCGGTCGAAATCGACCCCATTCGCCGCGAAAGAGTTAAACCATTTTGTTGTAGCCTGTCAGTGTAGGCAGGACCGCTTTTAACATAATGTTCACTGAGCTGTTAGTTAGGCTATTTATTATATAGCACACAGCTATGATTTTAATCACAATGTTAATTTTTATGGCTGACTAAATCTATGCGATTTCGGAGGAAATTGGTTGATTCTCAATATTTCAATTAAAGCAAGGGAAGTATAGGCCTACAACCAAACTAAATAATTGTGCATTCGGAGATCGAATAATTTAGTAATATCAATTGTCGAAATTGATTATTAGCGATAGAGCGTGGAATCGATAATAGTATTTGAGTTAATATTTGAACTGAATAAGTTTCAATGCGATAGGCTGACAATTAGTGAAATAGCGAAGCACGATCTGTAAAGTTATCCGAAAAGAATATTGATAACGGATAGGATATTAATTAGAATTGTCAGTTGACACACATTTGATTATTTCGAAGATCCTTAAACTAGACATTGTTTGAAAGTTGTGTTATTTTTAAATTGATACAATTCCGAATTGCGTGGCTATTAAATAAATAGAAAATAATTGAAACAAAAATGTCTAATACAAATTCTGTAGAAGAGTAGTCTGGTCAGATGGAGGAGGCTGAGGGTGAACTATCCTTTCTACCTAGAGTTTCTCAGCAGGGCTGTTTTTAAGGAATTTTTATAATTGCACAACTTCTTTCCTTTCCCATCATCCATGGCAAATTACTTCCAAACGGAGGACAATAACCTTTTAAACTAGTTTTAACTGTACAGAAGTGCTTCTACAACAGTACTGCAGAAATCCATTTAGAACTGCACATTATGTGTACAACTGCACGTTAAAAAAGCCCTGTTTCTCAGATAGATGCAGCCATGGATGAAATGAGAATTCAACAAGAGGGACAGGTGGAGAAATGGATGAGGTTCACTGAAAGTGTAGAAACATTTATGGAGCGCCTGGAGGAGCAGATGACTCGATTAGTGCAACGACAAGCAGAATCAGAACTTACCATGGAGAGATATAGAAATAAAATTAAGATAGAAGAGCCAGGTAAATTGAGAGAGAAGGTTACAAGGGATATCTCATTAGATAAACCTGCTGTGTTGGGTCCGAACCCAGATGAGTACCTAGACTGTAGTGCTGTCGCTACCCCAAAGAGAGCCGCTGGAATATGTCCTAACTCGGTCCTGGAAGAGTTGAATATATATATATATATATATATATATATATATATATATATATATTAGGGTGTCCCACGATTGCACAGGAAAAATATTTTTCTTGAAACTTGAAATGCAGTCCCCCCCAAAAAGTTTCCTTATGGTCCTATGATAATACCTGCCAAATATCGTGACATTTTGAAAATATTTAGAGGTCCCTCAAAGCTCATATAAAATGTGTAAGTTGTCACAAATTATACGTGCGACATATCTGAGTTTGAAATTTTCGGAGGTCCACACTTTGATCCCACTAGCGTGCTTATGTATTGCTTAATACCATTATATTGCTCTGAAATACTAAAATCTACAAATGTGCAACCTTATTGTATTTGTGTATGAGGTTTTTCAAGCATAAGGACGACAGTTAAGCTCTCGAGCAAACCAATGATGTAAATCTGTCGTGCACTAAGATTGCAGTCCGCTACCTCTACATGTACAATCATGGCAATCATCACTGGAGTGGATATGGATAAGGAAGGTTAACAGATTGTCAGTCTGATTTCTTCTCTATTTTGGTGGAAGTAATAACATGTTGGTGTGCTAAAGTTGACCTCTGGACCAGGACAGGAATCAACGGTTGCAGTTTGGACCTTTTGAAGTCGTGAAAGTGTGATGCATTGATTATTGTCAAATGCTTTGAGACAACGGCCTTCAATAACTGCATATTAAATAGAGATTGCAGTGCCTTACACCCTTCTACATCAGCCATCAGTCGTAACATCTTGTTGACATGACAGAAATCTTTTAAGTCCTGTTGTCTGGTGCATTCTTTGCGTCCTTGGTAAAGTTTGTCCATGGTCTGTAATTAAGCTCTTCAAGCCATTTAAAGATGAATGCGCTCCAATATGGTTCACCGTCAACCAATCCCTCGACCAATGCTACTGCAGTTTGCATCTAACAAATCATAGGAATTCATTACTGAACAACTTCAGCGTGGCCATCCTCTAATTATGACATCAAGAATTTACTCAGCTCTTGGTATCCATAGTTGGATTGAGCAGTTCGGTAGCATTCGCAAACCAGGTGCCCATCACAGAGCAAGTTGGATGGGTAAGGCAATATAGATCTAATTGTTTTATGATGGAAACGAATCACATAATTATACAGTTGACGACCGTGTATTACAGGGCATCCAACCCAAACAAGTCTCAGATTTGTGATTGGCATCTACAGTCAGGCGGTGTTCTCATGTAGAGTCACTGCTCTCTTTGAATTAATCCATAGCTTTATAATTCTGGCAATGCTGCTCTAGACGACAAGTCTGCAAATGATGCAACATCATTCTTGGTATACCAGCACCTAAGATATAAGAGATAGCAATTCTCTCTGTTCTTTCAGTGATTGTCTCATTAATGTGGAATAACGGGGTTATCTCTTCCTAAAAGTTTTTCCCAAACCATGCTGCGTTCAAAGATAGTTTCTCGATCTTTCAGTGAAAGAGTGGGGAGATAGCCAATCGTATAAGACCACGTGTGATTTTTCATAACATTGGTCTGTGTAAATGCCTATGCTGAACAAACATGAAGCAGCTTTGATACAGAATTTCAGCTCAACGATAACGAAGAACGGAGATCGGAGACAATTTCTCGTACAAGTTGTCGAAAAACACAGGCACATGTTTTCTAACCACAATTGTGACAATCTTGTTGAAATGTGTAAATGTAGAACGTAGAACTGAAGAACAATTTGAGTGCAGTGATGCAGAATAATCAGATCAATATGAGAATAGTGAAAAAATAACGGGCAAGACGTTGATTTGTGTGTAGCTGCACGGGGTGCGCAATTAAGACTTTACTGTGTGATCCTAGGAAAAAATAGGGGCTTGAACCTCTCAGAATTTCTTATCATGAAACAGACGAAGGTATCGAGGAGCTAAAACCACGACTTGTTACATTATCAAGAGTTTGTAATGACTACTTCCAATGATTAGTTGTGTGTACACTGACACTGTGTCCAAAGTCCAAAAATCTCAAATTGTTCTCGATTTTTGCATTTTTTGAGCGTAAGACTATGCCCAAAATATCCATTGTATCCAATAAAGTTAGATACCTGTAAATTCTACCATTCAAGAACTTTCCAATGGTATTAAATTTGTTATAATAGGATCAAGGATTGGGATCTAAAGGCATTTAGAAGTTGGACACATTAGGCGCAAATTATGTCAATATGGGTAAAATTTGGGCGGCTTGAGGGACCCCTAAATATTTTTGTAGTGTCATAAGATTTTACAGGTGTTATTATGGGACCATATGAAAACTTTTTAGGGGGACTGCATAGAAAATTTCGGACAAAATATTTTTTGGGACACTCTAATATATATATATATATATATATATATATATATATATATATATATATATATATATAAGAAAGATGTGACCATTAACTCTGCAAAGAAACACAAAGGAGATGAGGCTTTCGCCTTGAGCGATTCCCTGGTGAGCCAGACGAGGCCCTATGAAATTGGCTCCTAAGCTCCATTTGCTCATGAGTTCCTAGTGTCCAAGACGTCACAGCAGTGCGCTGACTCGCACGAGGGCGCTATAGGAGTAACTTCTTCCAAGGCATTAGGGAATGAAATGGGAGATAGAAATACACTATTAGGTAGCCCTCTAGCGAGTAGGATGAGCGTTACAATATTTTTTAATTACTTAATTACATCCTGTTAATATAGTTAATTAGAAGATTACTAGCATGATGATGCTGGACTACTGTGTCAGTACACTGGAGTAACTGGACTTATATCTAAAGCAATGAAATTCGTGATGCTTGACAGTGGCGGCGCCAGGATTTCAGTTTTGGGGGGGCTGAAGCCTCGACCGAAATCTCATGAAAATTTTCCATTTTCGCCGCCAAAATTTCTGACGACCTTTTTTTTAGTCATCGACCGAAATCGTCGATAATTTGACTGTAACAAATTTCGGACCACCCTTTTTTAGGGGGGCTGAACCTCTTGTAGGGGGGGGGGCATAGCCCCCAGCCCCCCCCCCTAGCGCCGCCACTGAATTATTGCTTGAGTCCAGAGCTTGAAACTCTTGCATAGTAGACCCTAGTTATTTTTCTTTAATATGAAGCGATTGCAACGTACTGCACTCTTCGCGTACAAGTTATGCAATAATCTTAATTAACATCAATCTTAACTGCTAACAGAACAGACAGCCTGCAACAGGCCTACACGGCACTAATAATTACTAGCTACAATTATAAATATAGGCTAAACCCGTCCGCCCTACGGAGTTCGAGCTCGGTACCTGGAGCTCTCCGTGCCAGTGTGTTAGCCAATGCGCCACCGGGTCCATTAGGCGTAGGCCTCCCTTTGACACATTCCTTAAGCGCTTGAAAACTGTTTCTTTTGGCCGTGTTGGGTTCGGGAGCAACTCTGAGATGTTTCACTAGAGGTGCTATATAAATGAATTAAGCCTATTGAGCGAATAAATATATTCGTTCGTTCAATTGTTTCTGTGTAGGCCTACGAACAGCCAAGCAGTTTCTACGGAGGATTAATCAGCTGCTGAATTAGCCATCGACCTATATATTATTCTTATCAGAACTCTTGATGTAAGCAGTCTGCCGCCACCGTGCGCCGCAATGGACGCAATAACAGCGTTTTTAGGATGAGCAGCAGCTCTCCATCTAGCGGCAGCGGACTGCAGCGGCGCATGCAGTGCAACGGCTGCGGCCGCCAAGAGGCGCTGCTCAACGGCCGCCGACGCCGCCGCCGACACAATGTGTGTGCGCGCGTGTCTGAGATCGCCAATGGCTCAGTTACTGTACACACTCGTCTCTCTCTACTGCAACCCACCCACCCACTAGTCGTCTGTGAGCCATGGTAGCTGCGCTTGCGTGCCTATAGGTAGGTAGGTAGGTAGGTGCGCCTGTTGCTTTGTAGTCGTAGTCGTGGTGGTGATGCTGGACTACTACTGATGCGGTAGGTTCGGAGTTGCTGCTGCTGCTGCTGCCGTTGCTGATGATGGTTTTCGTGCAGGATCATCCATGCAAACGTTTTTTCAGGTGAGAAACCACCGATCATTTCTATCCAATGATCGTTTCTATACGACGATGATTCTGCTGATTATCTGCTTTGCTACTCGGCTCAAAATACCGCTGCTGCTTCGTCTATTGTTCTCTGACGACCTTTTTTCATTACGAAACAACGAACGAAAAAATCCCATGCAGTAGTTTGAATCCGCTACAATGATTAGGCCTACGCAAGGCCGCAGCTAGGGGTATTTGGACCTCCCTCCGCCACCCCAAATAAAAAGAAATAGGTATAAGGTAAACATGAAAAAATGGAGTTTTCTAACACATCATGTTAGAAGTAAGTGGATTAAATCTGTTACATTTTACATGTTTGCATTACAGGCTAGATCATAAATGATGTAAACTACTAGATCTATCTATGGAATTTATATGGTGCCTCTTATAGCTATTCAGAGGTGCTCCTGACCCAGGCACCACCACATTGTAAAGTCTTGAGCAGTTTATAAAAAGAGTTGGAGTTTGTGGCAGAGGATTGACACAAGCAATGTTCAATTGAAGGAAGATGTGGTGAGACAACTGAGGAAGTCTATAAACGGACAAGAATCTAATTATTATGAAAGTCTACAGTCTGAATTCTTGCATGAAGTGAGAGAGAGGTATTAGCATGGATCTCAAATGAGTCAGTGCAAACTGGAGATGTTCCAAGGGAATGGAGAGATTATAACACAATTTTTAAAAGGAAACAGAAGTGAACAATGTAACTATTGACCAGTCAGTTGCGTTTTAATCAGTGTTGTGTAATGGAAAGAACTGTTAAGGATAATTTGGTGGAGCACTTAAATGAATATAAAATTATTAAGTCAGTCAACATGGAGTTACTAGAGCTCAGTTGCGTTTGACGAACCAGTTAGAATGCTTTGACGAAGTCTATGAGAGGATCCATAAATAAAGGAAAAGGTCCTGTAGATCGTAGGTTCTCAGCCGGTGTGTCGCGACACACTAGTGTACCGGTGGTGTGTCGCGTAAAATGGTGTGTTGTTGGTGTGTCGCGAAAAATTGGTGTGTCATGATTCTCACAGCATACACCCGTTGTTCTTGCATTACACTGACTTGCTTACTTTAGCAGTTCAACGTGCGCAGGCTGTGAGAATTCGTATCCCTCTATATCTATTCCATTTCATCGCAATCTGGAGCGCCCGCAATGTTTGCCTTGTAGGTCGCAATACCCAGACCTACATAGGCCTATTAAGACTTACTTTGCGGATGATGCAGAAATGTGCCCTCTCAGTGTATAAAGTGTAAAACTTTAGTGAACGTGCCAAATGAACTGCTACCCAATGCTGTAACGTTATAAAATAGTGGGTGGGGGAATTTATATTTAAAAAACCCAGAAGTTTTGTGGATGACACGGAAATGTACCCTCTCAGCCTGTTTGCGTATTCAGAGCCATACAACCATAATAAATGTAGGTGGACAAAGTCAAAGACCCCGAGATACCAATTAATCGCCCTGAATCAGGGCTGTACACGAGGGTATACGCGGGTATACAGCGTATACTCACCTCCTGAAAAGTAGGATATATGCGGCTAAAAAGCAGGGTACACCGTACACGCTAGTAAATCAGGTGCACGTGGCGCTGTTTTGGGGTCGGATGACTAAAGAAAATTTTTAAAAAAATTTAAAAGGCGTCAGATTTTTCCGACGGGGAAATAGACGAAGTTTTCCCAAGATTTTGGCCATATGATTAAAAAAAAAGGTCGTCAGATTTTTCGGACAGGAAAATGGACGAAGTTTTTCCGAGATTTTGGCCGGATGACTAAAAAAAAGGTCGTCAGATTTTTCGAACGGGAAATTGGACGAAATTTTCCCGAGATTAGGTCGTCGGAAAATTTTCTCCAGGTCAGCGTGTACTTACCTCAAAATTTACCAGTACAGCCCTGCCCTGAATGTTTGTAAAAAATCCTGAACTTTTCCAGTTTCTGTGACAATAATTGAATGTCTTGAGGGGCAGTGTGAGCTTTGGTGGCACTTGTTATCTGTCTTTATCCCATGTTTTCATACTTTGCCTTGAACTAAACCTATTAGGGTGGCTTGGACTATGTGGAGAAATGATGATATATAACTTTAGGTACCCCGTCAAAAGCGCGCAGGACAAAAGCGTGCCGACAAAAGCGCGCCGACATAAGCGCGACCCGTCAAAAGCGCGCTGGATAAATGCGCGCCGATATAGGCGCGCAGTCAACAAGATAAAGACTAACATACACAGACAAAAAATGAAAACACTCCACGAACAAGCCCATGTTTAATTAAAAGAAAATTCTAATGTCCAAAAATTATGTAAAAGTTCGAGAAAAATTACATTGCTAAGAGTCTAATCTAATTAAGGCAAATTTGCAAATAACGTGAACTAGGCTACGGACGAAAAATATAATGTTCGCAAAATAAAGTTACAGTGTTTAAATTGCGAATATAGTCTACTCTAATCACATTATGTTTTTGAAGGATATGTCTTTCGGTTTTCTTAGAAATCTCATCAATTGGTGTTATGCAGTCGATTTGCTTAACATTATGTGCCGTAGTTTACGCTGAGCAATTATGCAACCAGTAGGTAGCAAACCTCCTTGAATCTTTCGGTTTCCTTTGAAGTCTCGTCAATCAGCAATTAAAATTGCAAAGCAATGGTTAATTTAATTTCTTATTTGTGGACAAACAACTTTCATCAAAATAGGTGGTTGAATCATTGCCTTGATGAAACGCCTTGAATATTGGGCCTTATTGGCCACATGTAGGTGAGAAGTATAGGTGGGTATTGCTTTAATTTATGCTAGGCGAAGTAAAAGTACAGCCTTTGGTCCATGCCGTGCGCTCATGTCGGCGCGCATTTGACCCGTGCGCACTTTTGTCGACACGCTTTTGTTCTGCGTGCTTTTGACGGGACACCATAACTTTATATAGATATCTTATCACATTCATTCGTTAGTCTCGCAAATGGGAAAAGCGCACAAGCTTAATGTGTTCAGACACCTCTAGCTAAGCACCGGAATTGTGCTCACAGAACCTGTCGAACCTCGGGCGTCACACTATTAAAAGAAAATCCAAGAGCAAAAATTCTGTTAACTGATAGGCTAAACAATTGTCATAGGGTCATAAAACGAAGTAATGTGGAAGATTTAAAGTGGTGGAATTTAGAATTTTATAATCATCAGAACTAAAAAAGCATTTTCATTCATTATAAATTTTAGCAATTTAAAATGGATAGGTTCTAAGCCTTTAACAAAAGCCTATTTTAATTTTAAAGATATTGACATAATGACTTGGTGTGTCGCCAAATTTGTTTGCGAGTTTAGGTGTGTCGGGCGCGGAAAAAGGTTGAGAACCTCTGCTGTAGATGTAATTTGCTATTTGTATTGCTTACCTAGATTTTTGCCAAGACTTTCGACACATACCTCATAAAAGGCTGGACAAAGTTGCAAACATACATATATTGGAGGGCAGGTACTAATATGGATTCAATGCTTGATCTGAAGTAGATGACAACTGGTGGATGTAGGCAAGAAATATTCTAGTTGGATGATGACAGAGTTAAGTGCAGTGCTTGGCCATTGTTGCTCCTTATCTGCATTAGTGACATACCTGTGGATGTTGAAATTCTATCGCATATTTCTAAGTTTGCAGACGACACAATACTCTCAGTGGCCAATGAAGAGGAAGCAGAGGAGCTTCGAGAAAACCTAAGTAGATGGTCACAAGACTGGCTGATGCTTTTTAATTTGAATCAATGTTCTATGATGCATATGTATGTGGAAGAGAAACAAAGAGTTTTCATACGAAATTGTGTCATACTGAGTACAGTGTTTAGTGTACGTATTTACTTAGTTGCTTTTCGACTTGCTCAAGGTCAAGTCAACACCCCCTGAAACAAAATCCTGACTATGACCTTGGGCCTACATAAGCTTGGGTGTAGGAGACGTTTGTACACAGCTCCAGGGGCGTCTGAAATAAAAGCAATAAAAAAAGTCGTAGGAGGTGTATGTATGTTAAATGGGGCCAACGATTAAGACAGAGCTTACGCTTGAATGCCACTTGAATACAGACTTCATATTTTTGTCATATGAATTGACAGTTTTTACCTGGCAGGTCATTCATGCCTCTCGTTCATTTCATCTAAGCAGTTTAGATTGATCAAATTAATATTTCAGTTTCAGTGCAAAAATGCTCTTTCTATGGATTAACGTGTGAATGCTTACATACATGTATTCAGATATACAATATATTTATGAAGTAAATAAGTAAGAAATTTTATTCCTGTGAGACATAAGCTAACACTCTAGAACAACAATGCATAAAATAGTGTCAGAGTAGCACAACAGTCAGTTGGGAAATCCAATGCGATATTGACCAGTTATAAAAGTCTAAATATCTGTATGTATATACATGTTTAATTATATATATATATAATATACATATACACACACTTATATATACATGATATATACAGGGTGGGCCAAAAAATACCACCCCTAGATTTTTGCTAGTATATTGATAAAAAGTAAGAATTTGAAAATGAAATTTTTACAGGCTTACAGACAATTCATATTTGCGTATGATGGCCAGATTTCATCAAAATATTTCAAACAGAACAAAAGTTATACCACTTTTAGTGAGGCCACCCACCATTTTTTGACGATTCAAAAATGTAACGCAACAAAAAGTAGCAAGAACTCGATTTTATTAGGTCACATCTCAAATAACTGTTGTGAAATGAACTTGATAGTGCTTCACAACTTGTGTTCAATGTGTCCACCGCCAGTGCTACTAAAACTTCCTTTGAGTCTCTTTCAGTGGCGGTGCCAGCTACACAATTTTGGCAGGACGTCGCATCATGCAGGGTCATGGGAGCTATTTGGCAGGTCGAAGAAATTGATGATCGAATTTGAAGCAACAACATAGCAGCTTTAACCTAGATACGGCAGTATACAAACCGAAAAAATCTCTTTGGACGCTTGCATCCCAATATTAGCATATTCATACATTAATTGCTTTACTAAACCTTAGAGATTTTGTAGTATTGATAACCTACTCATAAAATCAAGAACATGTGTGATAATATAATTAAGACGACGCACGAGTACTTCTACATTATAGAAATGGCCATCTATAGGGGGTCATTGCATAATTACGTAACGCTCGAGGGTGGGTGGGTGGGGTCATTGAAAACGTTACGAAACGTTACGGGGGTGGGTGGGTGGGGAGAGCTGAACGTTATTTAACGCCTTGAAAAAAATGTAGTAATGAGTATTAAATTACCATCGAATGGCACTTTAGACAAAATAATGATGCGATCGAAGTTTGAACTTCGCGTCATTGATTTAAAATGTATTATGTAACCAAAGCTGGTCTATAGATCTGAAGAAGACACCAGTTACATGCCAGGCCAACATTATTAAATTTTTGTGCTTCCGTTTGTGCAAACTGGAAACCGCTGTTCAAATTGTTTAAATCTGTGATTGTTCCACCAACGGAACACCGAAGTAGGCCTATTTCTCCTTGGATTCCTGACATTGAAGATTCGAATCACTGTGAAGCATATTTCACTTAGTGTACACGAATCTCAAACATCATTTTTAAATTCATGCTCAACAAAACTCATCAATATTTATATTAATAATTATAAAAGTTTGTATGCGCACTTCAAGCTCCCTACTCAGAGGCGCTCCCGACTACAGAGGGGACACTGCATCATTGTTTCACGCCGAAGCGCTGAACAATTGCGAGTGAAGGACTTGCCCAAGGTCCCTACGCGGCGACTTGAGGTGGATTCGAAACTGCAACCCTTCGGCTGGAAGACGCCGAATATACCCACTACACCACCGCGCCCCACAGACGAAGCAGATAATTAGTTCATCTTAATTTTCATTGATTATTAATGAGCAATTTATTCCTTGAAACTTTTCAGCAGTGTGTAAAATTTTATTCTTGAGGTAAAATTTAAGAAAATTGCAATTCAGGCATGACTGTCATTTATATCAATAAAACATTCTGTATATTTTAAGCCTAGTCTACTGTCAAATTATAATTCACATACTATATTTAATTCGCTATGAAAACATGAATTATAATTACGAATTCGCATATAGGTCTGGTAGGCTTAAATCTTAACTGATTTTTTGTAACAATCGTTACGTAACGCTGGGGAGGGTGGGTGGGTGGGTCAAGGGAAGCGTTACGAAGCATTACAGGGTGGGTGGGTGGGTCAAAAACGGTCATTTTCGGCGTTACGTAATTATGCAATGACTCTGAGACCTGTTTATAATAACATAACCGCTGCACATCATTGTCGGGTTTAAAGTTTCTCATTGTCTTAAGTGTCCTAAGCAATGCTCAAAGCAAGACAATTCGAATTTAGTTAGTGACTCTAAGTGTTCTAAATGTTCTAAGTGCTCTAAAATAAAAGCAAGCAAGGCAAAGCCAGAGGGAATTAATCAGCACAAGTTGCACAACTGTTAGTGGCAACGTTTAAAAAAGCAAAATGGACATCAATTTTCAAAAATAAACACTTGCCAAACTTCTTTTCATCTGGGGGGATACGATTAGTAGGGGATGCTCTATTTTGTGACACCTAGAATTATATAAGTGAAATTCGACAGTTGGAAATTTTTTTACAAATTTGTCGGCAACGGCATCAAGACTCAGTTTCTTAGCCCTGTCCTTGTGAATGGAAATGACAGCTAGATCCGACAGGCATTGTGCGAAGATGGGTTTCAATAAGTTTCAAGCAGCTGAAGCTTCTTCCTGCTTCTGATGACGAGACTGGAATCCTATCTATCTGCAACAACTTGTACATTTCATAGAATGCATCTTTATGCGACGTACAGAAATTGTGGAATTCAAGAGGAGGCGTTGCAGAGTGCCTGAGAAGTGTAGGTAATGAACCATCGGCTCTTTTCCTTTCCATAATTCTAGCCAATTGCCTCATTTCAACTTCTAGGTCGTTCATATTTGCTTGATAGTGCAACGTGAAAGGTGCCACCACGTCAACTTCATGAATGATGCATGTGATGGATTAAAAGCATCCAAACCCATAGGTATTCCTATATTCTCGGTTGAAAATCATCTTGCCAATTCACCAACTGCTTTATCTAAAACTGGATAATAAATCTCCCTACGAAGAAAGGCATCAATGTCATGCAAATCGGCTTCATTGCGTCCAATTGGTTTGGTGACTATGAACTCGTTAAGCCTCACGTTAGTTATTGTTGTCCTACGTCCTACAGAAATGTCGCATTTCAGATACTGTATTTGTGAGCAAGTTCTATGGCTGAAGTAACAAAAGCTCGGCACTCAGAATCGCTGCGTTTTCTTTTAAATGACTCTTTAAGGGACTGTATTACATCGCATGCAGCAGAAATGTCAAGTGAAACCCTCTGGAAGATATCGGACGCCTTTCTCATCTCATGCAGCAGTGCAGTAAAAACTACTAAGCAGAAGGCAGATTTTACATGAAGCAGGGCAAGTAAAGACTGCTCGATCTCGATTATCACCATCAGCAATTACACTCACTGGCTTGACAAGTGCATCCAGTCACTTAAAAGTTGCTTCACACGCCAACACTTGGGCTGTCCACCTGGTTTGTGAAAGACGTTTGAGTTCAACAGTTGGAGAGCGATCCATTTTGGATGAATTGATCCTGTAGTTTGTAGATCTGTTGAAGCGATGAAAAAAAATCGCCAACATATCTAACAGCTTTGCAAGTGTCAACTACGGTCAGATTCAAGCGGTGTGCATAACAATGGATTATAGCACATAATAATGGATATAGCATATAACAATGGATATAGCATATAGCAATGGATATAGCATAATTATAACAATGGATATAGCATATAACAATGGATATAGCATATAACAATGGATATAGCATATAGCAATGGATATAGCATATAACAATGGATATAGCATATAACAATGGATATAGCATATAACAATGGATATAGCATATAGCAATGGATATAGCATATAGCAATGGATATAGCATATAACAATGGATATAGCATATAACAATGGATATAGCATATAGCAATGGATATAGCATAATTATAACAATGGATATAGCATGCCCATTTGACGTCATCCCTTATTCGTTTTTGAACCCCATTCAATTTTCCGCTCATAGCGTTCACACCATCCTACGACTGTGAAACACACATATGTATTATATATCAATTCTCACTCTTAATAAAGAATCTCTAATATAGGTATACATACTTTCAGCATTGAGGTTTTCGACGCATGTTTATCCAATGAACTCTTTGTGAATTAACTCCTTGTGAATATATCTGACGACGATTGACAGTTGTTCACGTTTAGCGAGATCCTTCGTTTCGTCGCAAATCAAGGAGAAGTACTTAGCAGTAGAGACTTTCATTCGAATTTCATCTGTGATCATATTAGCCATTATTGCTAAGACCGCGTCTTGCACTGAATGGTGAGTATATTTATCATTTTGTGGACCTGAGGCAATGCGCTTCATTACAATGTCGTCATGCAATGCAATGCATCCGAGAATTTCCAGACAGTTGCCACGGTTGTCCTCTGCTGCTGTCTCCCGTTGACCTCGTTGACATATGTTTTGCCGTCAGACGCAATACTTCTGCCACCGTCTTCAGGTAGTGCTGGTTTTCAAGTACTTGTTTCCGGTGCTCACTGTCAACCATGTCTACAGCGGTTCACCCGTGGCTGCCATTTCTTTGAAGGCTTTGTACGAATCAACAACCTCTGTGTGTTCATCTGAATTCTTGTGTTTGTTAAATGCATTAGTTCTACAATCACTTCCAGTTGCTCTGTTCCACGCACGGAACCCTGATGACGTAAAAGTATCGTTTCTGGAACTTGCTCTGCTGAAGTATCGACAGTGATAGCTGTACACAGCATCATCATTTACCTTTGAATATTCAATCCAGTTATGAACTCGATACATGGATGGATTGAAACGACAGACAACACCTATTAGATGCCCGCAAAACTACGAAGCAACGGCTGAGTGGGCTCGCCGGTTGGCAATTTTTAAATGTCCGGTGGACCAACTACTGTCTTAACGTCCACAGTATCTACCGAAGACATTCCAAGCTTTGTCTCTCAAGTCTTCCACGTTTTCAAAATTTACACAATCATCGTTTACATCCAGTTGGCCTATAGTTCATTATCGCCCAGAACTGCAACAACGTCACCATCTGTCACATCGTTCTGCTTAATCCGCTTTGCACCCGATTTATTTCCGAAGAAGTTCTCAATGCTGCAGCGTCTCATTGTTACTTATATATATTTAGTTATTTGTTTTATTATACGTTCTAGCGTTTATTTCTTGTTTTCTTCGAATCTCTGACGTAGCAGCAGAAATCCAGCAAAAAATAATTTTAAAGTTCACAACATAGACCTCTATTGTACTGCTAGACAAGATCAAATGTAAAAGTCAGTTAGATCTAGGCATAATAATTGCACGACAAAAATGTGATCTTGTGGATGAAGAATTTTTTTTATTTTTTATTTAAAACTCCTAAATGACTGCAGAGAAGATTTTAAAAATACCAAAGTTTTTTTGGCAGGTCGCGAGCAAAATAGGCAAATGTCCTGCCGTGACCTGCTGTAGCGCCGCCACTGGTCTCTTTGCAAAGTTCTTGATGGCCCTGCTGATGCGTTCCAAAGGCAAATCTTCCCATTTAAACTCCAATGCGCTCATCAATTCTTTTACGCGGTTCTTGGTTTTGGTTGCAGATTGTTATATTTATCCAGCATAGCTCTCGGCGATTGATTACCAATCCATCCGGTTCAAATCCAGAGACTTGGGGCCATTGGCCTTTTCAACGAAACCAGAACAATTGACATTGAGCCGATCTCCGTACATTTACGGCAAATCTCTTAACTCTTAGCTTAACTCTTAATTTTTGCGCTCTCACTGTTTATCCGAGTAAACGTTGCTCATAGCCTTATATCTTTAGAGTCTTGTTCAAGAGTTGTCTGAATACACATTTTGAATGTCATTTACACCTTGGGTATTTTCATTTTTTATAAATTTGAATTTCATTGCCTTAATAGCAAAATTATCAATCTGACAGATTTCTTATTTACCAACTTGATTGTCATCTTGCTTAGTAACTTCACAGTGATGTGCAGATACGCTGGTACCCTGTTTCTTTTTAAAATAGTAATAATGATGATCATCTATCAATATCAAGGCAATTTGATAACAATTATTTGAGATATGACTTGATAAAATCGTGTTTTTGTTACTTTTTGCTGCGTTACGTTTTTGAATCGTCAAAAAACGGTTGGTGGCCTCACAAAAGTGATATACCTTTTGTTCTGCTTGAAATATTTTGATGAAACTTGGCCATGATGTATAAATATGAATTGTCTAGAAGCCTGTAAATTTTCATTTGCACTATTGGCCTAAACTTTTGATCTGATTTAGGCCGCATCCTAACACTGTCTTCTGGTGATCTTAGAGAGACCTGTTTTCTGTTGCAACGCCGCTCTATAGCTGTCTAGCGTTTCAACTCGGTTTTTCGAGGCACTTTAGCTGATCCAGATCCAGGGGAGTTTTAATTACTGGCACTTTTATTGTCTTTTAAATCAATAGCTACTGCTTCACTTGTTTATTGTACCTCATGTTACTGATGATGATGATGATGATGACGATGACGATGACGATGACGATGAAAGATAACGGAGTTCTGGTGCAAGATATGGTAGCATAAATTTGTGTTTTGCATTCATTGGTTGGTTTTGGAAGGGATGCACGTGAAGCAGAGATGGGTGAGCAGCTGATTGAATTCTAATTTGAATCTAATATAGAGATAACGATGCTGCAGTCTAACCTACGCTGCTGGACTCTGCTTCCATTCTAAATATCAATTATGAAGAATCTGTCAGCACACTCAAATGCATACAGGTGAGGGCTGACCATCAAATTCATACAGGTGAGGGGCTGGCCATCAAATGCATACAGGTGGCCATCAAATGCATGCAGGTGAGGGGCTGGCCATCAAATGCATACAGGTGGCCATCAAATGCATACAGGTGAGGGGCTGGCCATAAAATGCATACAGGTGAGGGGCTGGCCATCTAATGCATACAGGTGAGGGGTTGGCCATCAAATGCATACAGGTGGCCATCAAATGCATGCAGGTGAGGGGCTGGCCATCAAATGCATACAGGTGGCCATCAAATGCATACAGGTGAGGGGCTGGCCATAAAATGCATACAGGTGAGGGGCTGGCCATCTAATGCATACAGGTGAGGGGCTGGCCATCAAATGCATACAGGTGGCCATAAAATGCATACAGGTGAGCTGCAAATAAATCCAATCGAGTCAATTTAGCAGCTTACTGTAAGAGACTTAAATAAGGTGAGAGTGTGTTCCACTCAAACAACCTAATTACATCTGTCAGTTGTTTAGAGGATAGACGATCATCATCATCATCAGCAGATAGTCTGACTGAATAATGGATCCTAAAGTGGGCATCGTAATTATGGGCATTGCAATTTCATCACACTTTGATTAGTTTCTTCTCGAAAGCTCCCATCTGTATGCATGTGCGTTTGAGTAAGGCAGAGGATGCAATGTTAAGAGCCAAAACTTCAGGGAAACCTCTGCTCATAACAGATAATTATGTATAGTATCTATGAATCATATGAATCTGGACAGTTTCAAAATGCATTTTAAGATTACCCCACAAGTGCTTATAATAGACATAATAGACCACAATAGTAGCAGTTGGAAAACTCTTAGTGAGTGGGAAAAAATTGACAGAGGCGAAACCAGTTCCTCCATGTAAGGGAAACGAATAAGTTGTTCATCTCATCAAATTTACCTATTTGGGTTATATGGGGTTGAAAGCTTAAAGCCTCTGTAAACGTAACCCTAGGGCATTCAGGTTCGAAACACTTGTCAATTCCAGGGTGACATCCGCAACAATGTCAGGCACTGCACGCTCTTCATCCGTCTGTGCGTGCAAGTAGGCAAAACGCAGATTGCTGGTTGTTACAATCTACAGGGTGGGCAAAAAAGACCCACCTACGTTTTTTTTGTGGATATCTCGACCAGAAGTAAGAATATCGAAATGAAATTTTACAGTCTTAAAGACAATTCATAACTACACAAGGTGGCCAGATTTCATCAAAATATTTCGAACAGAACAAAAGTTATATCACTTTTAGTGAGGCTACCCACCTTTTTTGACGATTCAAGAGCGTAACGCAACAAAAAGTAGTAAAAATTATTTAAGTCACATTTCAAATAACTGTTGTCAAATGAACTTGGTAATACTTTACAACTTGTATTCAATGTACCCACCACTGACTAGTACCAAAACTTCTTTCGAGTCTCTTTTGCAAATTTCTTGACGGCCCTGTTGATGCGTTCCAAAGGCAAATCTTCCTATATCAACTCCAATGCCTCTATCAAATCTCTTACCACTCTTGGTTTTAGTTGCAGATTGTGATATTTCTCCAGCATGGTACCCCGTCATTAGCGCGCAGGACAAAGGCGCGCTAGGATCAAATGCGCGCCGACATAAGCGCGTGGCATTCCGTGGCAAGTACCAAATGGCTGTACTATCACTTAGCCTAACATAATTGAAAGCAGTACCCACCTATGCTTCTCACCTACATGTAGCCTATATTCAAAGCTTTTCACCACGACAATGATTCAACCACCTATTTTGATGAAAATTGTTTGTCCACAAATAATTAAATTAAATTAACCACTGCTTTCAGTGCTTTGTAATTTTAATTGCCGTTTGATAAGACTTCTATGGGGAAATCGAAAGATTAGGAGGCTCGCTACCTACTAGTTGTTCACGTTATTTGGATATTTGCATTGACTAGATTATATTATCTTACCAATATAATTTCTCGAGAACTTTGACTTCATTTTTTGGACATTACCCCTGGTATATTTTTTCTTCCGTATATCTTCCGTTGTTCACGTTATTTGCATATTTGCCGGACAATTACACATGAGTTTGTTTGGGAGTTTCTTCAGTTTTTTGTCTGTGTATGTTAGTCCATGTCTTGTTGACTGCGCGCTTATGTCGGCGCGCTTTTGTCCTGTGCACTAATGACAGGTTAGCATAGCTTTCCAGCATAGCTCTCCGCAATTAATTATCAATCCATCGGATTCAAATCTGGAGATTTGGCTTTCTCAATGAAACCAGGACAATCGACATTGAGCCGATCTCCGTTCATTCACAACAAATCTCTTAACTCTCAGCTTAACTCATAAATTTTGCGCTCTCACTGTTTATCAGAGTAAACATTGCTCATAGCCTTATATCTCTAGGATCTAGCTCAAGAGGTGTCTGAATACACATTTTGTCTGTCATTGACACTTTGGCCATTTTCATTGTCTAGAAATTTGAATTTAATTGATTTAATAGCAAAATTATTAATCTCACAGATTCCTTATTAATCAACTTGATTGTCATCTTGCTAAGTGACTTCACAGTGATGTGCAGCTACGCTGGTACCCTGTTTATTTTTAAAATAGTAATAATAATTTACCGCTACTATGCAGCGAAGAGCATTTTCCGTGGTGGGTCCAGCTATCTGGAATGGCCTCCCTGCGGCTCTCCGTTCACTTCCCCCGTGACTCTGCTGGCTCTTTCTACTGTCTTCTCAAGACCTTTCTCTTTGACCAGGCCTGGGTTGGGAGCGCCTCTGAGTAGAAATCTTGAAGGGGCGCTATAGAAATTCATGTGATTGATTGATTGATTGATTGAATAATGATCGTCTAGCAATATCAAGGCTATTTGATAACAATTATTTGAGATGAGACCTAATAAAGTCAGTTTTTTGTTACTTTTCGTTACTTTTTGCTGCGTTATGTTTTTGAATCGTTAAAAAACGGTGGGTGGCCTCACTAAAAGTGAGATAACTTTTGTTCTGTTTGAAATATTTTGATGAAATCTGGCCATCTTGTGTAAATATGAATTGTCTTTAAGACTGTAAAATTTCATTTAAATATTCTTGTTTCTCGCCAAGAAATTGGCAAAAACCGTATGGGGTCTTTTTTGGCCCACACTGTATGTAAACATGGGTGCATGTATGTATCTGGATATAATTTATATAGCTCTTTTTTTTAAATATGCTCAAGTGTGGATTACTAGCATGATGTAAATATGGCTGTCTTAAGATATGTTGAATGTCTCCTCAGCTGTCTGTACTTGTAAACTTCTGATTTTTGTGGTGACCTTTTAGTGCTGTTAAATAAATGGTTTTTTAAATGAATGGAGTGCCAGCTAATTCATCCCTTTTTGGGGGGTGGGGGGAGGGTTGCGGTTGCGTATTGGATGACACATTGGCATTGAGAGCGAGAGGTACTGAGAATGAGCCCTGTAGGGCGAACGTGCTTTGTAGGCGCCATTAGCACCCCGTATTGCAGGCTGTCCTGTTAGTAGTTAAGATTGATATTTTAAATTAAGATTGTTGCATAACTTTGTACATGTACATCGCAGTGCGCTTGCAGGCATTTCATTAAAGAAAATTTATTATTATTATTATTTATTTTATTTTATTATTTTTATTATTATTATTATTATTATTATTGGATTTAAAATATTTAAATTTGATTTTCAGTTTGTTTCTCTGATGAATTTGCTTTGATGAATTTGCTTTGATGGATTCATCGTCATCGTCTGTTCTGCATATCGGAGACATCGTGTCTCTCTTTGCTGAGGGAAATGTCTCTGGCTTTATATCAACTCTCGGGTGAGTAATTATCGATCTGCTGCTGCTGCTCTGTTGCTCAGATGGACTCTCATCTATGTTTTTTCATGCTCTACTTATAAATCAGGTGCTTTGATTGGTTTAACTAATATTGACCAACCTCATCTCCTAGTGATTCGCTTCACTGAAATGGATTAGTCTGGATTACTGGATTAGGGAGGGGCTTATGGGAATGGTTATTCTCTGGCACGAAGGTCAGCACGGACGTGTGATTGCTTCCCAATACCCTCCCGGCCAACGATTGACTCCACCTTCCATTCAGCAGATGGCGTTGGTAAAATTAGCCGCAGAACATGATGGGCGCCTTGCATGGCTGCAGACAGTTTAATTCTATGCCTGTAATAACTTGATGTCATCCTAAATTTTTATTCATTCTGCGGTTCGTTGGTTTGAAATTAAACTAAGCTTTTATTATTATTATTAGTAGTGGTGGTGGTGGTGGTGGTGGTGGTGGTGGTGGTGGTGGTGGTGGTGGTGGTGGTGGTGGTGGTGGTGGTGGTGGCGGCGGCGGTAGCAGTAGCAGTAGCAGTAGTAGTAGTGTCGTTATTGCTATGGATTACTGGATTAATATTGCTATTAGTAGAGATTACTGGTACTGCATTTCTAAACACTGCTCCTATCATTTATTACTGCAGAAATCAACTCAAGTTTTCTTGCACTGACTTCTGTGGTGACAAAAGCTTGATGGATAGCATGGACTTAGATATGTTGTCAGATAAACTCACACACACACACACACATGCATGCATGCACGCGCGTGCACACACACACACACACACATGCAGGCCACTGTCATTAAGAAGAAAAAGTGCAAATATACAATGCATAGGCACAGCAAAAGAATAGAGACGGATATAAACAGATAGACTTAGAACAGTGGTTCCCAACCTTTTTTGACTTGAGGGCCACTTTTTCTAAGTTGGAGGACACGAGGGCCACTTTTTCTTAGTTGAAGGACATTAGGGGGCCACAAGGTTAAAATCGTATTAACTAAAAGCATATAAAATTGTTATAATTGATTCAAAATATAATGTTTGATGTTATTTATCGACATTTACAGAAAATAATTTGTAATAGAAAATAATAATGTGTTCTATCATGTCCAAATTGTTAATTTTTTCATATATTTTTTATAATTCTTTGAGAGATGAGGGCCATTTTCTGAGGCTGCGGGCCATTTTCTGAGGCCTGGCGGGCCGCTTTTGGCCCGCGGGCCATGGGTTGGGAACCGCTGACTTAGAATATGATGAAGAGTGGAACAAAGGTACAGCTGAAGTATCGGAGACTTTTGTTAACTGCAGCGGACATTCACCCATCGCCCAACCAGATCACCTTGTGCAGCAGAGCGCGAAATTGCTGCTCTAGCTGGTGACCATCAAATCATGTCTTGGACATTGTTATAATGGTGCTATAGAAGTCATTAGATTAGACATTCACTGTGGCTATCACAGTATCACTCACTGTGGCTATCACTCACTGTGGCTATCACTCACTGTGGCCTTCACTCACTGTGACTATCACTCACTGTGGCTATCACAGTATCACTCACTGTGGCTATCACTCACTGTGTCTATCACTCACTGTGGCCTTCACTCACTGTGGCTATCACTCACTGTGACTATCACTCACTGTGGCTATCACTCACTGACTATCACTCACTGTGGCTATCACAGTATCACTCACTGTGGCTATCACTCACTGTGGCTATCACTCACTGTGGCCTTCACTCACTGTGGCCCTCAATCACTGTGACCCTCAACCAGTGAGGCCCTCACTCACTGTGGCCCTCAATCACTGTGGCCCTCAATCACTGTGGCCCTCAATCACTGTGGCTATCACTCACTTTGTCTCATTACTTTTTGACCCATGACTGGGATATTTTTGTGACTGCTGTTGTTTTAAAAAGAAACTTAATGAAAGTCTGCTTCTGAAAAGCATGCTTACTTTCTTCTGTTAATTTAATGGTATTTTTGTTGTAATTGTTCAAAAGATGCAAGCACATCTTTTTCTGTTTGGTCTGTAAAGGTTGGTTGATGACCGGTGTGTTGTACAGCCAGATGCTGGGGACTTGAATAACCCTCCAAAGAAGTTCAGAGGTTAGAATATTTTGTGCCCAAAATTCCCAGAAGCGCCCAACATATATTATGCTGATTGGCTGCGGAGTGGCATGTTAAAAGGGTTGATCTTCTCCATAGCCCAGTACAGTCACATAAGGTCTGTTCTTACAAAGACTGCTGTTGCCTTTATTATGCCAACTCCATTTTTTCATTCAGGTCTTGAAGCTGACAGATTTCAGTACATCCAAAATTATTTGACTTTTGCACTATGCTGCATAACTTCTTGTTTAAACTGATTGACTCTGCTCGTTCAGCTCCACTGGCTTCGTGTAGCATTGAGAATTGGATTTGAGCTGATCTACATGATGTATAAAAAATCTCTCATTTCATGCTGCTGTCCCAATGTTTGGAACCATCTGCCAATGTAGTTTATCCAATGCTCAAAGTCTTTTCTCTTCCTTCCTTTAAAATGCACTCTCCTTGCTTTTCAAATTTATCTGCTTATCACAGTTTGGCATTCACTGACTATAAGGCACTTCTGTCTGACTCTGCATGTCTTACAGATTTTCTCAGTAATAATAATAATAATAATAATAATTACCTGGTGATTAAAAACTGTCGTAAATGGCAAATTGGTCTGTTTTACTGACTGTGATAGTGCACCTTGCTATATCTCTTTGCGCTTTATGGCAATTTTTTAGATTTATGTAGTTACCATAATTTGCCTTAATTTTTCAAATTAATTCAGTTACCATATTTTCCCAGACTACTTCTAAAATGTCTTTTACATTTTTCACATCGCTGAAAGTTCTATATGAGCGTCTAGGCCCTCTAGAGATTCATCTGTTCTTAAAATACTTCTAGGGATTTGTCAACCTAGATACTTTTTGAAATTTGGGTCCACCCCAGTGAAAAATCGATTCACCCAGTTTCACATTGAAATCTCCTCTCAGGTTGCTGTGGAGTGCACATTTGTAAAATCTGTTTTAAAGAATGCACAGATTCATTCAGATTGTCTGCTACATGTATATTTTTTGTATAACTATGAAAGGATTGATATTGACTTGCAGATTGCCTTTTCAAAATCTGTCCTAATAATCGCTATTCTGCTCAGAAGCAGTTTTGGAAGGCTATTAGGCAAGGAAATGCACACATCACTGATGATACTCTCCTGAAAAAATTAAATGTAAGTGAATTTATTCTGTGATTTAATGGTGTTATTTTCACTTGCATTTTCTCTGTGTGTGGAGGCAAAGGGCATGCATGAATTTAATTGTGCAATATGTATGTGTGCTACACTCTGGAAGTCTCATAGATCAATATTAGTTAGAGAATGAGAGGCAACCAATATCTCAGCGCTGTGATCTCTTGAATCCACCCTTCATGCAGAATGTAGTCTCTATACAGGGTGGGCCAAAAAAGTAATTCCCTACGGATTTTAGCCCATATCTTGGCCAAAAATAGGAATTTTTAAAATCCAGTTTTACGGGCTTGAAGGTAATTCATATCTACGTACAATAGCCAAATTTCATCGCCATATGTGAAACAGAACAAAAGTTATATCTCTTTTAGTGGGGCCACCCACCGTTTTTTGACGATTCAAAAACGTCACGCAACAAAAAGCAGCATAAAACTGATGTTATTATTCTGGCCAATATCTTGGCCATACGTAAGAATATCGAAATGGCATTTTACAGGCTTAGAGACAA
This sequence comes from Lumbricus terrestris, assembly GCA_949752735.1. NCBI lineage: Eukaryota > Metazoa > Annelida > Clitellata > Crassiclitellata > Lumbricidae > Lumbricus > Lumbricus terrestris. The sequence continues at coordinate 12,457,106 of OX457044.1, forward strand.
TTCATATTTACACATGATGGCCAGATTTCATCAAAATATTTCAAATAGAATAAAAGTTATGGCACTTTTAAGGAGGCCACCCACCGTTTTTTTACGATTCAAAGACGTAACGCAGCAAAAAGTAGCAAAAACACGATTTTATTAAGTCTCATCTAAAATAATTGTTATCAAATAGCCTTGATATTGCCAGATGATCATTATTAATATTATTACTATTTAAAAAAGAAACAGGGTACCAGCGTAGCTGCACGTCACTGAGAAGTCACTTAGCAAGATGACAAATCAAGTTGGCAAATTAGGAATCTGTCAAATTAATAATTGTGCTATTAAAGCAATGAAATTCAAATTTCTATAGAACAAATGGCCAAGGTGTCAATGACAGACAAAATGTGTATTCAGACAAGTTTTTAGCAAGATCCTATGAGCAGCGTCTACTCATCTAAACAGTGAGAGTGCAAAAATTAAGAGTTGAGATGAGATTTAAGATATTTGTGTAAATGAATGGAGATCGGCTCAATGTCGATTGCTTTGGTTTCATTGAGAAAGCCAATGGCCCCAAATCTCCAGATTTTAACCCGATGGATTGATAATCAATTACGAAGAGCTATGCTGAAGAAATATCACAATCTGCAACCAAAACCAAGAGCAGTAACAGAATTGATGGGCGCATTGGAGTTAACATGGGAAGATTTGCCTTTGGAACGCATCAACAGGGATATCAAGAACTTTGCAAAGAGACTCAAAAGAAGTTTTGGCACTGGTGGTGGGTACATTGAACACAAGTTGTGAAGCACCAACAAGTTCATTTTACAACAGAACTTTATTTAAGATGTGACTTAACAAAATCGTTTTTTGTCACTTTTTGTTGCGCTACGTTTTTGAATCGTCAAAAACGGTGGATGGCCTCACTAAAAGAGATATAACTTTTGTTCTGTTTCACATATAGCGGTGAAATTTTGCTATTGTACGTAGATATGAATTACCTTCAAGCCCGTAAAACTGAATGTGAAAAATTCCTATTTTTGGCCAAGATATTGACAAAAAACTGTAGGGGGTTACTTTTTTTGGCCCATCCTGTATATTTCCATTGCTAATATTGTACTGCTTATTGCTTAACTCTTTGAACCCTGGATTTCCGCAATAGCGGGATGAGCGTATAAACTTATATCCCGGGTTCCGCAATAGCGGTATTTGCTTACTTACCCTAGAAATGAACCGCTCCAATGCCTTTCGTGTGTCAAAAGACCTTGTTGCATCTGCGTGTCTTGGACTGGAAGTACAGTGTATGTTTACATGGGTATCCATGGCGATGGCATCTTATAGTAAAAAAATCGTTATAAAGTGGCAGAAGCTATTAGAAAGATTATGGATAGCGATAGTGAAGAACTTCATGCAGTTGAACCAGACAGTGATGGTTCTAGCAGTAGTTCTAGCGAATCAGTGAGTGAAGCACAAGTCACCTGCCCAGTCATCATAGCACAATGTAACAAGTAGGCTACATGGGCGGATGCGACAGGAATGATCAGATGGCAAAGCTGAATAAGTCTTGACGACATTATCATTGGCCACGTGTCGTCTGATCATGATATGCTTGATGTGGTCTTCCTACAATGCTTACATTGTAGCTGAAACTTTCAACCAACCACTTTCAACCAACCCAATCAGACTGGCAAACAGGCCAGAACCTTTACTGACTTCCTTGATGATTTATGCACTCAGCTTGCTAATGACCTCAGAAGCAGTTCAGTAGAGAAGCGACGATCATCGGCTGCTTACAAAATGCTCTTCACTTTCCAGATATTCCACCAGAGGCAACACGCAACAACACAAATGTTGTCTGCATAAAAAAAATTTTTAAATGTGCACAGTCCTCAAATCCATATTTACTGAAAACGGCGAACCCGCATTCAATGACAAAAACTGCCTTTGATGCTCTGACTGCAAAGAGTATCGTTAGGTCTATCTGTGCATTCGAACTGACAGCCGCTGTTGGTCAGATTGTCATTCAAAGAAGGCGTTTAGGTGTCAAAGTATTTCACACAATGAGTGACTAACTAATTTCACGTGAAAATTTATTTAAAAACCATTTCCGAAAATTTACATTTTTTGCTCAGGGAACCAGGGTCAGCAGTTTTTGCATACAGGGAGTCAGAGTTCAAAGGGCTAAAAGGGCTAATGTCAAGAAATTTTATGTATAATTAATTTTGATAAGGCAGTGTGCATCAGTATGCTGAACTGTAAAGTTGGAGGTCAACATTCTTTTTTCATATGAGGGCATTTACCATCCTCCTCTTCAGTTTTATATATATATAATATATATATATATATATATATATATATATATATATATATATATTTGTTTTATTGGCAAAATAACTGGTCGACATAATGTGACAGTTAACAAATAACTAATCAATATTCGTGACAATGACAGCCTATCTTTTGCTTATGTCATTGGTGTCGTGCTGCAAATGGCAGACAGTGGTTGTTTTAATTAATATATCATATCGCACTTGGGATGGCTAAATCTACTAGAAAAAAGGCTGAAATCTGGTTGATATAGGCAGTACGGAAGATCATTTCAGTTATGCGAAGTTACCTACAAGGGTACAGGTTCTGAAGGTGCTTTTTAATTTCCATACACTAAGAAATCAGAGTCTGGATGATAGCGTAAAAGAAACGGCAGCTATGGTACTCCCAATTTGGGAAAGAGTCCGCATTCCAACGAAGGCTAAGAACCACGTTTGGGATCGGCTACAACATCTCCATAAGGAATGGCAAAACCTTAAGAAAAATATTTCGAGGAATTCAGAAACCGAAGATGGAAAGCGTGAGTCTTTCAAGGATTACCTGAAGGATCTCTTTGATATTGCCCACAGTGATGCCATGACAATAATCAAGATAGAAGAGGATCGACAGTTTTTGAAAGCACAGCGTGAGAGAGGACGACGTGATTCAATGGCAGGCATTGATGTCAAACTTGCAAGGCAAGAAAAGAGAGTGGTAGCAAGAACAACAGCACTTGCAGATAGTGATGTAGCTTTTCCGGAAAAGTATTTTGACGGAAAGTTTCCGGAAACTTTCCGGAAAGAAGAACCGGAAAATACATTAAACTCAGAAAATATAAGAATTTCACTCTCAGAAATTTTTCTTATAGTTTAAACTCCTTTTATTTACAGTACTTCTGTCGATGCAAACAATGTTGAACTTAAAAATAATTAATATGAGCAATAAACACTATTCATTAGCATTTCAGACTAGAGTAGCCTATAGAAAACTAGTTGCTTGCATGTCTGCAGTCATCTCTGTTGCAGGAAATGTGTAAAAAAACTGATATAAACATGAAGTAATACACCATCATTTTCTGTTTCTGTCTTATATTTCATAACTCACAAATATGAAGGTGACTGAATGATAAAAAATATTTTCTCTAAATATACTGCAAAGTTTAATTGCATTTAATTCCTAAATGTACCGATATTTTTGGGCTGTGTGAACAATTATCACTAACACTAGCAGTGCCATCTATTGAATAAACTATTACTTATAATCACCTAAGACTGCTTAAATAGTAATGGATGTATTTAGTACATTATATTGAAAGAAAATTTCGGACTCCTTAGAATTGAGTATGTATTTAATAATATTTCATTGGCGGAAAAATACATCGGAAAGTTTCCGGAAAAATATGAAACTTTCTGGACAATTTTTCCACCTCACAGCACTAACTTCTGATAGTGATTGATGTATTTAGTAACATTATATTGAAATAAAATTCGGACTCATTAGAATTGAGCATGTATTTAATAATATTTTATTGGTCGAAAAATATGTCGGAAAGTTTCCGGAAAGATTCGTCGGAAAGTTTCCGAAAGTTTCCGGAAAGATATGAAACTTTCCGAGGAAAGTTTCCGCCTCACAACACTACTTGCAGAGCGTATGGAACGCTATCGTGTTAGCATAGCTGCTGCAGTGACGGAAGTTTCTATGTTGGAAAAGTCATCTGAGGAAGAGGCGTCATCCAGTAGCTCAGAAAAAGAACCAGAACCTTCGACGTCTGCTTGACCTCCAAAACGGCGAAGGGGGACAATCTCTGTCCTTAGACTGTTAGACATGGTAGTAGGTTTGAGAGGTGCCATCTAGCTAGTGTAATGATGATAATGCAATATAATGTATATGTGTGTATATATATATATATGAAAGTTTTAATTTTAGCATGCTGCAGAGTTGGAAAAGAGGCAAAACGAGTCAGAAAGCAAGAAGCTGTTGGGCAGTCCCATACAATATGGAGCTGTTGTACAGGTAAGAAATGTTAAATCAGCATTTCCTATCATTGATCACTAAAGATCGAAATGTTATGAGCATTTGGAACCGGAAATTAGAATCTAATTTAGTTTCATGCTATTGTTTCCTCCACAACAACTTCAACTTCAACATCGTATTGGAGGGTCTGAATCGTATGTAAAATTTACGTAGCCATCATAATAAGAGAAGGATAGGGAAGACTCCCCAATCCCCATCACAGGACAGGGCAGAAACCCATGGCCAATGGGTCAGTGCTGGGAAAACTTGGCTCTTTGACCTGAATACATATACAGGCCAGTCTAGAGTGAGGAGGGCAAATGCCCAGGGACCTGGTAACTTTGCCTCTTAAAGTTCGGTTTCTGCGCTGTCCTGTGATGGGGATTCTTCCGTATCCTTCTCTTATTATCATCCCAATCCTGACCTTTGCTTGCAGTGAATGTCAGACTCACAATTGCTGTTGAAGTAGAGTTCGGATGAAGTCATGGATTCAATGACTGATCGTCGTCGTCGTCGTCGTCGTCGTCGTCTAACAAATCAAATCAGTTCAACTGGATGTGGATGATTTCTCAACACTGTTGGGATGTTTGATGCTCCAGATCTTAAACGGAAAACTTATCTGATGCCCTCGCAGAAGATTATCTTTTCAGGAATTCACAAAGCGTTGATTTCCTCTTGATAGATGTGAGCTTTAATGTGATATTTTCATCACTAAGTAAATTCTACGTTTCTGTTTACGAGTGGAATTCTCTGTGTCAAGTGATGATGATGGTGATGGTGGCAGTGGTGATGATGATGGTGATGATGATGGTGATGGTGACGGTGGCGGTGGCAGTGGCGGTGACGGTGACGACGATGAAGTGTGCTTCTGATTTCTGTTGACGCAGTTGCTGCATATGAAGAGCAATAAATACCTGACAGTGAACAAACGATTGCCTGCTCAGCTGGAGAAGAATGCGATGAGAGTGACGTTGGATTCATCAGGCAACGAGGGATCCTGGCTCTACATTCATCCATTCTACAAACTCAGATCCATTGGTGACAATGTGCGTCAGAACGCTACTAACGTCTGCTCAGTTCTAGCATGATTTCTACTTTCATGTTTACTATTTCATTGATTGTTCTTAGATTTGTTCTGTTTAGATAGAAAAGTTCTGCATCATGCTGTCATGGAAGTAAATTCAAACTGCTCCAAATTCCATGGATTTTAATAGATTGGGGATGATTTATGATTGCGTCTAGATTCAAAATGCGCCTTTTACTGCTGGAATTGATTGTTAACACTATCTTGTTACATGTATGAAAGCATTTAAAGAATTTACAGATAAATATAATTGTATCTAAACTGAATAATTCAAAAGATGCATTTCACTACTGGACAGTGCAGCAGGTGTTGGTAGTTAGAGAGACAAATGAAATGTGACACACTCGTTACATTCGTACATGGAAAAACCATTTCATAAGTAGTTAGATCATCTAGAACTTCACGAAGCGGAGGCTGAAGTGTCACAGGCATAAGCAAATAACAGTGATCAAATGGCACAGTTAACTCATATCTAAACGAAATTTCTTATTTGTTGTACTATTATTTCTATTATTTCTAGAATTTTATTTAACGCCTCTCCAAGGTAGGCTACTCAGAAGCGCTCCCGGCCCAACACGGCTAAATAAGACAGTTTTTAAATTCTTAAGGAGCAGAGTGGAGTGACTCCTGGGAATTAAGCTCAGTGTAACAGGGAGACCATTCCAGGTTGTCGGACCAGCGACAGAGAATGAACGACGCTATCAGATAGCAGTCCGTGAGTGGGGAGCCAGCAGCTCAGCTTGGTTCGCCAATCAAAGGTTGGATCGACGCTGAACTCCCAAGGGGGAACAACAGAGTTCTCGAAGATAGGGTGAAGCTGTCCCTCAATGCACCACCTAACCAAAGCACAAATATCCGCTGTGGAAAAGGGAGCCAGTGTAAAAATCATGCGTATAAGATGAGACATGACTAAATTATTTTGGGATATAGCCAACAAGTCATGCCGCAGAGCGTAGGACCTGTTCCAGGCAGCCAATCCGATCAGTTGGCACTGCATGATAGAGGGTGCAGCAGTAGTCAAGACAGGAAAGTACAAAAGAGTGAACAAGGGTAGAGGCAGCACCAAAAGTTAGAGAGTGGGAGACCACCTTAAGCCGGTGCAACTGGTAGTAACAGCTTCAGCATAGCGGGTTTATATGCCGAGTGAAAGTTAGCTCTTGGTCTAAAATAATACCAAGGTCCCACACAAAAGGTTAGAAAGTAATCAGAGGAAACTCTAATGCTAAGGCTTTCATGTCGATTTTTGCCAGTTGTTGACGCGTCCCAAACCAGATATATTGTGTCTTGGTAGGGTTCAGTCGCAAAAAGTTATAGGACATCCAGGCCTCCAGGGTTTCCATGGCCCTACAAATTCTCGAACCGCAGCAGCAGGTGCAGATGCTGGGCACAGTGGGCAGTGAACATATGCCTGGAGGTCATCAGCATAGGATTGACCTACAACTTTCAACACAAGCCATGATTAGCGACTAATGCATATCTCTTGTCAGCAGTACAGACTAATTACTTCTAATGACTTCTGACCTGTGGTTTATTGGATTTTCAATGCTGAAGAGGAAATTCAGCCTCAGGAAATGGCTGACTCTGTTTAGCTGTGACTCTGTTTAGCTGTGACTCTGTTTAGCTGTGTCTCTGTCTGGGTGTGACTCTGTTTGGCTGTGCCTCTGTTTAGCTGTGACTCTGTTTGGCTGTGATTCTGTTTAGCTGTGACTCTGTCTAGCTGTGACTCTGTTTGGCTGTGACTCTGTTTAGCTGTGACTCTGTTTAGCTGTGACTCTGTCTAGCTGTGACTCTATTTGGCTGTGACTCTGTTTAGCTGTGATTCTGTTTAGCTGTGACTCTGTCTAGCTGTGACTCTGTTTAGCTGTGACTCTGTTTAGCTGTGACTCTGTTTAGCTGTGACTCTGTCTAGCTGTGACTCTGTTTGGCTCTGACTCTGTTTGGCTGTGACTCTGTTTAGCTGTGACTCTGTCTAGCTGTGACTCTGTTTGGCTGTGACTCTGTTTAGCTGTGACTCTGTTTAGCTGTGATTCTGTTTAGCTGTGATTCTGTTTAGCTGTGACTCTGCTTAGCTGTGATTCTGTTTAGCTGTGACTCTGTTTGGCTGTGACTCTGTTTAGCTGTGACTCTGCTTAGCTGTGATTCTGTTTAGCTGTGACTCTGTTTGGCTGTGACTCTGTTTAGCTGTGACTCTGCTTAGCTGTGATTCTGTTTAGCTGTGATTCTGTTTAGCTGTGACTCTGCTTAGCTGTGATTCTGTTTAGCTGTGACTCTGTCTAGCTGTGACTCTGTTTAGCTGTGACTCTGTTTAGCTGTGACTCTGTTTAGCTGTGACTCTGTCTAGCTGTGACTCTGTTTGGCTCTGACTCTGTTTGGCTGTGACTCTGTTTAGCTGTGACTCTGTCTAGCTGTGACTCTGTTTGGCTGTGACTCTGTTTAGCTGTGACTCTGTTTAGCTGTGATTCTGTTTAGCTGTGATTCTGTTTAGCTGTGACTCTGCTTAGCTGTGATTCTGTTTAGCTGTGACTCTGTTTGGCTGTGACTCTGTTTAGCTGTTCCACAGATGAGACAATTTAACTGAAACACTGTTTTCATGTGAAAGTCTAAACGCAAAGGATGAACGTTTTCAACAGGGAATGCATTGTAGAATGTAGATTAGAAACTGGCTTGAAAATTCTTAAGCACACCCTACCATCAGTGGCTAAAGTGGTTTGGGTGAGCAGTGGGAGCGCCGAATGTGTGAACAGTGGGAACGCTAAAGAAGAGTCTTATTGGAACGCATGTGTTTCCATGCAGGTGAGCAGTGGGAACGCAAGCAAAGAATTTCGAGAGCTGTGGTGAGAACGCCGTTCCAACGCGTTTTCATCCACTTTAAACCCTGCCTACCATTCGATTTCAGCAACCTACACGCTAATATTTGTACAACATTATGAGCTGCACCAATGAAAGCTAATAAAATCAAAGGACTACTATATGTATAATTGTATATTCATTTAATTCAATAAGCAACAGCTGTAGGTGTACATTAGCACAATTGATGTTATGGCTGCTTAAATAGTCTAGATAGTTAGTACATGTTTTTGAATAACATTCTTGAGATAAAGTTTAACGAGTCTTTATTGAGGAAGATGAAATTGTGAGCCCTTTCTCTAAATTTATCTAATGAATCTTGCTGTAGTGGGAAGAGGTTACGGAGGACATGAAGTTCGTTTCCCTGAACAGCTTTGAAAAGCACTTTGTAGTGGGAACTTTTGCTAAAGTTTCAGCTGTAAGTGTATCAGGATGTAAGTAGATGGCTCGCCTAAGTTTGTTCATGAGGCCCTCAAGGCGAGTTTTGTCCAATCCACTTGCAAGGCCCCACCATGCAGGAGAGGCATACATAATTCTGGATATGATAGTAGCTCTATCGATAGTTTGGAGCTCTTGCATGGAGGCCCCATGAGCCTTGAGGGTTCTGATGGCATAGAGTGAGGCAGTACCAGAGAGGATAATCTTATTGACGTTGTCTGTGACTGTTAATTTCTCTCCAATAAGAACTCCCAATGCCTTGATGGATTTTGTACGAGAAACTCCGGAGATGGATGGATGGGTTTAGGGTGAGCATTTGTTGCGTCTGATAATAGCAATTTTGCGCGTTTTATCAGAATTGATCCGCAAACTCTTTCCTTTAGGCCAGCTGGCGATGTGTTGGAGTTCATCCGTTGCAGTTGATAAGTGATTAGAGTCGATAAAGAGATAGAGATAAAGAGATATGCATCAGACAGACCACCTTCACCAATGCCAGCCAAATATGCATCATTGAAGAAGTCGAAAGCAATGTTTTCCTGTGCAACTTGTTTATCTTGTGCATTTGAGAAGGCTGCTGCAGCCATTGTGTGGTCTGTTACTCCAAAGTATGTGTTAATAGGTTACGGAAGGAGTTTTCCTGCATGCAATGCAGTTTCTTGTCTTGTATGCTTAAGGGTATTTAGGAATATACGGGCAGGGTGTTATTCTACTGAGGGGGGTTGAGCAGGGCAAAAGGGTTGCTGCTAGTGCTACACTATTTCCTGTTGCAGTTGGGATTATTGCTTCTGAATTACTTCTGGTCTGATTTTGAGACCAGACACAAGTACAGACACTAACAATTTCTGCCAGCCACTACATGCCAGTAACTTTGATTTGCCAGACAATCCTGGCAACAATTTCACGAGTCTCTAATGCAGTCTTATAGAAATCTAGCCTTTAGTTATTGTGTACCTTAATTAACAACTTTGATCTGGTTTTGAATGACAGCACATTCTGCTATTTGAACCTAACTTGATACTTTTGGCTGCTTGAATTGAATTCTATGCCAGTGCACAGGTTAGTGTACAGGTTAGTGCACTTGGTGCATCTTTTGAGACAAGTAAATGAGTAGATGTACAATTGTACATGAATGCAGTTGACAAACTGTGATTGGATGCCGAGGAGATTGTTTAAGATGAGTCTCTACAGAGAAGTTGAAGTTGAAGTTGTTTATCTGTAACTGTATATTGTTTTAAACTCACATCTTTTGAGCTATCGCATGAATTGAACAATTTTAAGTCTTCTTTGTCTTCTTGAAATTAATAATTAAAAGCATAGAATTAATTCCATATCTTTTTTTTTTTTTTTGCCAGGTTGTGGTTGGTGACAAGGTTGTGTTGAATCCAGTCAATGCAGGCCAGCCACTACATGCCAGTAACTTTGATTTGCCAGACAATCCTGGTTGTAAGGAGGTATGAACTCAATGTCGGTCATCCTTCCTTCAGCCACACATTGTTTTCTTCAAAAATGTATTGCTTCTAAGTAAGTAAATTACTATAATGATAAAATGTTTACATTAATCCCTGTCGCCTGCCTGCCACAATATTAATAGCAATAGCAATGATCACTAGAATAATAGCAATACTAATGATCATTAGAATAATAGCAAAAAATCACAATAACGATAAAATAATAATTAATTGGACTTAAAATAAGTGCAAGTGCTTAAGACCTACAGTCACAATTTACCAAAAGGTGATTTTACAAAATACAGTACAGTTCAGATGTTGTGGCTGTGACGGGTCTACCCCGTTATTATCTAAAACTTGTACGAGAGGTGATCTCATCTCAGAGCATAAAATCTTGTTACCTAATTGCTTCTCTGCCCCCACCCCCAATTCATGGATTTATGGGTCAATAGTTTAATGTCATCCAATCAAGACGTCAGCTCAGTTTGACCAGTACATCTTAATCTGTTTTATGGATATTAAATCTATTTTACCCTCGCATGATGAAGTCTGTCTTTAATTCAGGATCAATCTCACCCATGGCAACGATTCTTCCATCATGTTGTTACTGGTGAATAGTAGCTAACATCGCTAACATCATTCTCCTCGATGACTCATGTCTTATGTTTCGCTTCACATCATCGCAACTGCTTACCAAAGTCAGTTTCTATTGAACAACAAATGTTCCTTGCTGTCTCGTCTCCGACACACCAACGCGTCGTTTGATGATTGTTTGAATACTTAACAGTCTCTAAGTTGTCGCAACTTAGGACCAACGATATGTGATACTTTAGAGTTCCTACCAAGGAACCCGTTGGTAAAACTCAGACAACGTCTCTGGTTAGATTAGACGTTAACTCCTACTACTTCACTCTACAACTTTGCCGATCAGATTACTCGACAAAAAACATCTTCGTACATAGAACTGATCGTCCGACTAATATCTCAACATGAAAAGTCCGCCAAGGCGTACCGTGTATTACTCATTCACGTGGGTTAATGAGTCCCAAGGATGAGAGGAACAAATTGTAAGAGACAGTGTTGTCTGGATTAGGAATTAGAAGGTGAAGGACAAGATGAGTCTCGGTATGAATTCTTGAAGAGGTGAGATTTAAGTTTTGAGTGGAAAGTGCAAATGTGATGGATAGACGAGTCTGAGGAAGATGACAGAGGATGATTGCATGGCATGCTGCATTGGCTTCCGGTATCTTACCGCATTGAGTATAAGCTCTCTTTGCTGGTATAAATGGTGCACGGTCAAAAGCGCGCAGGACAAAAGCGCGCAGACAAATGCGCGCAGACAAATGCGCGCAGCGACATATGCGCGCAAGACAAAAGCGCTAACCGACAAATGCGCGCAACAGTATTAGAATGACCATTTAATATAACCACAACATCGTCAGAGACGGTTGTTAAAAGTAGATGAAAAAGAGCATGTGGCGTAAGGTTCAAGACCTCTCTCTTGCCGCAGCCTATCGATCGTGACGACGAAAATATACACCTTCACGCTGGATGAAGGTTCGCTATAGGTGAAATGGAAGCTGGATGAAGGTTCGCTATAGGTGAAATGGAAGCTGGATGAAGGTTCGCTATAGGTGAAATGGAAGCTGGATGAAGGTTCGCTATAGGTGAAATGGAAGCTGGATGAAGGTCAGAGAAATGGAAGCTGGATGAAGGTTCTCTATAGATGAAATAGAAGCCGGATGAAGGTTCTCTATAGATGAAATAGAAGCCGGATGAAGGTTCTCTATAGGTGAAATGAAAACTGAATGAGGCTCGAAATTTCCATTTAATTGTTCCTGTTGCGTGCATTTGTCGATTAGCGCTTTTGTCTTGCGCGCTTTTGTCCTGCGCGCTTTTGTCCTGCGCGCTTTTGTCCTGCGCGCTTTTGTCCTGCGCGCTTTTGTCCTGCGCGCTTTTGTCCTGCGCGCTTTTGTCCTGCGCGCTTTTGTCCTGCGCGCTTTTGTCCTGCGCGCTTTTGTCCTGCGCGCTTTTGTCCTGCGCGCTTTTGTCGGCGTGTCGGTATAAATGATGACTTATCACCGGACTACCTCAAATCCTACTGCGTGCAGATGGTGGTGTCAGGTGCTGGATTTGCGCTGAGGTCTACTGTGAAAGGAGATGACAACACGATTTAGGAAAATGCTTTTTCAACTGCTGCTGGTGCTGCTGCTGCTGCTGCTGCTGCTGCTGCTGCTGGTGCTGCTGGAATAGTCTGCCTACCGCTATTCGTTCTGCCAACTCAGTTGAGTCTTTCAAATCACGACTCAGACATATCTCTTCTCTTAGGCAGTGGTTCCCAAACTTCTCGAGTCGTGACACCCACTTGTAAATATTGTGGCTGTGTAGAGAACCACTGAATAGAATTAGACATCATGTACTAAACTATTTGCTTCATAAATTGGCATGGAAATATGATGTTGATTTACGAACACCATTCAAAAATTGGCATTCATTTTAAGCATTAAAATGAAATTATATGATAGCCAATCATACATGGCACAATCATATCCAAATGTTGTTGCTTCGCTGTTTATAACATGAATTTTTAGATTTTACAAAATAAATGACGAAAAATAAATATTTCCAGAAACTATGGCGACCCAGGTCTTGGGCACGACGTTAAACTGCATCCATCCTCCGCCACAGAGAACCAACAACATCCCTGTGCCGGTCCTAAGCCCGGACAAAAGGAGGAAGGTTTGCCAGATGGGTGGCGATACTCTGGCAGTAAAAGACCAAGACGATTGAAATCCGCAAAAACCACGACATAAGTGACATATCGGCCCAACTGCTCCAAGGTGTCATGATGTGAAGCGGTCAGGACAGACCGGTGGAGAGAGTCGGAGGAGAGAGCATGGGACACATACCCAGGTTGTCCTTCATGCCTCTCTCCCAATATTCTCTTCATTGAGACAAGGTGGTCCAGCTGCTTCAAGATGTTAATGGTATGGAGCAGACCTGCTGACCAGACCGGTGTGAAGCTGGGTAACATGACACGAGACAAACTCAGACAGAGAGTGGCGTCGGACTCCTACGGGCACTGTGCATATGGATATTGATGATGATGATGGCGACCCACTTGACAGAGCTTCACAACCCACTTTTGGGTCGCACGCAATCCACAGTTTGGGAAACGCTGCTCTAAGGCGTACCTCTAACTGCTGATCACACTCTTGTGTTTGTACCCTTGTAACAGCATGTGCTGTGTTGCAGCGTCATAGAAATCATCATCATCATCATCATTATTGATTGGCAATGATGGTGAAGGTAGAAGGTGCAGAATTCATGAGGAAGATCGTCGTTGCAGAGATGGGATGTAGCGTTGGATATGCCTGTTCTGAACTTGAGATGCGTAGTAACCAGTGGTTGAGAAAGACTGTGGCAGGAGGAGGATCAGATAGAGTGGGTTGGTTGGTTGGATGGTGAAAGCTTGCAATGATAGCTGGAAGTATGTAGCTAGTAACTACTTAGCAAAATTGTTGTGCAAACTAAATTCTAGAGTGAGTCCAGTTGAAAACACTTACGGAGGAAATGACTGGATTGACTTTTCATTGAGAGAACTAAAGGCCAGTGACAAGCGTAGGAAGTATAGTCAGAGGGCGCATTTTAAGTCGCTACAAGTGCCCTCTGTTGGCGTGTGTGGGAGGTGATTCCGTCGTGTACTTAAGGAAACCTGAACATTAAGGTGGAGTGAAAAAACTAAGGTTAAAATGTTTGACTGGCAGGGGTGGGAATAGTTGTTCCATATGTAAAGTAGTGTAGGTGCAAAATTTTGTAATTTTAAAATGTATTCTTCATTGGCCCCAGCCATGCACAACATTGCACATTTTTTAGAAAAAGTGGCAAAAATTGATGAAAAGTCGGGTTTCTAGGAGGCGCATTTTTAAAGTAATTATTGCAGGAATTTCGCAGGGAACCAGACTAAATGGATTTGTAAACAAACATGGAGGTTTGTGAAAATTGTGAAAATTATTTATAAAGTGATATTCCATACAAAAGGTGAGTACGCCAACTATCATCTTCGCCGGAAAGTGAACACATTCTTTTAGCTTCATTAGTAATTACCTTAATGCTAGTTTTATCGTGTCTATCGAAAATACTGAATCAGCCTTTCGCGAATAGGATTACGATCTATAATTCTATATTGTTCTAAAATATGTCAGATATCTCAGTGAAGCTACTGTCTGTAATGTGGCTATTGTGGCTATTCATTGATTGCTCTTGTATATTTTTAGAGAGCATAGGCTAATGGCTACCAAAGTTTTTAAACGTAAGACGAGAAATGACACGTGTTGTCCAGTATTTGGATCGCCAGAGGATCTATTTGAAAACGTTTTGCCCACACTTGGTGACATTATGAAGTACTAGGCCTACTTGTTTGTTCGCCATCAAAAGAAGACGGATGCTAGTGCTAAAGAGCCAAGCATTGCAGAGGTTTCACAAGCAGTTGCTACTAGGTGTGAGCTTTTGTGGCACAAAGCTTCGATCCCAACGATTGGGCACAGGCGTGTCGTCGAAAAAATCAAAACATTGAATCACCAGTATCTAAATATTCTTAAACCATTCAAGAGAAGAAAAAGTAACCAGAAGTACCAAACGAAGTTGAAATCCTATGCGATGGAGTGCAATTCGCAACTGTTCGATATCGCTGCTTGCAAATGTCATACCGAAGCAGCGTGCACCTGTGAAAGGGAGAGGAAGGTGCCCATTGTCGAACGCTCTTTTCTTGCAGATCAGAGGACGGTGCGTGAAGTGAAGATTGGTGGCATTGACGTCGTATTAACCAGACAGCTTGCAAGACGTGAGAAGAGAAAGCATCGATACGAGACATAGGGCCTACGTTAAGCTACAAAAAGAAACTTCAGCTGAAGCCGGCACGTCAGCTGAGGCCAAGGATCCTGAAACGAGCATTGCGAGCAACGATACCGATCCTGAAATAAGGCAAGACTCAGATATCGAAGTACAGACTAACGCAGGACTTTGTGGAAGAAAGAGAACATTTCAAATGAGGCTCGATTTACCAACCGTCGCTCGTGAATGTGTCTCTGATCGAAGTGCCGCTTCACTTGTTAGCGCTGTTCTTCAAGATGTGGGAATTATCAATGAACATGATAATTCCATGGTCATTGACCGAAGCAAAATCCGGAGAGCGCGTAAACGCGTTAGAAAAGCGCTACAGCACGACTTGCCTGCTTCTGTCTCCGCATTATACTTTGACGGACGCAAGGATCGAACCAGAATTCAGGTGAAAAAAGGTAAAAAGTATTATGCCAAAACAATCGTGGAGGAGCATGTGACTTTGGTTTATGAGCCAAATTCAGTGTATCTTGGGCATATAACACCATCGAGTGGTGCATCAAAATCAATCGAAAATGGCATTATAACTTTCCTCCGCAACAAAAACATTAACACAGATGAATTGCATGCGATTGGTTGCGACGGCACAAACGTCAATACGGGTGCAGTTGGAGGAGTCATCCGACTCTTGGAGTTGACGTTGCGTAGACCACATCTCTTTAAAGCATGAGTAATTGAGTAATCATTGAGTATTTCAGTGATATTGTGACATAATGTACTCATGAATCTGCAATTCTGCATCTTGGCCTTGAAAACAATTCTTCATTCGCATCATTATGACATTGCCGTACATGCTGAATTATGTGAAATCTTTGATGCCGTGGGGGTCGATGAAGAAAAAATGTCAGAAATCTAAGACTTTGCCAGAATGCTTATATTATGACATAGCAACTATTGCATACCCTGCCAGTTTAAGAAAATAAAAATAAAATTCAACCATTATTTTCACTCCACCTTACTGAACATACTGCCTTCTTCCTCTATCTTCTTGACATCTCCGTCACATTCGATATCATTGATCGCATTCTTCTTCTTAAATTTTTCATCAACTTTCAACTTGGTCTGGCGTCGATGATACTGCCCTGCCCTCGTCATTCCAGCATCTGGCATCCGGTTGATGAGGTTGCCTGTGGTGCATGTCATTGTCGACAGCAGAATGTTGTGAATAAGAGTCAATTGTTGTTCATCTGTGTCGATGGAATCTTCACCCGTTCTGATCGATGACAATTCTTGATCTGATCTATTGACGACTCTTCATTTTACGCAGGTTTTCACCCCTCTACTTGTCGACAACAATTAGACATCAAAGATTCCCTTAATATAAATTATTTCAATAATCCCCAAAAGCATTTCATTCCTATGACTCTTGCTAAAATGCTTGATTAATTTGAAATTGTAAAAATTTGCCCAATGATACGTTATGATATTAAAAGATGACTGCCATCTTCCTATGGAGAAGCCAAATGTTCATCTACTGTTACAAAAACACTTCACCTACTAAGTTATACATTAGTTACATTGATGACATGAGTTTGTCTAGTTAAGAACTGGTAACATTTTCAACATTTTTTTGATGTTTTTATGTTCATAAATACAGGTTAACTGCGTGAACTGCAACACGTCCTGGAAGGTTAACCTATTCATGGAATTCAGTGAGAATCAAGAGAACATCCTGAAAGGGGTATGCAGATGGAAGCAGGGAAACTTCTTTCCTATTAATAGAATTTGGCTGTCTATCATAGCTATTTCCATTGTTACTGGGTCATTTGTGATCATCATCATCATCATCATAAGCTCTGCGATGTGGTACAAGCCACTACGCTGTCATATGTCTAGGCAGCAAGAAAGGGGTAGACTCCATGGATGATAGGCCGATCCATCAGTGATATATTCCAAAGTTCAAAAAACTATGTCATCATGGTAATATTCACTTGTTTTCTACAGTTTTGACATGACCAATAATTGTCCTCCACAAGTTGCTCCCCCCCAGCAAAGCAAACGGGTTATAACCTATACCTCACATAACGGGTCATAATTCATGCCCCAGACACCATGACCGGGTGTTACCAAGAACAGACAATCAGATGAGGAAAACATTTGTAACTAGAATGCTTTTTACATACTAGTTACTTTGTTTTGTCAATAGTCTTTTTTGATGTCGTATGTGAAGTTTTTATATGTGATACTTGTTCACCAGAGTGCTGTTTTGCAACTGGTTGCATTAAAGAATATACTTACTTACTTACTTACATGCCAGGACCGGATGCTGCTAAGACCAGACCGACAATAAAAAAAGAGGAAAACATTTATAACTAGAATGTTGTTTACACACTAATTACTTTGTTTGGTCTTCTTAGTTTTTTCATGTCTTATTTGATACTTGTTCACCAGAGTGCTGTTTGGCCGATGGTTGTATTAAAGGATACACTAACTTACTTACTTACTTTCTTTTACTCAGACTCCCAGCATATGAGATTTCTATCTGCTGTATGCTGCACTGGCAACAGTTCCAACTACAGGGTGCGCCCAAAAAAAGTAATCCCCTGCGGATTTTTGCCCATATCTTGGCCAAACATACGAATTTTTAAATGAAACTTTACAGTCTTAAAGACAATTCATATTTACACATGATGGCCAGATTTCATAAAAATATTTCAGACACAACAAAAGTTACACCACTTTTAGTGAGGCCACCCCCCGTTTTTTGACGACTCAAAAACGAAACGCATCAAAAAGTAGGGTTTTTGTCAATATCATGGCCAGAAGTAAGAATTTTGAAATGAAATTTTACAGGCTCAAAGACAATTCATATTTACACATGATAGCCAGATTTCATCAGAATATTTCAAACACAACAGAAGTTATACCACTTTTAGTGAGGCCACCCACCGTTTTTGACGATTAAAAAACGTAACGCAAAAAAAAATTTAAAATACGTGATTTTATCAAGTCATATCTCAAATAACTGTTTGGAACTGAACTTGGTAGTGCTTCACAACTTGTGTTCAATGTGCACACCACCAGTGCCAAAACATCTTTTGAGTCTCTTTGCAAAGTTCTTGATGAACCTGTTGATTAATCTGACAGATTCCTTATTTACCAATTTGATTGTCATCTTGCTAAGTGACTTCTCAGTGACGCGCAGCTAGGCTGGCACCCTGTTCCTTTTTTAAATAGTAATAATAATGATCATCTGACAATATCAAGGCTATCTGATAGCAATTATTTGAGATGAGACTTAATAAAATCGTGTTTTTACTACTTTTTGCTGCGTTACGTCTTTGAATCGTCAAAAAACGGTGGGTGGCCTCCTTAAAAGTACCATAACTTTTATTCTGTTTGAAATGTTTTGCTGAAATCTGGTCATCATTTGCAGATATGAATTCTCTTTAAGCCTGTAAAATTTCATCTCGAAATTCTTATTTCCGGCCAAGATATTGGCCAGAATAATTAAATTGGTTTTTTGTTACTTTTTGTTGCGTCGCGTTTTTGAATCGTCAAAAAACGGTGGGTAGCCTCACTAAAAGTGAAATAACTTTTGTTCTGTTTGAAATATTTTTTGGTAATTTGACCATTGTGCGTTAATATGAATTGCCTTTAAGACTGTAAAGTTTCATTTTAAAATTCGTATGTTTGGCCAAGATATGGGCTGAAAACCGTAGGGGATTACTTTTTTTGGCGCACCCTGTATATGCTGCCAACCCAGTAAACAGTGGACTTTTATTTGACTGTTTTGGCTTGGGCTTCGACAAGAGATGGTAATATTGTTGGAATGAATGAAGTGAGTGTAGTATTTTAGTCGTAGTTGAGCAAAGATGAGAGACCAAAGACGAGTTGATTGACCAAAAGTGTCATAATGACAACAATGATTACTTATGAGAAATTAGGAATAATTTTCACTCTCAATTGTGCCAACTACTTGTTGCTCAAATAAATTTGATCACTGGATCTTCTAATTATTCAGTCAAAGTTCTTCTGTTGATTTCTATTGTATGTTGGACAGAACTCTTTTGCCTTTCTGCATTGCAGATAAGTTTTTAGGTTCACTTAACATTTGACATCCTTCTGATATATGTCACAACAGGGTGATGTTGTCAGACTATTTCATGCTGAACAAGAGAAATTTCTGACTGGTGATGAATATCGAAAGAAGCAATTCATTTTCCTACGAACTACTGGACGAACTTCAGCAACGGCAGCCACCAGCTCCAAGGCATTGTGGGAAGTGGAAGTATGTGGATATTTGTTATTCTTTAACTTAAAGTTCAAAATTCTTGCCAATAGTCTAACACAAAAGTAAGCCTCATTTGAAAGGTGAGTTTAGTGAATGTCGTGATAAGAAATATCAAACCAAAATCAGATGTTAAGCCATAAGAACTCAGAGTGCCAGTCCTTTAACCCTTTCGCTACCTATATATCCATTGGACGAAATTAATTATATTCCCTAGAGCGCCTGCAAAATTATGGCAGTAATGGAAAATGATGACCATTTTTGATGCCATCTTGGTTCTCAGAACGAGCTTTTGAAGGATTGTTTGGCACTTTTCATATCTCATTCTATTCATATTCCTACACCTATCCTGAAAAATTCAACTTGTAATGAGCTATTTCCTCATTTTGATTTAATGTTCGTGGAATATATCCAATGGGAAAAACTGTCCAGAAGAAATTACATTTTTTCAACTATAACTATATTACAGTTTTCTTGGATGTTCTTCCTGAACTCGAAAATATCTTTCTTTTGTACCAAGAAGTACCAAAATGCACAATGTTATGCTAACAGCTCGGACTATTTGCCTAACTCACCATTTCAATTCTTAGCACCATCATCCACCATAGCTGTGTGGGGGTGTGGTGGTGTAATGGGTATGTTCGTTGCCTTGTAGCCAGAGGGTTGCAGGTTCGAATCCACCTCAAGTCGCCGTGTAGGGACATTGGGCAAGTCCTTCACTCGAAATCGCTCAGCGCTTCGGCATGAAACTCCGTTGCAGTGTCCGTCCTGCAATCGGGAGTGCGTCTGTGTAGTGAGCTTGAAGGTGTGCTATAGCAAGTGCACAAACAAACAAACAGGCAGGCAGACACAGACTGCCTGGCGCTTTGGATGTTGAACCAGTTTGACCCATCGCCTTCTTTCTACTCAGTTTTGACATAGCACCTGTCAGTGACTTCACTCAGCTATTTCAGGACTTCACTTTTTGTGCTGTAGATTACAATTATGATTAAGATGGTGTGTGAGTACTTAGCAAAATTGATGTGCATACCAAATTCCAGAGTGAGTCCAGTTGAGTGAGTCAGGAGGATGAGAAATGAAAGAAGACATGCAGAGGAAGACAGCCTTCCACCTCCTCCTCCTCCTCCTCCACCTCCTCCTCCTCCACCTCCTCCACCTCCTCCTCCTTCTCCTCCTCCCCCTTCTCCTCCTCCTTCTCCTTCTTCTCCTCCTCCTCGTCCTCCTCGTCCTTCTCCTCCTCCCCCTTCTCCACCTCCTCCTCCTTCTCCTCCTCCCCCTTCTCCTCCTCCTTCTCCTTCTTCTCCTCCTCCTCGTCCTCCTCGTCCTTCTCCTCCTCTTCCTCCTCCACCTTCTCCTCTTCCTTCCTCCACCTCCTTCTCCTCCTTCTCGTCCTCCTTCTCCTCCTCCTTCTCCTCCTCCTTCTCCTCCTTCTCCTCCTCCTTCTCCTCCTTCTCCTCCTCCTCCTCTTCCTCCTCTTCCTTCTCTTCCTCCTCCTCCTCCTCCTCCTCCTCCTCCTCCTTCGCTTCCTCCTCTTCCTTCCTCTCCTCTTCCTCCTCCACCTTCTCCTCTTCCTTCCTCCACCTCCTTCTCCTCCTTCTCCTCCTCCTCCTCCTCGTCCTCCTGCTCCTCCTCTGCAGAGGAAGTGAGTCGAAATGGAAAGGTGGTCTCTGGGTTGAGAGATCTGAAGACCGGAACAGACAGTTTGCTATTATATCCATTAAACAATGATGTGTGGATGTTGTGTGGATGAATGTGTGGATGTGTGTTGCAGGTTGTTCATCATGATCCATGTCGAGGTGGTGCTGGCTACTGGAACAGCCTCTTCCGCTTCAAGCATCTTGCCACTGGTGAATACCTGGCAGCTGAAGTAAGACATCCACTGCATGATGTGGTCGATGATGTCGACGCTTCTCTTATTAACAATCATCATCGCTTGTCTTTTCTCATTTTCATCCTTCCATTTTACTGCTGGTTGTAAGCTTATAGCAACTTGCATTTATTATTATTATTATAACTGGAATGTTAGGTTTAGAATTCGATTCAGTTTTGACAGAACAATTTTAGTTTTTTTAGGGTGGCCGGTCCATGGCCCCGGGTAATCCAGACAAGGTGCCCTGGAAGGCAACGGCATTGTAGCGCTGAATAGTGATTGAAATGCTTTGGAAAAGAAAACCCGTTTCTCGTATATCTCCAGATAATTTCGACAGCCGGCGTCCAATCTCGGACACAGAGGCGAGGCCCTCATTGTTGACTGGCCCCATTGTTTCCACGGCTAAGGGGACGAAGATGTATGTTTTCTGAAGGTCTAAGTACTTTGAAATTTTCCTTGTGGCGGCTTTCTCTGCTGCTCTCCAGCTTATTATTATTATTATTATTATTATTATTATTATTACTACTATTATTATTATTACTACGGCTCTTAAATAAATTGTAACGCGTGCAAGGTCATACCGAAACGTGAATCTGAAGTGTGCATAGTCAGCCACCAGAGGAAGATACAATTAGAGATCCATGTGCTTGAAAGCCAAGGAGAAATAGTGAGTTTTTAGCCGCTTTTTGAAGATGGAAATGAAATTGAGCTACGAAGAGATAGCTGAACCCGATTCCATTCTATGGGTACAGAGGCATGGAATGCATGCGAGCCCATAACTGTTTTGCATCGGGGTTAAAAGACTTGAACCTGATGAACTCAAGCAACGAGGAGGAATGTAAGGAGTTAGTAGTGACTGAAGGTAGGAAGGTGCATTGGTGCTGAGAGATTTGTAGGTCAGACAAGTAACTTTGAATTTTATCTTGTACTGAACAGGAAGCCAGTGCAGCTGATGGAGTAGGACTGAGGAACTTGTTTGTAGTGGGACACATAGAGCTATTATTTATTACTATTTATTACATTATAATGTAAGCAGTGCAGCACCATTGGTTTAGAATTAAATTAATCTTGGGATGCTAGAAAACATGAAGACAAGTCTCCATGTAGAATTAGCCATCACGTTTATCTGCCATCATGTTGAGCTTCTAACTCTGTCAGAATATTGAAGACAAGTTTTTCTGGTAACTTTTCTGGTTGTGGTTTAGGTTGACAATGATCCAATGCCAGATCCCATGAGGTCAAAACTTCGAGGAAATGCGAATGCTCCAGTTTACAACCTCGTTTCGGTTCCTCATGGCCATGACATTGCGTCGATATTTGAATTGGACCCTACAACGATGACGAAGGAATCAACAGTACCAAGGTAATTTCGCTGATGATTCAGCAGAACTTTTCATTCGTTTATTCTCCAGTCTTCTCAGCTTTACATGCGTTCAATTTTTTTGTCTCTCTCACTGCATTTTATTTATTTATTGTTTATTATATTTATTTAGTGTTTATTATATTTATTTATCGTTTATTATATTTATTTATTGTTTATTATACTTATTTATTGTTTATACGTATATTCGTTTTTATTGAGAAAAAGACATTCTGACAATAACGCAGAAAATGTTAACATGAGTGATAAAAAATAATTGAAGTTCAAAGTACGTGTAGTTAGTCTTAAATAAGCTAGTATATATTTTTATATAACGATCGTGGAATAAATTGGGAGTTGTCCTTAAGTGGGAGAGTGAAGTTGTGTGTTCTAGGTCTTAATTGGTGAGAGGAGGGGGGTCGGAGAGGAGGTAGGAGTTGGTGAAGTACGTGTTTATGATATGTATTTATTGTTTATTATATTTATTTATTGTTTGTTATATTTACTTATTGTTTGTTATACTTATTTATTGTTTATGATATGTATTTATTGTTTATTATATTTATTGTTTATTATATTTATTATATTTATTTATTGTTTGTTATATTTACACTGCGCTTAATTCCCAGGGGTCACTCCGCTCTGTTCCTTAAGAACCTAAAAACTGTTTTATTTAGCCGTGGCTGGGCCGGGAGCGCTTCTGAGTAGCCTACCTTGAAGAGGCGCTATATAAATTTCTGAAATAAATAAATAAATTTATTTATTGTATGTTATATTTATTTATTGTTTATGATATTTATTTATTGTTTATTATATTTATTGTTTATTATATTTATTTATTGTTTGTTATATTTATTTATTGTTTGTTATATTTATCTATTGTTTATTATATTTATTTATTGTTTGTTATAATACAATTTCAATGGAAAAGTTGAATTGATGCCCTGGTTATAATGGCATGTAAACTGCATGCTTTTGAATGGAAACTTATTAATGGCAGTTCACTTGAACTTCATTTGCAAGTCCTACTTGTATTGGTTGCACCAGCCGAGGTCAAATGAGGTCACAACCTATCTCTTCTTTTTTAAGTTCTCTGCCCCTCGGCAGGTTCCAACTTCCAATGACGCCATTCTTCTCTTTGCTGTGCTTTCCTCTTCAGTTCGTTGTATCCTTCAGTCATTATCCATCCATTATCCATCTTCTGCCTCGGTCTTCCTCTCTTTCTTTTTCCTCAAATTGTCCCTTCTATGATTTCTGTCAGAAGGAAGTCTCAATCTATCACATGGAGACATTTCACTGGCTTCCTGCCCAGCAGCACATTGAATGTAGGATCGCTGCTCTGGTTCGGCAATGTCAGCTTCGTATTGCTCCAGACTACTTGCGAGAGCTCTGTTGCTCCGTGGGTATCCAAGGCCACCTCTTCCCTCTGTTTTTGAACAGAAGGGATTGCTCTTGCATGTTCCATTCGCAGGAACTGCAACCATGCAGCATTGAGCCTTTTCTGTGGTGGGCCCAGTTATCTGGAATGGGGTCCCACAGGAACCATAGATGTAAAAAACGATGAAAACAAAATAAAAAACGTCGTTTTTTCGAAAAAATAAAAAACGACAAAAAAAACCGTTACAAACGGAAACGGAAAATAATTTGCCTTTGTTACATCTGAAACTTCATTTTAAGCTTAAAAACCTTGCTAATGCAATTTTATCTTAATCTGCAAATAGCACAACTTCATTATTAGGCCAAAATTATTGGTATAAGTAGGCTTAACATTAATCTACCACAGTTATTTTTTCTTATAGCTTTGGTTTAATATGAAATTCAGAAAATTAAAGGTATTGAAACCTTTTAAAATTTAAATTGTAAACATAAGTCCACATAGGTTTATGCTGATCGACATAACGCAATTAAAATCTAATCAGAAGCAAATACCCTAGACGCTGCATGTGTAGCCTACTAAATTATACATTGTACATTTGTACTTAAAATTGTTACTTATAAATATTAATTATAGGCCCAAGAATTTTATATAAAAATAACTTTTACAAATTTAATTTCCAGTAGGGATCTACTACATTATTCTCAAATGATGACTTAAACAATTACGTAATGACACTATAGTTAGTACGGTGAAAACGTATGGAATATCAGACAAAAATGAAATTAAGGAAAATAATAATGGACAGTAAATAAATAAATAAAGTTACATTAAAAAACGACGCGAAAAAAAACAACGAAAAAAACGACGTTTTTTGGGAGAGAATAAAAAACGAAAAGAACGTTTTTTACAACCATGACAGGAACTGCGTCTGTTTCTCTTACTGCCATGCTAGAGCCAGTAGCGCTTCTGAGTAGCCCCCTTGAAGAGGCGCTATATAAATTTTGGAATGATTAAAAATTGTGAACTGTGCTGCCGAATGTACAGGCAACAATATAAAGTATATGCATATATTGCAATATATTCAAGAGACTCTAATCAGATTTCATTGAAGTTCATGCCTACATGTGCCTCAATAAATACATCAGGGAGATCTGGGTTTAAGGCTGAAGTCAACTGGCCTTGGCTATTGCTGAGCTCTGATAGCTGTGGAGATATGCAGGTGCCAGTCTTCTGCTCTTCAGTTTGAACCTGCTGTGCATTCTCATTTCCTATTGCATTTGACTCTGTGCAGCAGTGTCCAAAAAAGATCCGACCACTAAGATAAAGAAGCAGTCTAAGTTGAAAACAACCTGACTCTCCATGATTTGACACCACACGATGTAGAATGGAGGATGAATGAAGCAGAGGTAGTGAGTCGATCAACCGGAAACGTTCATTCGCCAAGTTACACATGACACACAATGATGACCTTAACTGAATGGCTGCCATTGAAATGATGGAGGACAGCAGTGCTGCTGAAGCAGATCTCGGCTGATCATTTAATTGAAAACAGAGCATAGTCGACGTCACATATTTATGATGGCCATAGAGAAGCTGAGGAACGTGTGCATTTATATCTTTACATTCATGTTTGATGCTTATTGGTGTTGATCTGAATCTTGAGATCATATCAAAAGCAGATGTCTTCTTATTCCACGATTTGTGGCTCTAGAGCTTTCAGCAACGGGGAATTATTGAAACTAGGATTTTTGCACGATTCTTACATTTGGTGATGACGCATCTTAGGGAATTTTTGTCAGGATTGAATTATATTCACTGTCAGATATGACAGATATGGCAGGTTCAGTGAGTCGTCCTGGATTAATAATTGCTTGGTTAAAAGAGGTCGCTGGGGAATTTGGTATAAAAACTTAGAAGAAGTTCTCTGAACAGAGATTTGTCATCAATGGCAGTTGATTTGACGACATCCATGCTTCAAAAGCATCCAAAGCCCCACGTATGACCCGAACGACTTTCTCGGATCTATGGTGTATGCTCACTTTTGCTCAGTGGTGTTGGATGGGATCGGATCATATCTACGTAGGTGGAGCTAGTCGTCATTTTTCGATGCCAGGGTAGTTCATCGGTATGCATTCTGACCAGCGGAGTACCTCAGGGGTCGGTTCTAGGGTCTTTTCCTCCTGCATACTTGACCATGGCTGAGAAGACATAACCTGGAAATTCAGACACAAGAGCAGTGACGACTAGATTGAGTAATTGCCGATGTTTGCCCATCCAAATAAATTTTGTCTTAGATGAATTCAAGTGCAATTCATTTGATGACATATACGCTTCTAGAACATCCAAAGTCATGACCTGAACCAGTGACAGACCTGAGACATCCAAAGCCATGACCTGAACCAGTGACAGACCTGAGACATCCAAAGTCATGACCTGAACCAGTGACAGACCTGAGACATCCAAAGTCATGACCTGAACCAGTGACAGACCTGAGACATCCAAAGTCATGACCTGAACCAGTGACAGACCTGAGACATCCAAAGTCATGACCTGAACCAGTGACAGACCTGAGACATCCAAAGTCATGACCTGAACCAGTGACAGACCTGAGACATCCAAAGTCATGACCTGAACCAGTGACAGACCTGAGACATCCAAAGTCATGACCTGAACCAGTGACAGACCTGAGACATCCAAAGTCATGACCTGAACCAGTGACAGACCTGAGACATCCAAAGTCATGACCTGAACCAGTGACAGACCTGAGACATCCAAAGCCATGACCTGAACCAGTGACAGACCTGAGACATCCAAAGTCATGACCTGAACCAGTGACAGACCTGAGACATCCAAAGTCATGACCTGAACCAGTGACAGACCTGAGACATCCAAAGTCATGACCTGAACCAGTGACAGACCTGAGACATCCAAAGCCATGACCTGAACCAGTGACAGACCTGAGACCTGAGTGTTGAGGCGATGATGATAAAAAGTAGAAAGCTAAGAATCTAGAGAGTGCAGGCGGTACTTACTTCAGTGATCTAGTAAGGTGGATGTCGTAGTTTGAGTGATAGAGTGTGCTTTGCAAAATTATGGCCATAGAGAAGATGGTTATGTTGATTAAAGACATAGCCAATAAAATGAATAATTTGAAAGAGACTCTGAAGCATCATCCCTTGGATCAAGAAAAGTTTAAAATGATATGAGTTGTGAAACACTGAAGTGTGTTTTCGATAGTGGGTTCTAGACTGTTGTATGCTACAATGCATTGAGCCGATGTTATTAAACAGAGCTGAACAACAACAACAACAACATCTAGAGAGTGTCTAAAACTTAGGCTGTTTTAGATGGTCTCAGTATGTATTAGGTTATAGAAATACTTCCAATGCAATCTAAATATTGAAAAAATGTGTTGAGACATTCAATTAAGAAGAGGTGGCTGTTTGCAAAATCTGAACCAGTTATAAAAGAGAAATATTATAATTTGGTGGCACACATGACACCTGTTCAATGTTCATGGTTCATGACAAGATATGCAAGCACTTCTTCAGCAATCAAAGAT
The DNA here is from genome assembly GCA_949752735.1 of Lumbricus terrestris. Classification (NCBI taxonomy): domain Eukaryota; kingdom Metazoa; phylum Annelida; class Clitellata; order Crassiclitellata; family Lumbricidae; genus Lumbricus; species Lumbricus terrestris. The sequence continues at coordinate 12,484,525 of OX457044.1, forward strand.
TTAAACTTAGCTTTTGATGCAAGAAAAATTACATGAGTGGGATTAAATTATCTTTTGAGAATTCATCTGAATTTGTTATTTGTGTGCATTTTTGAGCCAGTAAACATTCATTAATATTTATAAAATTGATTTTACTTCAATTATTAATTTTACAGATGTGATAGATTATAGTGCAACTGCCACCGTCGTCATTCATTCCTTCATCACAACACAACTTTTGACTTAATCTGCTGCTTACGTTCTGTTCGCCTCCCAGTTGTGCAGTTGGGGCAAACAGACCGAGACTTATGCTCTGCTGCACGTTGTGATAGATCGCATACATCTGCAGATCTGGACGTGTCTCTGACTACATGCTAGATATGCTAGATGTGCTGCACTGGCTCCTGTCTAGTATTGTATGGCATGCTGGATTGGACTTTTATATATGGGGGGGGGTGTCTATTGGGCCAGTCCAACCTAAGACACCCTGGATCATCATCGCTCCCTCTCCCCTACGAGTGAGGCATGCAACTTGTCACTTTTGCTTGTACATCTGCTAGGCAGAACCATACATTTCCAGCCATCTGTCTAATGCTATGAGACAGGGTTATGTTGGCATTGTGCTTGCTTCCTACGCTCTATTCTGATTAGTTCAATCGTTAGCTCAAAACTCTTCTTCTTAGCCATGCTGAGGTCATGACATGCATGCTGAGGTCATGACATGCATGCTGAGGTCATGACTTGCATGCTGAGGTCATGCATGGACCTCTGAGTAGTAGCGTTGAAGACGTCGTATAAACACTTTCTGTAACGAATGAACGATAGTTGAGGAGGAGATGGAACTATTTCAGATCTTCTTTTGTACGCTTGCGCCATCTGTGCACAAACACGTGGGTGCATAGTACTTCGATTCCGATAGACAGGGAAGAAGACAAACCGATCATGAGCAAGGTAGATCATAACTTAGAGAATGATTGGATGAGCTCGTCGTTGATCATGTTGCACAACTCGATTTTGTGTTTCGCTTCTTATGACTAAATTGCTTTGTTTGCCTTCGCTAACTTATAACTCTATAGAGGCGTGGACTGAATAACAACAGCTCAATTGTTTGCTTACTTATTAATGGTTTGGTTTGCTAATGTGTTTGGAGATGCATACCTAATAACTATTATTTAATAACCTAATAACTATTATTTAATAACCTAATAACTATTATTTAATAACCTAATAACTATTATTTAATAACCTAATAACTATTATTTAATAACCTAATAACTATTATTTAATAACCTAATAACTATTATTTAATAACCTAATAACTATTATTTAATAACCTAATAACTATTATTTAATAACCTAATAACTATTATTTAATAACCTAATAACTATTATTTAATAACCTAATAACTATTATTTAATAACCTAATAACTATTATTTAATAACCTAATAACTATTATTTAATAACCTAATAACTATTATTTAATAACCTAATAACTATTATTTAGCGGATATGTAAATGAAGTAAAATTTCATTTTGCTACAGAACTGCCATTCTACGGGTCTGAAGGATACACTGCTGCTCTCTTCGCTTCTCTGGATGACAGCCACTGCATGCTTGAGTCTAATAGATGACAGCCACTGCATGCTTGAGTCTAATAGATGACAGCCACTGCATGCTTGAGTCTAATAGATGACAGCCACTGCATGCTTGAGTCTAATAGATGACAGCCACTGCATGCTTGAGTCTAATAGATGACAGCCACTGCATGCTTGAGTCTAATAGATGACAGCCACTGCATGCTTGAGTCTAATAGATGACAGCCACTGCATGCTTGAGTCTAATAGATGACAGCCACTGCATGCTTGAGTCTAATAGATGACAGCCACTGCATGCTTGAGTCTAATAGATGACAGCCACTGCATGCTTGAGTCTAATAGATGACAGCCACTGCATGCTTGAGTCTAATAGATGACAGCCACTGCATGCTTGAGTCTAATAGATGACAGCCACTGCATGCTTGAGTCTAATAGATGACAGCCACTGCATGCTTGAGTCTAATAGATGACAGCCACTGCATGCTTGAGTCTAATAGATGACAGCCACTGCATGCTTGAGTCTAATAGATGACAGCCACTCACTGCAATTTTGCATCGTATTGTATATGAGAATTCATGAAGTGCCTCTTGCAGTACCAGCTACTCAGAGGCGCTCTCAGCGTGACAGTTCTGAGAAAATAAGAAAGACTTCAAGCAGTGAAGGACTGAAGATGGCACCCAAATAAGGTCTTTAGTCATAACAGCCACTGCTGTGGATAGAGGGAAGGAGGTCATTTTGCATAGAAGGGCCTACAATGGCAAAGGCGTGGTGTTGGGCCATGTTAGTCCTTGCCCTTGGAACCAAGAGATCTAGTGGATCAGCAGACTGGAGAGGGTGGTAAGAGACTTGGGAGAGGGGCTTGTGCTTGTGCATCAAATCACAAAGAAGCTTAGAAGCTTGTCCCTTTTTGATTTTTTTAGATTAGGAGCAGAACCTTGAATCGGAATCTAGATGCAACAGGATTTTATTTGCTGATGATGCAAATGCCATTTGTCACGATTCTGTTTGATTTGCTTCATTGGTAGCTCTCGATGCTCGCATATACAATTGCGATCCACTCTGTGATCCTCAATGCTCAGCGAGATCCTGCCCCAAAACATCAGACTCACTCAAATTCCTCTCACTGTCCCCTTCAATCGTTCCAAAAGATTTGATCTATTGGTTCCTCGGTCTAGAACTGCTGTGGCTCAGTCTTGATCATTTGCCTCAATTGGTCCTTCTCTTTGGAATGTTCTTCTCCTTCTGTTCGCTCTACAATTCTGTCTTGCAGTGTCTCTTCATCCTTCTCTCTTCTCAAAACCTGCTACTTATCGCAGGGCCTTGCACACTTCTTAACAGTTCACCCTACTAGAGGCACTTTATAAATGCTTAAGTACAATACAACACAGTAATGCATATCTTTAACATATTTCTCAAAGTTCGTCCTTCCGTTTGTTTGTGTGTCCGGATGTATTTTGACTCTTCGTCCCAGAAAAGGCTCGGAAATGACAGTGTCGGTGTACCAAATTTGTTGCAATTGATTCTTACCCAAATTTTAAGGTCAACGCGACTATTTTCAGCTTTTAATTCACTTTAAAACCAGAGTTATTAGCGTTTTAAGACAGATTTAATCAGCCACGCTACCGCATAAGTAAAGAGTCGACAGTCCGCTTGACGTCATTCTCGCCCAACAATAATTTCCATAACAATCCGGTTGACAAACCGAAACCGGTTACAGTTTACAATTATGCAGCTGAAACAATAATATTCACAAGAACGCAGATCACAGAAATATTAACTATACTAACAGAACAGACAACCTGCAATAATTGTATTAGGCCACAGTCACCACACTCACCTGCCTCTTAGGGACGGGTCATGTGTGGCTTTTTGGGAAAGCGGGGTGGCATGGAGGGTTACCGAAAACCCGAAATTTAGCGGTCGACGCTGGGTACCCCAGAGGAGTAGTGTTGAAAACCCTAAATATCCTGTGCAACGCCGGGTAACACATCTAGTATACATATAGTCATAATAATAATACGATTTTCTTTATTGAAACAACAACCAGTTACAGTGTCCATTTATGCAATTTAAACAATTCACAACACAAGTTACAGAAGACATGAATCTTAACTGCTAACAGAACAGACAGCCTGCAATACACATATATCTGGAAGTTTAAGTTTGAATCTTACTTCAGGCTTGAGCATGGAAGTGGCATCTTACATTGTCACATTGTTCCATTTGGGGTTTTCTTTTGCATGGATCCGATTTTTATTGACTGGTTTCTTGTCGATTTTGCACGAAATTTCTAATAATCTTCATAATTTTTTAAGAATCAACAAGAGCTATGCATTTGACAAATATGCTGTGTTATTTGAATGGCTCGCTCTGGTTGTGGTTCAAGTATTTAATCTATAAACCTCGGAACGATCTTTTCCCAGTCATGCAATTGAATTGCTGCCTTGTGAGTGTGCACCTCAGTGATTCACAGCTGTGTGCCTGATATGATAACAACAAATCATATTGTGGTTTTAAGTTTTTGTCTGCTCTTTTTATTGCTTTTAACAAAAAGTTGCAAAATTGTTTTATCTAGGTGAATTGTTGCTTTGCTTGTTCTTTAATTAATAAGTATGTAGATATGACATAGTCTTGTCCTGCATGACAGACGCTGTATATACTTCGTCGTCATATGTCATATAATATGTCATGTGGATGGTTTGCTGTTCTGTAGCAATGTGTTTGTGCGTCTGCACCATTTGTGTTCCAATACATGGATTCATAGTTCAACAATCCCCATTGATTTTACAGAAGAAAAACCCATTATGCTCAAGGTACACAATGGCATCTTACATTTTTTTAAATTGGATTTATTAAACACTTAATTTAATTCTGCCTGTATCATCTTGTTTTCACAATAATACTTTATTTGATGTTGCTATCAAACTGCTTGCCTGCTGTAGTCTTTCTTTTCGTGACACAAAATTCTTGTTGAAAATTGCAACAGTTTTCTAAATTCTAAAACCTTTTGACTTGTAAAGTTAATATTGGAGATTTTTCATTTAATTTAATATTGCAGAATTAATGTTTCATGTTCTCAGAATTACACAAGTTACCTAATTACCTGATTTTTTATTTTTCATAGCCTATTTTTTCAGTACATATTTTTTAATAATGTGTGTAATGCTGTAAATAATTAGATAGACATTTAGTATAATTGAAACTGTTATATCCATTTACAGCTGCCAGGGTAAAATATATTCGTTTAATATGAATTAGGTTGACATGCCAAAACACGGCTACAGGACGAAGTGATATATAGTTAGCAAAGAACTGTAGATAAATTGTTCATGTTTTTTTTTGCAAGTTTCTATTATAGCGGTGGTTTCAGCCTTTTTCTAGCGGTGAAACCTTTCTCAAAGCACTCATTTTCTTGCAGAACCCAGCACATTTCACCTGCCCAGTATTTCTAGAATTACATGCAGTTGCAACTTCTAAAATGAGATAATATTTGGATTTACAGTTTTAAACTGTTAATATACGTTGTGTGCACTTCTGGTGCAGCCTATTGCCTATAAGTTTATTGCTAGATGTGTGTCACATCAAATGTCAAAAACTCTTATGATCAATTGATCATTGGACTTTAGACTTGAGATGGATCTTGGTGATGATTGCCAGCTGGTCTAAAGCAGTGTGTGGCTTAGTGACGAAATTCAGACATAATTTCCTCTCCTACTACCTTGAGTGTCACTGGAGTTGATGATACCTGGATTTTTGCGCAAAAATTGTGCAGCGCTAGATCACTAATTTCTGGGGACCCTATTTAATTACCATTTGAAGTGCATGTGATCCCTCAGAATTTCATATATTGAGATAGAATTAAAGCGGCTAGTCTTCGTTGTGCTGAGTTTCAGAGTACTGTTAGAAGTGATGACATTGAAACAAAGCATGTTCAGAAATGTTTTTGAATAATAATAAGGTTTCATTTTACAGGTTCTCATTAGCAGCGTCCAGCAGAATTCTTTTGTTCCTAAGCTATTACTTATAGCTGTGGCAAAATGTAATAATCTAACGTCCATAATAATTCTTGAGGAATGTTTGCAGTTTGAAGCATTGATACTTTTAGGTTGTAACTATGATAGCTAGTTTCTATGTTTTTGTTTAGGTTGGTTGTGCTGCCATTAAGGAAGACAAAGAGGCATTTGCTGTTGTTCCAGTCTCACCACAGGAAGTTCGAGATCTTGACTTCGCTACTGATGCTAGTAAAGTGCTTGCCACAATTGCGACAAAGCTTGAAAAAGGAACAATAACTCACAATGATCGGCGGTACTCATTAATTGCCTATCGTTGCTCGTTTCTAAGCCCAGTGACAACCCATGGAATATTTACCCTTCTAAATGGTTTAAAGCATGCGTCATAACCCTATTATATCCATGTGGTTTGTATAAGCATGTTACATGGTTCTACAGGCTGGGTAACATTAGAATTTTAATTGTCTGAATATACTCACTGTATGCGACCTATTCTTTTGACTTTAAGAGTTTTAAGCAAGAGGTGTCAGAAAAGTTACCACAGGGATAATTGGCTTATCAGCCAAGTAAAGATGGTCAATTCAATTGTTAATTGTTAAAAATTGTTGACCAAGATGATCTAATGACGTCATTTCTTCTATGGTTTCTGTAAAAATTCTTGATGGTGGAACGTTTGGGTGACTTTGCATGGCTGTACACTAGGGTGCCCGTTAAAAAATATTTTCTGAATTTCTTATGTGGTACCTTCTCATTTTGTTGTCTATCATGAGAGAAGTTCCAGGTAATTTTTTAAGAATTTTGGATGCATGTTTAGAGGGAGCTCAACATATGTGAAGTTAGCGAAATATTATCCGACAGCATGCTATTCTGACTTATTTCACAGTTATTTATCATTCAAATATTTTCAATGCAAAATCAATACAGCACTGTCAAATGCTAATCAAAACTGAACTATTCAGAATACTAATAACAATACTGCCACAACAAAGTACATTGCAGCATTTATTTTCGTTTTTAAGCTGTAAGTCACTAGGGTCTAGTTGTCAGTGTATTTTGTTGTTGTATCATCACCGACAAGTAGTGACTTTCTCGCTTTTGGGCACTTGGCTCTATGGCTTGAGAAATTGTTTCTGTTCATCACTTGTTGTAATGGAGGTGTTGAAGTCATATATCAGCTACACAGCTCACTCTACTCTGCCATTTACCACTGCCAGACTTGACTGTTAACATATTTCTTGTTTAGCTCGAAATCTTCACACCACAAACCCCACTTTGTCTGCCCATATTGGAAGCTGGGGTGTCTAGGCACATGGCCCTGACTAGATTTTCTATTTCCCACTCTCGCATCATTGAAACAGCAGCATTGCTTCCCCCTACCATCCAGAAGCTTTGTCACGTCAAGAGGCTGCTCCACATGCAAACCTGATACCAAGACTGCGTCAACCTGCTCATTGCCTGCGATATCTGGTAACATCTTGCCATCCCAATGTACATTGTACAACTAGAGGTACGGACGGTTCGAAAATGGCTTTTCCAGCCTGAGCGGTATGTTGACGAAACTTTAGTCTTGCTGTTCTGATGGATTCAGGATTGACGTTGAAACTAGACATGTCATGTCCAAGGTTCTATGCAGTCTCAGCCAGAATAAGTGTTGCTGTGCGGCTGCTGACAGGAAGTGCAGCACTTAATTCTGCTGTTACAACAGGCACTGACCCTCGTTTGGTAGCTCTATGTGAGCAGCGTGGTTCTAGATAAGACTCAACTTTAGCAGCCATAGTGGCCAATTCTTCTTCTGAAGTCAATTCATCATCTTTCTGAACTGTGATATTCGCTCTCTTTCTGTCATCTTCTTTACTTCTGAAATAATGCTCACACTTCAATCTCTTTAACTTTCTGCCCTCTGTTCTAGCCAAAGCTGTGTCTACACCACCCATTTAGCCTATGCGTGGACAGTGTTGGTCATCCAAGAAAAACCTGTCTTCAGCAATGGTGGTCATTGACATAGCATCTGTATGTACCATGTCAAAAGTTTTTCCAAATCTCCGATCATAGTACTTTCATTAGCTCAGTTCTGCGATGCATGTTCTTATTCAGTTTCTCCCATCTATAAAACATGTCCTCCAACTTTTCAATGGCATTCTATCAAGTGTTGTTGGGATACGGGCCATTGACCAAATGTGAAGAGCTTCATGTGCAACAGACCTTGAACTGTCTCTGACTGTCTTAGCAAGAATCTTAAGACAGACAACACCTGATTGTAAGTTGGAAGCTTGCTTCCACATGTATTTCTTCTGATACCGGATCAATCAACCAAATGTCAGCGGAACTATACGTGTGACTGTTACAAGTCGTGAAGCAGCTACTTCTGCCATACTTTCTATTGGTAATTAACTAATCAATCTAAGATTTTAAATCCAAAAGACTGAAAGCACGATCAGTGATTTAGATATACTGCAGCTGCTTTAGTATGACAACAATAACATTGACATACTAAATACAACAGTTACTGCATCATTGCCCCAATTGCGCAGAACAGTGTGCACACTAAATAAAAAAAGGATTGCATATTTTTTAACAAAAGGAACATGTTGCAGCTAAATGAAAGTGATGGTGCAGATTGCAGAATGCTAATTGCACAATTAATAGATATAGCAATTTTACTCTGTTTGTGAGTACTGTATGGACATTGACCATAATAAGCTAAAACCTACTAACAGTAACCTTTTTTGAATATTACATTTTTCTGTTCTCTTTAAATGTAATTTCTTTACAACTTAGTGCTTCTTGTGGTTTTGTAGCGGGTCCAGTTATTTTTAAATTAAGATTAAAACCTTAGCTGTTTGTTGTGATTTTGCAATGACAAAGACTCATTTTTATACATGAACTAGCTGAAAGAATCCAAGGATAAACTGTTGACTGAGAGAGCAGCAGTAATATTAAACACATTAATTAGTCTAAATAGAATAATAACAACACAGTAGGCCTAAGTAACATGTGCAATGTGAAACAAAATGCTGTAAACAACGAAACTGGAAAAGGTACAAAAGATTGCAATATAGCATAAACTTTAGTCATGTTGAGCTCCCAGTAAATATTAACATAAAATTCTGCAATTTCACTCTGTTATTTCACAGACCAGGTGTAACAACTTCAGAGGGTACCGTGTAGAAAATTACGAATTTAAAATTTTCTCATTGGCTTAACGGGCGCCCTACTGTACACTGTGTACTGCAGTGGTTTTCAACCTATTTCTAGTGGCGGAAACTTTCTCAATTGCGATTTGAGTTGATGTTTTATTGCTCGCGGAACCCTGCGCGTTTCATCAGTCCAGTATTTCAGGAAATAGGCCTACATTCATTTGTAACTTGAAAAATTATAATATTTAGTCTTAAATTGTTTTAAACTTTTAGTGTATCCTACGTTATTTGCACTGCTGGTGCAGCATATAGGCTAATAGTACATTACAAATAGGGCCTACATGCCTTAGAATTCTATAAGTATAGGCCTTGGTCCAGTACACAAAGCAAGCTGTAAGTTTTATTCTGCAAACAACTATAAATTGATAAAATATTGAAAATGGAATATAGGCCACATTCTAGATCAGTGCTCCGACCAAGTTGTGTTGTAAAGCATCCTTCCTCAAGTTTATTACGAAATTTGTGTCTGCAGTTCTTTATAGTGGGGAGAGTGCCTCAGCCTAGACCCTATACATGTTCAGCGGTAGCTTCGTTTGAAGGCAATTCCCAAGCCCAATGTTGGTTACATTCATCACCTGAAACAGTTCTTATGTCACAATATTCGACCATCTGATTCTTATTTCATGATCTTATGTGATTTCCGAATGGCGAATGTCGGACAGGCCTAGCGGTTTAAAATTCGCCAGATAGGCTTAGGCCATAGGCTTCAAATTTGCAAAAATTCCTAAATCCGCCACCTGTGAATGAGAAATTTAACCAATGGCTCTTCAAAGTTAACTGATCCAAAGGGGAGCAAACCAAACCAGTTGCTGGTCAAATGCTCAGCAGATTCTAATGGGAAAGTAATAGGCCTAATAAGATTTAGCGTCCACATAGTTCAAAACCAATTAAAAAAATCTTTTGTCTAAGCGACAGTAATGTTGAAGACGCAGGACATCGATCTATAGTTTCCCACTCAGTTGATGCATGTTTCTTCCGTTAACAAACTAATGCACAGATTCATTCATAGGACCATAATAATTGCTGCATAAAAACATAGAAAATAGCAATACATTCACGTAATAATTTTATTTAGGCAAGAATGACTGAAAGTGTGAAATAAATCGAATTGCTGCTAATACTTTTGCGATTTGAGTTGATGTTTAAAAATTTTATATCAAACTGCCACAGAACCCCTGGTAAATGCTCGCAGAACCCTTGGGTTCCGCGGAACCTTGGTTGAAAATCACTGGTGCACTGGTTACAGTGGTTAGATGCCGATCAAAAGTTTATGGGAAGGTCATAACAAACGCAATAAAAGAGTGATACAATACCAAGTCACAAAAGAATAATGTGCAATATTGTGTCCATAAAATTTTCTCTTTCGGTCACATAGAACCATTTAGAGAACCATTTTCTTCATCAGCCAATGAAGAAAATGTGGAGATGCTGTAAAAAAGAGGGGGGAGCTACTCAGAGGCAGTCTAAACATGAAGCTGAAGAAGAGAATGGTGAAGACACTGGTGTGGAGTGTTGTCCTGTACGGCTCGGAGACATGGACAATGCGGCAAGAAGACATAAAACGACTAGAGGCCTTCGAGATGTGGATCTGGTGCAGAATGAAGAGAATCAGCTGGGTTGAGCGAAGAACGAATGAGGAAATCTTGCAGTTGGTGGGAGAAAAGAGATCACTGATGGGAACTATACGTGGACAGCATAAGAAATGGATAGGACACATCTTAAGGAGCGACACCCTACTAAGAAACATCATTGAGGGAAGAATGGAGGGGAAAAGGATGCGAGGTAGACCAAGAACAATGTTGCTGGACTGGATGCTGACAGAGAATGGATACAGTGGACTGAAGAGAGAAGCACAGAACAGAAAAAAATGGCGTTATTGGACATACGAACCTGCCTGAGGGCAGAGAACGTGAAGAAGAAGTAACTTTTGTCTGTCTCAATGTACCAGGTTTGCCAACCTGTTTTTGCTCATTAAACGAATATACACACACAAGGGTGACTTAACGTTATGCAAAATATTAGAATCATTGTACTGATGAACGGCATGGAGAAAGTACTCTGCAGAAAAAGTCAAATGAAAAACGCAGACTTCAGGCATGATTTCCTGAGCACGAGTTGCTTTGATCGTAGACAGCACCGTGCTTTCTCTATTGTTTGCCCCATAACATGTAATGGACTTCCACTGTCTATACGCCTTAGACTCTATGCCTAGGGTTTGCTCAGATGCGTTTTAATGCGGCCTTAAAACAGTACTTTTCAGCCAAAGTTGGGTCAGGAGCGCTTCTATGTTATGTATATTCGTTTAATGAGCAAAAACAGATTGGCAAACCTCAACCTGGTACATTGCGAGAGACAAAAATTGCATTGAAATAAAAATATTAAAGGGAGTAATCAGTTATTGGAATTAAATTGAATCAATAGTCAGACTATGCTTTAATAATATGTTTGAAAAGAACTCTAGAAACAAAGTTTCGGTCATCTTTGCTCGGAAGTTCAAAATTGTGCATACGGGCTCTGAGACCTGGACAACGGTTGTTCTTTGGCGGGAAAAGAGTTCGAAGGACGTGGAAGTCGTTCCTGGCCACTGCATGCAGCAGTCGGTCCTCAGCCAAACGGACTCGCATTGCAACTGTTGCGGCTTCTGATTAGTGACCTTGAAGGAGCGCTATATAAATCTCTGTAGCAAATGATGAATGTTACATGGGCAATCCTGAAGTCATATGGAGTCGAGAACAGACTGATCATACGGATCATTCTTCAGAACATCGGAGAGAGACCAAACACATTGGCTACACGACCAAATTAAACTTATTGAGAACAAGCCTGTTTAGCACAGCTCTTTATGCTTGTGAAACATGGACAATTAAAAAGTTGAACTAGGGCCAAATACTGGTATTTGAAATGCAATGTTATAGGAGGATACTATACTTGTATTCAGGGGCGCCCGCAGGCGTACGCACTTACGCAAGTGCGTACAGCAGCGGCGCCCGCAGACGTACGCACATAGGTAAGTGCGTACAGCGCGATGACCCAAAAGGTATATTTTTGGGGAAAATTTTTTAAAAAAAAAAAAAAAAAAAAAAGGTCATCAGTTTTTTTGGCGGATAGAAAAGGTATATTTTTGGGAAAATTTTGGGTTGATGACTAAAAGAAAAAAAAAAGGTCATCAGTTTTTTTCGGCGGATAGAAAAGGTATATTTTTGGGAAAATTTTTGGTTGATGACTAAAAAAAAAAAAAAAGGTCATCAGTTTTTTCGGCGGATAGAAAAGGTATGTTTTGGGGAAATTCTAGGTTGATCAGTTTTTTCGGCGGCCTAACGAAAATTTTTCCCTGTTCGCCCCTCCATCGAAAATTTCTGTGCGTACAAGAAAAAAATCCTGCGGGCGCCGCTGCTTGTATTGGACAATGGAGGTGATAAAATTTAATCTGGAAGTAAGAAGAAGACCAAATGTGAACAGTGATGAGACAAAAAAATAAAGTCTATATGGACAAAATAATGTAAAATGGATGAATTGGATGATAAGAGAAAAATGAAAACAGTGGTGCTGGGAACTATGGGTGGGAATGGGCAGAGGGTAAGACCTAACAGAGAATGGATTGATGACATCAGGGACAGGTGTAAACATGATTTAAAAAGCTTAAGAATAGCAGCACAAGATCAGGGGATGCTGGAAAAAAGTGATAAACACTGTGGTGGACATTGCAAACTGTTGGAAAGTTGATGCACTTAGTTATGCCATGCATTTTACTTAGACAAGTTATGGATATTTTCTTTGCTTTCTGCCTTGCTATTTTCAGTATCACTTTGTATTGTTATTGTTTACATTGTAGTGTGGCAAGTCAGCTTTTGACCGACATAGTTTACTTTGTGGCTTACGAAGAGAATGTGTCTGGCGATCCGTTTGATGTGGAGCAGACGAATCCTGACAGAGAAAGACCGAAACTACTCAGAGAGCAGAACATCTTGAAGCAGGTCTGTTGTCAAATTTCTTTTCTTGTCAGGCTACTGCCAAGATAGTTATATTTTTGACATCACACTGCATGAGTGAGTTAACGTTAATTGCAAGGCAGTATAATTGACTCGTGTGACAATAGAACACAGCCAGATGTTATGGTAAGTACCAGTACTTTTCACTCTTGACTGTTGTAATGGCAGCTGGAGGGTTGACAGCAGGGCAGTGATGTCATTGTGCCCATAGTTTGAATGAACGAGGGCAAAATCAATGCAAGACATGAATTGCACAGATTTTCAGTTTCCAGTCCCACTCCATCAATGATTATGCTCAACAACCACTCTTGTCATCCTCTCTACTCATCAATCCACAGACTTTAAATGTCAAATCGAAGTCCCACCTCTTCCATTATTCTTACCCAAATTCATCCAATCATCTGCCTCCATTGAAGCCTTATGTCCCTCACCAAAGCCCAGCATTAGCTGCTCCCCTCCTCCTAATCTTTCCCTCCTCCTCCTCCTTTCTTTGACAACTGAATGTAGATCTTCACTTGACACTTCTGACATATTGTGGCTGTTGTGGATTAGCTAGTTCTCTTCACTTTGCTGTAGACCAGCGTTTTAGAAATTTAAAGTCTACGGTTACAATTACGAAACGTTTAAGGATTGTTACCGATTGATATATTGAAGACCTGTGATAGAAACATTTCCGGTCGCTGAATCAGCTTCTTGGTTATCCCATGCAAAAACGTTTTGAAGTTGATAAATGTGTGTGTCTAAATGTGCTGCTCTATGGGAATGGAGATTCTTCACAGATTTAAATAATGACTGGGTACTTGAAATTGGATCAAAATTGCAACTGGAAAATCAAAGCTTTTCAAAACAGCATGTCATTTGAAACCCTGCTTGAGACATAGAAATCCATTTTGTGTAACAGATCAGTTTGGCCTAGACCAGCGGTGCGCAACCTGCGGCCGTACGGCCGCATGCGGCCGTGAGAGGAAGAATTGGCGGCCGTGGACGCGTGGTCTAATTATTACATACTGCGGCCGTGTGTCGATTAATTCATAAATATTTTTATTCCAATGTTTTGAAACTAAGGTTATGTGAAGTAATTAGTTACATGTGTCTCTGTTTGAGTGTATGTAGGAATTAGCCTGTGCTCTCTCTATAAGCACGCACTCATGCACACAAGAATGCCACACATTGTCCGTCGCATTTGCATGCACCTTAGACTCAGACCTCTATCAGCTGCATATGCATCGTCCAGATGTAGCTCAAAGAGGGCGGCAGAGTAATACTATCCCATCTCCAGCCCTCGACAGTCATCACTTCATACAATATTGTACCAATATTCCTCCACTAGTCCGTGGAAAGATCGTGACAGTCAGCTGGCCGGGAAAAGTGCCCATTGCCCAAAGAAACTTACACCACTGATAATCTTCAGGTATATTAAGTTACCCTGCACAAATGTATCTGTGTCGGGCAGTATGCGGAACAGGTGTCGTATTAAACCCGGGTTCAGTCCTTGATCATGCGGTTGTCTGACTGCAGGTGTGCATGAATAGGTCACCCACACACTGCGAATTTGAAGAGGAACCAATACGGTACGTAATTTTTCTGTATTCTATGTGCAGATCACAAATTGTGAGCTGTCGATTTACTCGATTATGATGTCTCAGAAAAGAAAGCGAACTTTGGAAGAGGAGAGGTAGAGCTTCAATGAGAAATGGGAAATCGATTTTTTCGTAGTGGAGACAGCTAATAAGAAACAATCAATGAAATGCCTCATCTGCGTTAAAGTAGTGAAAACTCTAAAAGCGGACAACGCAAAATAGCATTTTCGCCGTCATGAATCTCATCCCTATGCTAAAATTAATTAGAAGTTGACTCGAAGAAGGTTTGTGTGGAGAACTTGAAGAGCGATTGTCGACAGCAGACATCGTTCATGGCCACCTTTGCGAAAGCTACGAATGTGCGCAGAATGCGTATAATAGAGTGGCATATTGTCTTGGCAGTGCTGTAAAGCCCTAATCAGGTGGTGAACTCGTGACCTTGGATGCAGTTAAGTGCATTCATGCTGGAAAAGAGACTGATTATGCAGCAATTTCTCTCTAACGCGACTCTGTACATCAGGGGTTCTCAACCTTTTTCGTCCCGCGACACACTTAAACTTGTTTTCAAATTTGGCGACACACCATTCAAACATCATATATGTAAATGTCGTAAAATATAAAAAGTGTCAAAGTTAAACATGTCTATTTATTTCAAATTTGCTCTCAAACTTATTTATGCTTCTAAAATGCTAAACTGCTGAAATTTTATATAAATGAAAATAATTACATTCAATTTCTTTCAAATTTTTATGATTCTAAAAAACCAAATTATTCTTCTGATCCAATCTATAGTCGTTTCTACAACTCTACGTCAATTTAGTCACCTAATTACTAAGACCTTGTAGGCCTAGTCGTAACAGTTAATGGGATCTTTGTTCTTGAATTTTTCTTTGGATCATATTAAAAAGCGGTTCCACAGTTTTTGTAAGTGCAATTCGTAAGCCGGCTGAAAAGGCACCTCCGACAAGTTTGTTCCGATTCCTGTTCTTTGTGTTGATCATCTGAGAAAAACCCTGTTCAGACAAAATTTAAGTAGGAACCAGCTCCTTGATAGCTTTGCTTGCAAGTGATTTGTAATGTTATTCCTTGCACGTCTTTGCCCAGAAGTGAGTTCTATTATTGCTTATAAATGTCCTTCTTTCTGGAATCACATTGCAGCTCAACAAGTGTTTCCTGTTCATTGTTGTTCAATTCTGCTCCATTGATGTTTTCTCTGAGGAATGGGTTCAACATCCACCTTGTCTTCTTAATATCAGCATCTGAAGAGGATGCGCCAAATTTACGTTTTCTTATGATAAATTTTTCCATTTCGATTGCTGACATAGCCTAGGTTAACGGGTAAAATTTTTCTAACAGGTGCGATCGCAAACGTGCTTACGTGTTTAGGCCTATGTCATATCCGTTGACATAAACGTCACAACTATACCCAGACCGCGGTGAAATAGATAGATAAATAGAGCGCAACAAATTCTCATTGCAGTCATCCTCTAAACTTATAAATTACCTGTATGTAAAGTAAGTCAGTGTATAATGTATGAACAACGGACGTGTGCTGTGAGAATTTAGTAGAATGATGTTATTTAGGATTATTTCATGTAATCATTGGCCTACTGCGCTGTCAGTTTGGAAAAGCAACGAAGATAATTTATTATAATTTTTATTAATTCGCAACACACCAATTCTTCGCGACACACCAGCGACACACCACTTTTACGCGACACACCGCCGGTCAAGTCGCGACACACCAGTGTGTCGCGACACACCAGTTGAGAACCCCTGCTGTACATTGTAAAACACCGTCAAAGTGACATCTTAAAACGGTACCATTAAAAAACTCAAAAACTCAAAGCGAAATTATTGTAGGCCTAAGTATATTATTTTACTGAAGCCTTAGACTACTCTTATCAGCACTGAAAATGTACAACAATTTTGTTTAAATGACAGCTTAAAATAAAAATGCTACCATTGCACTGTAGAAATTCAAAAAATTGAGCCCTTCCCCTCTCGGCGTTACGCGCCTCGACGATCATCCGCCGGACGCTCCTTTGTCCCTCCCCAGAAAACTCGATTTCCCCCCAACCCCGGAGGAGGGGACTAGGATTACACACTGGCGGCCGTGGTACAAATGTACGCCTTTGATGCGGCCGACAATGACGAAAAGGTTGCGCACCTCTGGCCTAGACCCTTACATTTATGTCTACTATCATTACTCTGCCATGCTGTATGGTAAAAGTTCCAAACCCAACAAAACATGAGGATTGATTTCAAGGGTTTTCTTTATGTTTTAGATTTTTAAGATGTTGAAAGTTCCGTTCGCTGACCATGGTCAAGGTGAAGTGCTTCAGATGGATGACCTTGCTGACCCTCGACACATTCAGTTCAAACAGATCTGTCGTCTTTGCTATCGCATACTCAAACTTTCACAGCACGATTATCGCAAAAACCAGGCAAGTGGTTTTTAATTGCTCAAATTATTCATATGCCTAATTTTAATTTTCTGGAACAAATACTTCTTGTAAGAGCATGACTACCAAGTTAATCAGAAGAACAGCAACGTACCAAGTAGTAATAGACAAATCCTGTAGAATGGGGGGAAGCCCCTATATTATTATTATAATTTCAACCTTTATTAAAACACCACTCAAGCTTAAAACAAAACTCAAAAACAGAAATGGGTTCAAGCGTAGAGTGCATTGTTCTCGTCCCCGGGGTGTGGTGCAAATGTTCCTCTAAAACAGGGGTCTCAAACACGCGGCCCGCGGGCCGCATGCGGCCCGCGGGCCGCATGCGGCCCGCGAACCCCAGTAATGCGGCCCGCGAACGGCTTCCTGTTTTTTGATTTTTTTAAAAGTTAGAAATCGATTTAAAATAATTTTACAGTTCTTTTACGATTTGAACCAATGTTTAAACTGCTTTATACTCCTTTTGATTGGACACTGAGTTCACAACAGCATATATAAGCTAGGCATAGGCCTATAGCCTAATGCAGATGAATTTAGTGGACCTTCGGCAACGCCGAAGCAGAAGAATGCACAGCAAAATCTTTATGCCGGTGTCACGAAATAGAGTATCCCCCGTATTAATTGTATCCCCCAAATTACAAAAAGTCGAAAAAACCGCTTCCGCATGTATTTTTTTGGGCAAATTAATTTTCATCTGCTTTATGTTGAACAATGACACTAACAAGTATGTTTATTCTTACTATATAATTTCTTTTGCCCTGTTTTTAGAGCACTTAAAACTTTTAAAACACTTAAAAGCACCCAGAGTCACTAAATAAGTTCGAGTTGCCTTTATCTGAGCATTGCTTAGGACACTTAAAACAATTAGAGTCACTTTAAATGTTGATTACAGCATAATTTTTTTTATTATGCTCATTTTTCAAAAAAGGGGAAAGAATGGTTTAACCCCCCGGATAGTATAGACTGGTTAATTCCATCCGGGGGGATAGATTAATTCATCCCCCCGGATGGCTTTCAGGGGGGATACTCCGTTTCGTGTCACCGGTGTGTCAAAATAGGATTATAGTATCCCCGGAATAATCGTATCTCCCCAGATGACGAGAAGCTGAAAAATGTCACTTCCGCGTGTGCTTATTTTTGCAAGTTAACTTCCATTTGCTTGGTTTTGAACAATGACACTAACAGGTTTATTCCTAAAGGCCTAATTTCGGTGACTTTGGTTTAGAGGACTTAGGACATTTGCTCAACCTTCCACTCAGAGTCTCTAGGCCAAACTAAATTCGGGTTGAATTACTCTGAACATTGCTTAGGATACTTTAAAAAATTAGAGTCATTTTAAATTTTGATTACAGCATAATTTCCTCAATTATAGCGCCCACGCATTTTTCGATAATTACAATAGAATGGTTTCCAATTTTGTTACACTTAAAATATAATATTATGTACATTTTACAGGGTCATATCATCATTACAGTATTGTATGCTGCATTGACACATAACTAATTCCAGTTTCACGTGCGCGATTAGCCTTAATTTTTATGTTGTGGCCCGCGAGTCATCAAAATTTCGAAATGCGGCCCACATGCTGACTTGAGTTTGAGACCTCTGCTCTAAAAGCAACGGCACTGAATCGCTGTGTGCATATTGAAATCCTCTGGAAGAAGTAGACAATCTCCCTTGGATCGCCGGAAACAGTGGCACTACAGCGGCCTAACTCTAGCAAAAACTCTCGACCAGCACGATTGATGGGGCCCAACGTTTCAATAGCAATGGGCACAAACTCATGGGAGACAGGAAGAGTGGAGTATTTGTTGCATTTCCAATCCGCCGCATGTTCCGCAGCTCCTCCAGCTACCGTTGATGAAAGATGTTTATAGAAATCCGCACAAGTGTGGATGGCTGTGAAGTCCCAGGCAATATATTTTCCTCTGGCCCATGGGACTTCTTCAGTTCTAATCAGGCCTGGCGGCTCCTTAGAACTCGGGATATCCGCCTTCGCGAGCGCCCTCCACACCAAGTCGTTGACTTATTATTATTTTTATTATTAAACTGTGATTTATAACGTTTGTTTGTATGTGCACTTGTTATAGCGCCCCTTCAAGCTCTCTCTTCTCAGAGGCGCTCCCGAATGCAGAGCGGACACTGCATCGGAGTTTCATGCCGAAGCACTGAGCAATGGTGAGTGAAGAACTTGCCCAAGGTCCTTACGCGGCAAGGTGGATTTGAACCTCGAACCTTCCGGCTTCAAGGCAACGACGCCACCACTACACCACCACGCCCCACAAACGCGCCTAAACAAAAAGAATCTTGCGCGAATGCGCGTAACAGGAATGCCTACTCATAATAAATCTTAAACAAATAAGTCTTCAAGTGTTTCTTGAAGAACGATGAAGAAGATGATTTGCGAATAAAGTCCGGAAGTTTGTCGCATTCAGTTTTCTCAGCTAAGTGCAAATGCACGGTTTCCAAATTTATGAGCTGAACGTGTGACTACAAAGTCACCTTGAGATGAAGATCGTAGTCCTCGTCTGGATTGGAGAGATGAACATGGCGTTACAAGTGAGGACACATAAGAAGGAGATGAATTAGTGTGGTACATCAATAGACAGATTTTGAAAGTTATACGTGCTTGAATGGGAAGCCAGTGCAGTTCACGAAGGGTGGGGTGATGTGGTCACGAGGAGTTCAGTTTTTGATAAGCTTTGCAGAATAACAGAGTGCAGTGGTAAGAGGTTGAAGGGTGGATGCAGGGAGACCATAAAGAACTATGTTGCAGTAGCCAACCCTAGAGATGACCAAAGCCTGTACAAGTGTGCGAAGACTTTTTCATTTAGACTTTTCTTGATTTGCCGTATGCGTCTGAGATGAAAGAAACAGGATTTAGTTATGGAGCATAGTTGATTCTTCATGGAAAGAGTATTATCTAGGACAGGGGTTCTCAAACTGTGGTACGCGTACCCCTGGGGTAAGGTAAGGGTACACGAGTAAATCCCAAGTCACGAACAGTCGGAGAAAAGTGGATATCTGGGAATAAGGTGCTGAGGAGCTCCATGTTGATTTTGGCAAGTCCAGAACCCCAGCAATGTGCTTGGATACACCGAGGTCTTCTTGCAGTGTCACTCCAAGTATCTTTAAAGATGTAACTCGCTCCACTCCGATGATTGCTGGAGGCAACATGATGTTACGGCGGCGATGGATCAGCATCTCACGTGATTTGGTGGTGTTTAAGCGCAGGTTGCCCATGCAGCAACATGTGCAAGCTCATTCTCAACTGAGACTCGCATCGAGGCTCTGATAATCGGGTAAGAATTGTCCGCATACTTCAGTATGATTTACTTGGGATGTATATCTATGATTAGTTTATTCCTTAAGTGACACTTGACCAATGTCAGATTATAATTGCAATGACGGCTGTTCTTTCTATTTCTGTCTACTTCTGTCTTTTTCTGTTCATTTCTGTCTATTTCTGTCTTTTTCTGTTCATTTCTGTCTATTTCTGTCTTTTTCTGTTCATTTCTGTCTACTTCTGTCTTTTTCTGTTCATTTCTGTCTACTTCTGTCTTTTTCTGTTCATTTCTGTCTACTTCTGTCTTTTTCTGTTCATTTCTGTCTACTTCTGTCTTTTTCTGTTCATTTCTGTCTATTTCTGTCTTTTTCTGTTCATTTCTGTCTATTTCTGTCTTTTTCTGTTCATTTCTGTCTATTTCTGTCTTTTTCTGTTCATTTCTGTCTATTTCTGTCTATTTCTGTCTTTTTCTGTTCATTTCTGTCTATTTCTGTCTACGTTTAAAATCTTTCTTCAACTCAGATGGAATGCATTCCACTGATTGTGTCAGTGCGCACCGTATAGTGATACTCGTTTTAATTCTAAAAATGTTTTGACAGGAGTACATTGCGAAGGAGTTTCCGTTTATGCAGAAGCAGATTGGTTACGATGTTCTCGCTGAGGAGACAATTACTGCTTTGCTGCACAATAACCGAAAGCTTTTGGAGAAGCACATAACTGCTTCAGAAATTGACACTTTTGTTAATTTAGTGAGAACAAAAAAAGAACCAAGGTCAGCTATTCCTCTGTACAGCATGCATGTGGTCCATTTGCTTTCATAGATTTTTTAGAGTTATTATGCTTAACTATTGAATTCTTCGTTCATTTGCTTCTTCAAGATATCTAGGCTACCCAGGGGTGCTCTCTGCGACAGCCTATGATGTGACTCACGCACACGCGCATAAGAAGACGTCACCGTCATGGGCGCCCACATACAAGGGCAAGAGGGGCACTTGCCCCCTCCCTGGAAAATTGACACCTATTTTTTTAAGCTACTACTTTTAGGTTTTAAAAAATTTCTTTGCGTTAGAAAATTAATGGTACTAATGATGGACAAAGCGAAACTAAGAAATCTATGTTTGGAAACCTTTATAAAATAAAATACTTCTAATTTTCTGCCTTGCATTTTCAAGCTCTTGCTAAAAACTGCAACTATGACCATTGGATTCCACCTAAAACTGACGTCTCACCAGTTCAAAATAATTCATCTGATCCTTGGATCTGCCACCTTCCAAGCCCAAATGACACCCATAATAACAGCTATTCTGCCCCTCCACCCTTCTGACAACTGAACTCAGACTGACTGCCATTTGAGCAGACCTTTGAATCGATTAATAAGTTGGTGACTTTCGAGTGGTGCTTTAGAAGTTTAGAAATTACAATAGAAATATAGATGTAACTAGAGGGAGCATGAATGAACAGCTGAATGAAAAATAGGTGTCAGTTTTTCAAGGGGTAAGTAGACTTCATGCGCCCCTTCATGAACCTACTCTTTAACTACTAATTTAAATTTTTTTAAATTTCTTCCGATTAAAGAAACTATTTTTATTGAAAATTATAAAAATGTGAAACTGAGAAATATACAATAAAAATGCTCTATGGAAAATACCAATGCGTGTTCCTAATTTCCTGTCTTGCATTTTTTAACCTCTTGCTACCAAAATTTTGTAACTGTGATCATCGTGTTTTGCGTCCTCCTGCAAACATTTCTGCAGGCGCCCGTGGTCACCGTCTTTTTGGTCGCCACCAACAAACGTTTCGTTCTTGTCATCAATTATTTTCATGTTAACACATCTGCTCAACAGAAATCTTCATCCAAGAAGTTGTCATTTGTCATTGCAACACAGCTGCTGATCGCATCTTGTGCTGTATTTGCTGAGTCATCCTATTTGTTGCATGTCAATGGTGTCAGCCCACTAATCCACTTGGATCCACGTTATTATCTAAGCATTTGAGTGTCTTTGTTGCATGTCTATGTATGTTGAAATTTGGACTTGATACATTCTGTTTAGTCTTTAATATACTTTGTATCAAAGGTACTCCCAGCTGTTTACGTCTATAAATTAGATTTTTAATAACTTTGATTAATCTTTTTCATATTGCGTCATAATTTGTTAGAAATATGCTGACGTATTTTCTGATGAGAGAATTTTATGAAGTGCAGTGATTCATGGAGGAAAGAAGACATGCATCTGTGAGATGTGATGTTGCTTTGCAATGACTCGGTTCAAATTTTAGATTTCTGGACTACTTGTCTGACCTTTGTGTCTCCAACAACGTGGCCATAGCCGTAACACAGGAGCTGATTTGTAAATCAGTGTTGGCAGAAAACAACCAAGATATATTGATTGACACACAGATATTGAAAACTCAGGTACTTCATCACTGTTGTTTGTCATCTTTGTCGTCATCATCATCATCATCATCATCATCATCATCAATATTATTGTGGGTATTGAATCCTTCTGAATATATGGACACGTATGTCCAACCTGGTTTTCACCATCTGTGTCAGATTACCACTACATCAGAGGTTTTCACACTGTTGTGTACGTACCTCTGGTGGTATGTCAGGCTAAGAGATACGTGAAAAAAAAAAGTTAAATATAATGTCCTATGAGTTTATGGACTTTATGCACATCTTTCTTTGACTAGTCATGACTTTTAACGTTGAAACATCACAGTCTCGTCATTTATAATAAGTGGGTCTGCTTAGGAAGAAGGCCTATAGGCCTTACTATATACTGCAAACAGCACATTTATATTTATTATTTTAATTTTGAAACCAACAATGGATGAATGGTTGAAAGAGCCACTTAAGAGCATTCCACTCAATATAAATGTCAGCTGAAACTTTCACGCCAGATGCCATATAAGACCCTATCGGTGATGACGTCACTGGTAAGCAGCGTATACGAGCAGATTGAGCATTGTGGAAATGAAAATGAACACCAGCCTCAATGTTTTATCTTCAGATCATCCAATGCAGCCTTCTCTACTTTGGCACAATTTTAATTCTCATAAAATATTTGAATTCTTCAGATGAAAGAAACTGGTAATGATGGTAATGATGTAAAGTAGGCTAAAGATGTTTAAAGGGATTTATTTAAGCTAATTCACAATCATTGGAAGCCGCCTTTCATTTGGTCATTTCGTGAATAGCTCAAACAGGGAAGAGCTAAATTGATGGATTTATTTCTCACCGATTGGTAATTCCTTTCAGCGCATCAAAATTACCTTGCGAAATTGGTTTCTTAATTATTCCTGCTTTCGAAAAAGCTTAATAACTCGAACTTACAGAACGAAGCTTGACGAAGCAATGACTAGGTTAATAGGCCTATTAGCTGTTGTCACATGTTTTTTCTGATCGGACCTTGCTTGGGGTACGCATACATTCATTTTTTCCTGGGGTACAATAAAATTGAAGTTTGAAAATTGTTGCACTATATGCTGGTCGCTTAAGTTGCCACATCTCTGGTGCGTATGATAGCAGTGCCAGAGTTGACTATGTCATGCGTGCAGGCCGGACTCTTCCCTCCCACATTAGTCAGCTACATTCTGTTATAGATATTGGGTTGACTGATTCAGTGCATCTGGGTTTGGGTGAGTATGTAGTCTATCTGGTTACCTATGCAATATCGTGCATGTTGATTGACATGCAGGCTTTATGACCGTTCTTTTCTATCATGGATTTGTCTCATCAGGTCAGGAGTGACAAGTCTCCTTTGGATTTGGAGTGTACTATCGAAATATGTGAATGTAATTTCAATTATAATAATAATAATAATAATATTTTTCTTTAATTAAACGCCTGCAAGACGCACTGCGCTTTACATTTACAGGTTATGCAGTAATCTTAATTAAACTTAACTACCAACTGAACAGACAGCTTTGTAATTACACGGCGCCGATGGCAGCCTACAAAGCAAATCCGCCCAACGGGGGCTCGAACTCACTACCTCTCGCACTCTTGGCCAGCGTGTTAACCACTACTCTACCGGGCCCCTTCTGTAAGGAAGGATTGTCATGCGTACAAAAAATGCGTATTTAGGAAACAATTGGAAATAAATGAATAAATACTAGCAAATAAAAAAGTTGTAATAGGCAGACCAAGGAAAAACTGGCCATTTCAGGAAGACTTGAAATGCGTGGACATGATGTGGGATGAGGCAATACAGCTGGCAGTGGACAGCGAGAAATGGAGGAACTGCATTGCCCGATGATGTGCAGAATTGCACGAAAAGGATGATGATGATTTAAGCTAGAACATGATGCTGTTTGACTTCTTTCTAACTAATTTTTTTTCTTAAGCATTCACACTTGTGAATTAGGTCTACAATTTGGATATATTTTTATTTTATAGGTTTTTATGTTAATAAATGTCTTGCTTACCAGTTTATGTATGCCAAATTTAATTAAACTGTAAAAATGTAATCAACAATTTTGCATTGCAGGCTGATGTAGGCCTGACTAGGATTAAGGGTAAAAAATTAAAAAATATTTTCTGCTGTTAGGTTTTTCACAGGAAGCATCTTATTTCTGTGTCAAATTCTTTTTTATCTTTTTCAATTCTGAAAACATATTTGGCAATGTCCGTAGTTTATGTGTGTGCCAATTTTCATTGAATTTGGTTGAGTCGAACTAATGGTTGCTAAGGCCAACCTGATATGCATTGGATAAATTCAGAAATTGTGTTTTTCCAAGATTTTGTATTGTGCAGATTGAAAGATTAAAGCAGTTATAACTCCACAAGCATTTGGTCGATTTTGATTAGTATAGCTCATTTTTAAGGTATTTTAGCATAGAATAATGTGGCATGCATAAAAAAAATCAAGGCATTCTTAGAGACTCATTTTGTCGTAATGGGTAACATATAGGTGACTGCCGGTCTGTGTTGAACTGCTGCAAATCTTAGAAATTTCTCAGCGCTCACAGAAGCAGAAAAGCGTAAAATCATTCTCTGTTTTTTGCAATTATTTACATAATTTTATACACTTATCCTAAGATAGATTTAATTATATGGATTTGGGCAATCTTAAAAGTATAATTATATTTCATTTGTTGAACTACTTTTTGTACCTGTCAGTGTCTATCAGTTTTGTTGCCAATTAAATTAATCTAATAAGAAGGGATATGAGGGAGTCCAGCTTATTGTCACTCGTACTATGGGAATATGGGATGGATTGGTTTAAAACAAAGACTGCTTTTCTTGTCTGTCGGCTGATTAGGTTGAAGTGGAACTGGAGGTCGACCAGTCGGATGACTTCAGTTGTTCAAGTTCAAGGGAACCAGTCATCACCTTCGAAGAAGAGGAAGAAGAAGTGATTTTGTTTTGGAGTGATGGTAGGAAGCACAAAGGCATTCGCGAATTATCATTGGAAGCAGTAATTCAAGAAACAAGCAGAGAGGACATGGCTATACTTGCATACTACAGGTACACGGCCATTTTCTTTTCTACCTGTCCTGTATCGTTGGTGTTATGATGTTTTGGACAGCAACTGTGGACAGACAGCTGTAGCCTAACTGTGAAAGACTCGATTACATGCATGGCTGCATTACCGGTACTTGTACTGAGAAGCACAAGAAAATGTCTGCAGACACATCTGTGATTCTTGTCATTTAGAATCTGTCACAAACTGTGCCAGTCGTCATACTGTGGACAAACTCCAAGAGATTCAGCACTTGCATTATATTGTATTGCATTGCATTATATTGTATTGTATTTGATAATTTATAAAGCACCTCTAGTAAGGTGAACCTTTCAGAGGTGTAGAAAGAAGTGTAGAGCGAACAGAAAGAGAAAGCACATTCCAAAAAGAGGGAACAATTGAGGAGAATGATCGAGACTGAGCTATAGTAGTTCTAAAGGAAGGGAACCACGAGGTCAAGTCTGTTGGATGAACGAAGTGGACAGTGGGAGGAAGCTGATGAGGACAAAGTATAACATCAACCAGATATTTGTGGCAAGACCCAGCTGAGACTGGAAGATCAGAATGAGAATTTTAAATTGTGTGCAAGCATGAAGAGAAAGCCAATGAAGTTCATCAATCTTTATCAAAGAGATGTGAGAGTATTTGGGAAGAGAGTACTTGGGAAGAGAGTACTTGGGAAGAGAGTACTTGGGAAGAGAGTACTTGGGAAGAGAGTGCTTGGGAAGAGAGTGCTTGGGAAGAGAGTACTTGGGAAGAGAGTGCTTGGGAAGAGAGTGCTTGGGAAAGCAGGCAATCAGTCTAGGAGCTGAGTTGAGCACCTACTGAATCAATGATAGACGATCTTTAGGAAGATCAATGAGAAGAGAATTACAGTAGTCGATTCAAGAGCATATATAAGCATGAATTAAGGTAGTGAAGATGGAGGAGGAGGAGGAGGAGGAGACAGAGGGACGAATGACTCTTAAATGAAAATAAGAGGAGCATGTCAGACTGGAAATGTACTCAGTATAGGTAACACCAAGATCCCACACGAGAAAGAAAACAGCAGAAATGTTCAGAGAGGAGAACTAGATCAAGTTTCTGGAGCTGCTGGGGGGTTTACCTAACCAGATAAATTGAGTCTTTGAAGTATTAAGTGACTAGAGGACATCTAAGAGTGGAGATGATTATTAAGAGATTCAATAAGCATAACTAATAGCAGCTGGAAAGATGAGGACCATGGACAAATGCGTGGAATCATCAGCAAAGAGATGGCCAGCAGTGCGAGGAGAGAGAGAGAGAGAGAGAGAGAGAGAGATAGAGAGAGAGAGAGAGAGAGAGAGAGAGAGAGAGAGAGAGAGAGAGAGAGAGAGAGAGAGAGAGAGAGAGAGAGAGAGAGAGAGAGAGAGAGAGAGAGAGAGAGAGAGAGAGAGAGAGAGAGAGAGAGAGAGATGTCAGCCATGTGAAGAGGAGGCCCACAAACTCAGCCTCAAGGAACACCGTTTGGTTTGGGAGTCACCAGTAATTATCATCTGGGTTCTTTCAGAAAGTTATGACAGGCAATAACGAAGGGTGGAGACCCTTAACCCCATAGGCGGTCTTAAAATTCTTGCGAAGAATATCATGATCAACCATATCAAATGCTGAAGAGACACCATAGAGAGCCAGAAAAGTAAGCTCTGACCTTTCAACAGCAGAACAGATTTCAGAGATTTGTGAAAGGAGTGCAGTGCCTGTGGTATGATGGGCCTTGAAACCGGATTGATGGATATGCAGGAAGAAGACCAGATTGCTCAAGGTCAGGTAAAAACTGCAGAGAGACAAAATGTTCAAGAGCCTTGGAAAGAAAGAAGAGATTTCAGATAAGCCGATAGTTTTGGCAAAGGTTGTTGTCAAGGTTAGGCTTTTTCTATTCTATTCTATTCTATTTTGGGATTTATAAAGCGCCTCTCACAGTACACCTATTCAGAGGCGCTCCCAGTGTGAAAAACTCCTGGAAAAAGAAAAGTCTTAAGACAACGAGCAGAAAAAGTAAAGCCTCCAGATAAAATCTGGGCACAAATAATAGTAGGAATGCCATTCCACAGTAAAGGGCAGACAGAGGCAAAGGCACGATGTTGGGCTGTGGCAGTCCGAGATCGTGGTACTGTAACGGTCGGCCCTTCGGACGCCCCAAACTGCGCCCCACCACCGCTCTGTTGTGTGGCATTCAACCTATGGTCTAGAAGTTCAGAGCAATTGTAGTCGAAAGGGTTTACTCGGCTCAGCAGGGATCCAGCTTGCCCAGAGTTCACTTCTGCAGGATATGACCTTTCTCCTCTCTCATCAACCAGGGCCGAGGGAGGACATATGTCCGAGGCGCCTTGTCGGGCAGCAACAACACCGCTTTTCTGGTACTTGTCAGGGTCCACCTCCCACACAACAGAATTACAGGCACATCCTACAGAGAGCTCTGCCATCTGATCCTCTAGCCTTCTTATTTGTCTGGTCTGTCGCTCTATCTCTCTCTGGGTATTTTCTTCTAATTCTGTGTATCGTTTCTGACTTAGCTCAAGAGTATTCAAAAGCTTTTCTAATACCGGGGATGGGGCTACAACATGCTCGCCCTCCGTGCTCACAGAAGTTTCTGGTGTAGGACTCCTATCTTCACCCACGGGGCACCCGATGGTAAAAGGCTCCCTCACCTCTTCAGAATCAGGTGCAGACATTATTTGTACAGGTAATTCACTAGACTGTGCATTTAAAGTATTTAATTGCAGAAACCAACAGTCTTAACTACAGTACAAAATTATCGCTTCAACTGAAATTGCTCTACAGCCTAAGGAGAACAATCTCCTTAATTATCGTTCACTAGTATCGATTTAACTCTGAGTCTTTTCAGTTCTACATTTACTAGCAACTACCTCTGCTATACATTTCTAGCCTATTGTCAAACATTTAGCAATCTTGACACGTAGCATTTATCGCTCGGCAATTATTAACGCAATTTAATAATTTGAGGCCACAAGCTTCGATCCTACTTAGCAAAGTTTATACTTTCCTGCTCCCAAGAAATTCCTGATCCTCCCTGAGATAATTTCTTGTCAGTGATATATCTTTTCGGCCCGTTTTGCCTTCCAGATATCAATTTCACACACGAACATCAAATTTCGCCAGTTTCTCGGACGAAACTGCTCCAGCACTTCAACCGTGAGTTGCGCTGTCTCCGAGGACCCAGTTGCTATGCCAATTTCAATCGGAATACGTTTATTTCTCGATTTATTGCACATTTAACTTCCAAAATGTCGTTTTACTCTCAACAGGCCTCACTCTCTCAGATTTTAGTCGCCAACTGTCAAATTTTAGTTAGAACCGCGGCGAATGCCGCGTCGGTCTATTTTGGACCAATCAGAAGCCCTCAATCCTTCGCTTCTGACTATTCTGCATTTGCATATGCTAATTCGCAGCATAATAATGATCATTAGCGCGTTGCAGCACGAAATGCTATTTTTAGATACAGCACTCGATCCATGGCAGTGTTGCCAAAAATATAGTAAGTAAGCCGGAAATCATATCTATATTAAAATAATTAATAGCGATTTCCTAAATCGCTACACTCTCCCACCCATAATTCAGATTTTCCATTACCTTGGAAAATCTAGCAAGAAGGCTAGGATCGAAGCTGTACAAACTTATTCAAAGTCATAACATCATTCTTAACTATCTGTAAAAATCATCAGCTAGCATCAAGCATCAGTATAAAAATGTCTTTCCAATAATACTAATAGACCTAGCACACCAAGTTACAGAACCTTCTAATCTGTACAACATTAACTAAAACTTTTCAATTCATTCACACAGCATGATCCACAACACTCAATTCACTGTTCACATCATATCAAAGAAATACTTAATATTCTTTATGATCTCCAGTGCAATTCTCATCTGCCCGGCAGGATTTACTTCTCTAGCTATACTCCTATACCGCTCAATCTAGCATCTATCTCTCAACAGGCGAAGGTGATTCCCATGGAGTATCCGTTGATGTAGACATGTAATGAAATATCTCTTTAGTCAGCAAAGCCAGTGAACGCTACTCTAACCAAGATCCAGCAATCCTTTCCCACTCAGGCTACACCACAGGTCTAGGCAATCTAACTCCTTTTAAAAAGGGTGAACCTCTAAAACCCTCTGAGTTACCCCTCGGCTTTCCCTATAGCCGGGCCCCCAGGTTATCTAAGCTCCAAGCTATAACCACTATCTGGTCCCAAAGGCAAACAGTAAGGCTACCAACAACCATTTTCTATTTCCTTGGACATCTGGGCACACCACTAGATCCGATCTAGTACCACGGGCAATAAGTCTGGCTACCAACAACCAATCATATTATTCCCTGGTCATTTGGACGTCTGGACTCCTCTAGTCCACTGGGCAATAAGTTTGGCTAGACCAATCATTTATCCCCTTCAACGTCTGTGTACCTTAAAAGAACTTGCCATGAATCTCCAGTAAAAGCTCAATTCACCAACAGGCCAACACCAGATATCATACATCTACATTTCTATTCATGATATGCAATCATTTCATCAATGCCTTATTTACATTTTATCTGCAATGCATCACTGACTTTTTAAGCTTAACTCTACTACACCTAGCTTTGCATTTTATTTCTCAATGACAGATGTATAGCAATATCATCTCAGTTAAACAGGATAGTGAACCACAACTCCACCATAACCCAGCAATTCCTTCTCACTATGGCAGCACTTAGTTAGGGTACTAGACTCCTTTTCAAAAGGGTGGACCACTAACCAGCTCCACATCCTTATTGGCTTCTCCTGTAGCCACGCCCAAGGTTATCTATGCTCCAAGCAATAACCAACTAATCTCATCCACCCAGGTAATAGATTTTCTATTCCTATGGACATCCGGGGCCCCTTAAAAGAATCTGCCATGGATTAACACTAAAGCATTAATTCACAATCAAGCTAACTTCAGATATCATGCATCTCTATTTCTATTATTTCTTTTTATATGCAATTACTATCACCATATTTTATTTCAATTAGTTATGCAATTATTAACTAAACATTTTATTCCAACAACTGCCTGGAGCCACAAGCTAGAGAAAGTCCTCTGACACAAAAATCATGCTCCAGCATCAACTCTTTCAATTCCTCTTACACTAGTACATCTATATATGCAAAGGCGCTACACAAATCTCTGCACAAACACTTATCTACACAAAAGCGCTATGGAAGAATCAACAGCGCTCTACAAAGATTCATATACAGTAACTCAAACACAGATACACAATACGAAACTCAAACACAGCTTTACTCAAGCAATTCATCAAAAAGCAACTAAACCAAAGGGTTCTCTCCTTTCATCGCAACCCCGTCGCAATTAAGCGACAACCAGTAACTTCTCTAACGGTATCTCAAAGGGCGTACCTTGTCCCTGCGAGGTCTCGCCCTTGGCAATTTTCCCTGTTCGTCCGGAGTATCCACTCCATTCATGACCTCGAAATCGCCGGGTCCCTCCAGCTCTACAATGGGATCGATGTCCCAATCGGTA
The DNA here is from genome assembly GCA_949752735.1 of Lumbricus terrestris. Classification (NCBI taxonomy): domain Eukaryota; kingdom Metazoa; phylum Annelida; class Clitellata; order Crassiclitellata; family Lumbricidae; genus Lumbricus; species Lumbricus terrestris. The sequence continues at coordinate 12,515,632 of OX457044.1, forward strand.
GGTGGGTCGCCCCCAAACAACTTCAGTTTGTCCACGTACACAAACTTGGCCTGTGACCGGGCGGATTTCTGTATCTTGTATAGAACAGGACTGAGTTGTGCTATCACACGGTAAGGCCCCGTATAGAGTTTGCTCCATTTCTCTTTCACTCCCGAGCGTCTCCGTGGGTAGAAATACCACACCCAAGACCCTATGGGAAAAGTGGCCGACTTGACCCTCATGTCATACCTAAAATTCCGGGTGGTGGCTTGGCGCTGCATAAATTTTCTGGCAGTTTCAAAATTTAATTGCATCTTTTCGATTTGTGCCACAACAAAATCATCGGTATTTGATAAAACATTAGCAACTTGCACATCGCCTAAAACTAAATCGATTGGCATGCACAGCTCTCTTGACAAGAAGAGAAGATTTGGAGTGAATCCAGTGCTTTCACTCTCGCTGGCACGGTAGGCGGCAAGGACGTAGGGAAGATGCACATCCCAATCCCGTTGATTCTGGGCTACCACCTTTCCAAGCAGGGCGTTCAGGGTTCTGTGAAAGCGCTCCACGGCTCCATTAGTGCTTGGCTTGTAGGGCGTAGTGCGAAGCTTGTCAATTTGTAGGCGTTGACACAGATCTTTAAACAGAGCCGCCTCGAAACAAGGGCCCTGATCTGTCAGGATTTGACGAGGACAACCAAACCGACAGAAAACTTGCTCCACCAAGACCCGTGCGACGGTGGATGCCTCCTGGTTCCGAATGGGATGAGCCTCCGCCCAACGGGTGAAATGGTCAACCGCGGTCAGGATGTAGCGGTGCCCTTTACTGCAGTTATGTCTACTCCAAGACATTCCATAGGAGCTCCTACAGTCATTGATTGAAGTCGTCCTTGCTTAGGTGGCTTGCCCCGGAAGTACTGGGCGCAAGGAGTACACCGCCGTAGTTCCAACCGGACATCCTCCCGCCAACCTGGCCAGTACGCTCGTTTCTGCAGTTGGGAGAGGGTGCGTCGGATACCCATGTGTCCTCCCGTGATTCCTTCATGAGACATCTTGATCAAGGTCGACCGCCGCTGTCGTGGTGGAATCAGCTGGCGAACAGCCACCTTGCTGTCCGCCGTGTCGAGCCAGGTCCGGACTAACAGTTCGTCCTTGATTTCTATCTGTGGCCATTGGGCGATCAGGCGTTTCTCAACTCCACTCCGACTTCTAACTTCATCGGATGGTGGTGGAACCTGGCTGTCTATTTTCTTCTGGATGACCCATCCCAGGTCCGCGTCAGCCCGTTGTTCATTTCTTTTAGTTTCCCTGCTCCAGTCTGCTGGCAGATCCGGAAGTCCAGTGTTCTGCATTTCCCTGACTATTTGTACTTGATGAGGGAGGCGAGACATGGCGTCCGCATTCCTGTGAGCTGACCCAGCTCGATGTTGGATATCGAACTCGAACTCTTCGGTGATGGCTAGCCACCGTGCCTGTTGCCCGATCGGAAGGGGGGTTCTCCGCAGCCATTGGAGCGCGGAGTGGTCGGTTCTAAGCAAAAACCGTCGGCCCAGCAAATATTGACGATAAGTCTTCAGGAAGGCCACAATTGCCAGGAGTTCTCTTTTCGTCACGTCGTAATTTTGCTCAGCTCTCGAGCATAGGCGACTCCCGTAGCAGACGACTCTTTCCTGTCCTCCCTGGATTTGGGACAACACGGCCCCTATGGCATCTCCAGAAGCGTCAGTGTCCAGCACATACATCCCGTTGTCCATCGGTAAGGCTAATATCGGTGTCTCAGTAAGAAGCTGCTTCAGTCGGGAGAAGGCTTCTTCGCATTCGGCGGACCACTGAAACCGACATCCTTTCCGGGTCAGGGCATGTAATGGCTTGGCAGTTTTTGAGAAGTCGGGCACGAATTTCCTATAATAGGAGCACAGCCCAATGAAACCACGTACTTCCTTCAAGTTCCTCGGAGTCGGCCAGTTTCTCACCGCTGTGGTTTTCTCTGGATCAGTCGTAATTCCTTGTTCACTGACCACATGTCCCAAGAACAACACCTGACGCTGTAGTAAATGACACTTGGATGGTTTTAACTTTAGTCCCACCCTGGCCAAACGTTCCAACACCCGTGTTAACCGATGCAGATGTGTTTCTAGATCTTCGGCAAAAACGATTATGTCATCCAGATAGACGAGACACACTTCGAAGTTCAACCCGGCCATTACCAGATTCATCATTCTGGAAAAGGTGGCCGGCGAATTGCACAACCCGAACGGCAACACCTTGAATTGAAAGCTTCCTCTCCTGGTGATAAAAGCCGTCTTGTGTCGATCCTTTGGGTGCACCGCAACTTGATGGTAACCGGCTCGGAGGTCGAATGTGCTGAACCATTTGGCCCCAGCCAGAGCATCAAGGCTCTCGCTGATCAGGGGCAACGGGTAGGCGTCTTTCCGGGTTTTAGTGTTCACCGCGCGGTAATCAACACAGAATCTAGGACTTCCGTCTTTCTTCGTGACCATGACTACATTGCTGGCCCACGCGGACGTAGACGGTTCGATTAGCCTTTGTTGCAACATCTGGTTCACTTGCGCATCGATCGTAGGTAGGAGGGTTAGCGGCTGCCGACGCAAGGACTGTCTGACAGGGGCTTCTTTTCCCGTTTCTATTTCATGCTGTACTACATCGGTGAAACCTAAATCCCACTCGTTCATGGAAAAGGCATTCCGATTGGCCAAGATAATCTCCCGGAGTCGTTCCTGCACGTCTTTGGGTACGTCAGTGGCGACCTCCTTCCACAGGGGAGACAGAGTCTCGGTAATAGTATCTTCCGTTTGTTCTGTCGACACCTCCGCGACTGTTGCACAGCCAGCGGTATCCCCAGTAGGTTGTGCGACTTCCACCACAGTGACGGGCTCAGCGGTACATTGGACTCCCCGCTTTATCCAAACTGATCGGTTGGTCGGGTTCATAACCCGGAGTGGCAAATCAAACGTTCGATTCGGCAACAGAGTTCCGGCCAAAATAAGCCCCGAGTCTAATAGCCGAGGGTTGACAGCCCACTGGTGTGAGGTTGTTTTTAGAGTCGATAGCACAGCATGGGTGTTAATGTCCATCTCACTGTTTGGTGGAATTTGCACATCACCCGATACTACTATCTTTCGGCACGATCCGGAACGAGGTTTGGAGTGGACATCAAAACGAAAATCCCGGATAAAAATCCATCTTTTACTCACATTCCAGAGGACGTCTTCTTTCATCATCCACGACAAACCGAGGATGAGTTCTGTGACTTGTTCGGTTACTAAACAGGGAATGTCAAATGGACGGCCTTCAATTCTCAGTCTAAGTACAGTTTCTCCCACAACACGAATCGCAGAACCATTGGCCGCCTGCAGTAACTGTGTGGAACCTTTAATTTCGGATGGGTCTACCAACGAAGCTGGACACAAGGTCATTTCGCAACCCGAGTCCAGCAGAGCTAACAGTCTTTTGCCTTTAACTGTTACTGACAGGTACGCATCATTACTTCCCATCACATGTCGAGCGTTACTCATTTCTGGCTCTTCTTCCAGTTCTTCACTTCTCGACGAGGGGTCGTGTTTCCGGTTAGAACAATTTCGAGCGAAATGACCGGGTTCGTTGCATTGGAAGCAGCGTTTATCGTTCGAATAGTATCTCTGGGAATTAGGTCTTGTTCTCCAGCTGTTTTGAAATCTGGCTGGGGCATTTTGTCTCCTCGACGGTGACTGTTGCGGTGATCGCCATGAATTACCCGGTTTAACAGACGATGGATAATTCCCAGGAGAGTTTATTTGTTTTTCGATTTGATCAAGCCGACGAAGAATTTCTCCTTGAAACTGTGAGGGGAAATTTTCTGATGATGATTCTGTTTCCTTTGCAGTTTTTACTTGGCTGGCATTCCGATCAGCACGACGATACCCTTCTAATCTCATTGCAATCTTGTAGGCTTTGTCCAAAGTTTCTGGTTCCCTTTCTCGTACCTTCATTGCTAAGTCAGTGTCTCGCAGCGCATCCAGGAAAGCACGGATAGCTATCGTTTCGCTGTGAACAGAGGTAGGACCTGGAAAAGCGAGGATCATCAGCTTCCGAATGTCTTGGACCAGTACACTAAGGTCTTCACCCGTTTTCTGACGACGAGTGTTTAACTGTGTTTGGTATAAAGCAGCCTGGTCAGTGCTTCCATACCGGGACTTTAATCTAGCGACCAGATCTTGCCATGTGACAAGCGATTCAGAGTCAAACTCATGCAAGATTTGATCGACCGGTTCTGACAATGCACAGGTTAATTGAGCCAACTTTTCTTCATCTGACCACTGATTACTTGTTGAACATACCTGAAATTTCTTCAGAAATACCTCCACAGAAGTTTTCCCATTGTAACAACCCAGCTTCGTATACTGTCTAGGTTTATTCGTCGGTGGCGCAGCACTCAGAGAAAATTTGTCGTAGTCGGAACCAGGAGCAGATGTAAATGGTTGGGACGATGCCAATTTCTTTGGCTGACTCGAAGCACTTGCTGAAATTGTTCCAGTTGCATGTTCTTTTGTACTGAGACATTTACCATCAGAAACTTGAGCAGAAGCGAAAAGCACTTTTTGTGTCGGAAGTTTTTCAGAATTCAGAAATTTCCTTTTCTCTGGAACTGTGAATTCTGACGGCGGGTAGGGGAAGGTGGCAGCCCAGAGTTGGTCACTGGTTGCATGGCTGGGATGTGCATCTCGGATCAGCACGCTGTGATGATCCGACGAAGAAGAACCCACATTTCTTTTCTCTGAAACTAAACAGCTTGAGTTAGTGTTTAATCTAACCTTCCCCTGCCCTAAAGCTAACATTTTAGATTCCCGCTGTAAGCGATGCCTCGGTCGCATATCAGTTACTTCGGATTCATCACTATCGGATTGTTCGCTTCTATTTATCCTATCGATCAATTCAGTATTTTCTTGGCGCAGGTAATTCTCCGATTCATGTTTCTTAATTTTAGTATTTGTATCTTTACTGTTACTAGATTTAGTGTCTTTTTCCAAATTAAAATCCTCTGCACCTTTCATCTTCTGAGATGGGAATTCTTTTGGTCTAGCCCCAAAATTTCCTACTTCTGAATCTTTGGCTATTTCCATGTTACTTCTAGTTCCAATTGTATTTTCTGAACTTCTAACCATTTCCTTACCATTTCTTATGGTATAAAATCTATCCCACTTCATAGTACCATTTTTAACGGTCGGCCCTTCGGACGCCCCAAACTGCGCCCCACCACCGCTCTGTTGTGTGGCATTCAACCTATGGTCTAGAAGTTCAGAGCAATTGTAGTCGAAAGGGTTTACTCGGCTCAGCAGGGATCCAGCTTGCCCAGAGTTCACTTCTGCAGGATATGACCTTTCTCCTCTCTCATCAACCAGGGCCGAGGGAGGACATATGTCCGAGGCGCCTTGTCGGGCAGCAACAACACCGCTTTTCTGGTACTTGTCAGGGTCCACCTCCCACACAACAGAATTACAGGCACATCCTACAGAGAGCTCTGCCATCTGATCCTCTAGCCTTCTTATTTGTCTGGTCTGTCGCTCTATCTCTCTCTGGGTATTTTCTTCTAATTCTGTGTATCGTTTCTGACTTAGCTCAAGAGTATTCAAAAGCTTTTCTAATACCGGGGATGGGGCTACAACATGCTCGCCCTCCGTGCTCACAGAAGTTTCTGGTGTAGGACTCCTATCTTCACCCACGGGGCACCCGATGGTAAAAGGCTCCCTCACCTCTTCAGAATCAGGTGCAGACATTATTTGTACAGGTAATTCACTAGACTGTGCATTTAAAGTATTTAATTGCAGAAACCAACAGTCTTAACTACAGTACAAAATTATCGCTTCAACTGAAATTGCTCTACAGCCTAAGGAGAACAATCTCCTTAATTATCGTTCACTAGTATCGATTTAACTCTGAGTCTTTTCAGTTCTACATTTACTAGCAACTACCTCTGCTATACATTTCTAGCCTATTGTCAAACATTTAGCAATCTTGACACGTAGCATTTATCGCTCGGCAATTATTAACGCAATTTAATAATTTGAGGCCACAAGCTTCGATCCTACTTAGCAAAGTTTATACTTTCCTGCTCCCAAGAAATTCCTGATCCTCCCTGAGATAATTTCTTGTCAGTGATATATCTTTTCGGCCCGTTTTGCCTTCCAGATATCAATTTCACACACGAACATCAAATTTCGCCAGTTTCTCGGACGAAACTGCTCCAGCACTTCAACCGTGAGTTGCGCTGTCTCCGAGGACCCAGTTGCTATGCCAATTTCAATCGGAATACGTTTATTTCTCGATTTATTGCACATTTAACTTCCAAAATGTCGTTTTACTCTCAACAGGCCTCACTCTCTCAGATTTTAGTCGCCAACTGTCAAATTTTAGTTAGAACCGCGGCGAATGCCGCGTCGGTCTATTTTGGACCAATCAGAAGCCCTCAATCCTTCGCTTCTGACTATTCTGCATTTGCATATGCTAATTCGCAGCATAATAATGATCATTAGCGCGTTGCAGCACGAAATGCTATTTTTAGATACAGCACTCGATCCATGGCAGTGTTGCCAAAAATATAGTAAGTAAGCCGGAAATCATATCTATATTAAAATAATTAATAGCGATTTCCTAAATCGCTACAGTACAAGAAGATTGTGACGGTCTAAAGAGCGGAGAGGACGTCCAATGGTAGCAGAGAAAGGCTTCCTAATATGATCACAAAGGTAGCGAGGCGCTTGACCCAAAAACATCTTATAGGTAAGAAAAATAATTTTATATTGAATCCGGGCAGTCAAAGGAAGCCAGCGAAGGTGCTCAGTCATGAAAGTCGAAATGTGAGAGAAACGAGGGAGGCGGGCAATCAAACGTGCAGATGCATTAAGTACCGATTGAAGAGTAGCCAGGCGGAGTTTAGGTAGGCCAATGAGTAACGAGTTACAATAGTCAATGCGGGAACAGATGAAGGCATGGACCATAGAAGAAAATATCGATGAAGAGAAATATTAGAAATATGTGTAGAGAAGGAAAGAGTATTGTCAATAGTAACACCCAGGTCACGGACATTTGTCACAAAAGTAAATTGAGGAATGTGCTTGGCAAGTAAACCGTAATCAAGCTTGTTAAGCTGTTGACGAGTGCCCAACCAGATCAACTGAGTCTTGGAAGAGTTGAGCGAAAGACGGTTTGAGGACATCCAACAATTGAGATCAGCAGAAAGAGATGCAATAGACTGACAAAGCACAAGTTGTTGGGAAGAGGAGCCATGAACAAAAGTTTGGACATCATCAGCACAGAGGTGACCACAGTGCCGGCGCTAGGTTACCTGAGGCCCCCCCCAAACAAAAACTTGAGGCCCCCATACCTTGAGCTGTCATCTCAGCAAAATTTCTCATAATATAAGTGCTGAAAGACATGGTGTAAGACTTCAATAAATGTCCCTTCCCAATTGTTAATTTTTTTTATTGGAATGTCCAATGGACATTACAGCATGCTGTAATGGTAGAATTTTAAGCTGCCATCTTTACAAAAAATTGCTCATTTTTAAATGCTGTTAGTCGTGGTTTAGGACTTCAGAGTGTCCCCTCTCCATTGTTTAAATTTGTCCGATTTGTCAACTGTAATGGCAGCATTTATAGGTTGTCATCTTAACAAAAATTGATCATTGTTGATGGGCAGTGGATGATACTTATGAACTCTTTCTGAAATAGGCCTATTGGAGATACAAGGATTCCGTCACAACCACAAATTGTGGGGCCGTGTCCCTGTCCACACCCTTTTCCCCCAAGTCTCCTCTTTGGTTGAAGGACAATGCTCTATTGGTTTGCCTAATATTATTTTGTATACTTTGAGTCAAGGATTCTATATTACAGGATAGGTTACTTGAGAACATTTTGTGGACCTGATTTCACTCTTAGCAACAGGTGGCGCTCCACTTAAAATTCCGTTTCAATCGCTAAATATAATGTTTTGAATCTCCAAAGGTATTTGTTTACTTTGCAAACATAATTAGTCGTCAATCTGTTTTCATAGATGTAACTAATTGAATGCCTGTATTTTGTAAATAAGAATTGAAATTTTCCGGAACTCCTATTATCGCCCAAAAACCGGTACAAGGCGGCTAAAGAAGAAGAAACCAGTCCTCTGTATAGAGTCCTTGACTTTGAGTTAAAACATAATTCGGTGCGTGGTTTCTGGAATGAACAGTCATGAAAGGTATAATTACCAGATACATTTGAGGTCAGACACATGCCAAGAACATCTGGGACCCTACACAAGTTTTAATGTTTGGGCCTCACTCAGGTTTTATTTTGAGGCCTCATCCAATTAGCAATTAGAATAAGTTAGGCCTACAATTTATAAACCTTGTGTTTGAGAAAGTGGACGAAATTGCCTGAGTTAGTTTAAATGGCTTTATACTTACGCCCAAAATCAGTATGATATTTACATTAGGTCTGCTATGGCAGTGCCATATTGTTAGTTGAGGCATGCCCCAGATCGGATCTGTACGGTCACAAAAATTAATAGGCATAATGACCAGCTAAATTTGGGGGCCCCTCTCAAACTCTAATGGCTTTATACTTACGCCCAAAATCAGTATGTTATTTGCATTAGGTCTGCTATGGCAGTGCCATATGGTTAGTTGAGGCATGCCCCAGACCGGATCTGTACAGTCACAGATAGGCATAATGAGCAGCTAAATTTGGGGGCCCCTTTCAAACTCGGGGCCCCCCCCCGGCCGGGGGGTACGGGGGGTGCTAGCGCCGGCACTGGGTGACCAGAAGCTGAGCGTTTAGCAAAGAGAAGAGGGATATCAGCTGTAAACAAGATATAAAGAAGTGGACCTAGTACGGATCCTTGAGGAACTCCAAATTTAACAGGAACCCATGAGGTGCGAGAGTCATCTAGTATAACCATTTGGGTACGGTCAGTAAGATATGAACGAAACCAAAGAAGAGGAAGGCCACTAAGACCAAAAGAAGTTTCAAGACGATGTAGTAGAATATCATGGTCTACCATATCAAATGCTGAAGATGCATCAAAGAGAGCCAGAAGAGTAACCTGTGATCTATCCATAGCAGAATAGATGTCAGAAAGAAGAGAAAGAAGAGCAGCTTCAGTCGAGTGGTGAGCTCTAAAGCCAGATTGTCTGGGAGGTAAAAGGCCCGATTGCTCAAGATAAGGGAGAAGTTGCAAAGAAACAAGTCGACTTGTTTCTTTTTAAGGGAAGGATACAACTTTCAGAAAGGGACCTAATAAACAGATAAACTAAAAATTCATTCAAAATGTCATTAATAGCAAATGGGGCTGTGGATCAAGTTCACATGAGTTTCAGTTAGCAGATAAAAAAATTAGACGAAAGTCCAACTCAGTGATAGGTTGTAAGACAGTTGACATTGAAGTAAACGTTGGAGGAGGTGCATCAGTGGTTGAAATCACGAAGGCGGTCGATCTAGAAATTCATGTGCAGTTGAAAGCAGATGTTGCATTGGAATGAGACGTCCTGCCAAGAAGTCCTCAGATCGACGACCACAGACGTCTGGGATTCTTGGTGTTGTGTGAGACCAGTGTGCTGCCTCAATGTGGTGGCCGAGATGATGGAGAGGATTGAACCGACTTCACTCGTCTGTAGTCAGTTAATGAATCCGACTGATCTGCCTGTTGTTCCTTGGATGGCCGTCAGTGGGTGGGTGGGGTCATCTCAAAAACACACCATTGTCGGTTGTCAGTTAATGAATCCGACTGATCTGCCTGTTGTTCTTTGGATGGCACTCAGTGGGTGGGTGGGTCATCTCAAAAGCACACCATCGTCGAGTTCAGTGTTCCTGTTTTGAGTCATAATTAATAAGAATGAATTGTTGTTTCTGAGCAAAGCTGCATTACCAATCTAAAGTCCATCAAGAATTTAATGCAATTTGGTTGTGGTTTAATATCTCTGTAGTACAATCTGAAAGATAATGAAACTTAGATGAACTCCAAGCTACATGCTACATGTCGTTATGGTCAACATTGACTTCTTGTGTGCTCTGAGCTTTGTATCATGCATTAGGTATCAACATCAGTAATCATCATGGAATATGATATGATGTCTACGCACTGATGCCTCTCCTCTCAACTTCTTGAGGTCCTCCTGAACCGAAACAGATGGTCTCGGATTCTAGGCAAGCGGATCGATTGGCTAAAGCCCTGCAATGCAGAGATTTTGGATTTCAGATCTATATGCTGATTACTGCATCGGAATTTCAACCACAATTGTTCAGTGTCATTGATTTATTGTTGTCTGGTTGTGTGCACAGTTTTGAACAGTTTTGAAGCAGGACGACGTCAGAACATTAATGTCTGCTGCTGCTGCTGCTGCTGCTGCTGCTGCTGCTGCTACCTTGTATAGTCTACAGCCAGTCCCCACATCTGCATGATTTGTTTTTGACATGGGGACAGAGGGTGGGTGGATCTCTCTGTACCGATCTTCCATTTCCAAATCTAGATGAGAACCTTCTGAGGATGGCTTGCTTCTTTACCTGTCTGTCTGATGACATTGAGCTCAACTCTCGTCCTTGTTCTCATTTCTGTTACCTTGCATTTCGAATCATCCGGTAGATAGATCTGCTCCCAATGAGACATAACTCCAACACATAATTATGGGCTGCGATATTTACACATGGCTACACATCATCATTTCATGCATGATAACACAACCTATCCTTTCTAAAGATGCCTGACTAGGATTCAGTTGGTGACAGATATTGTTGCACTTCAGATGTGCTTTAGTTGAGTTGTTCATTTGATTTTGTAGACATCAGTTGGATCTCTTTTCCAATATGTGCCTCGACAGGCAATACCTCGCAATTAACAGACTGTCAGTTGTGCTGGATGTCGATCTCATTCTAAGGTAGGTTGCTAACAGTGTTGCTTTATCAATGGCTGAATGGTAACATGGCATAAAGATAAGAAGGATGCAGATTTGATGACCTCTAGCCCCATAAATAATAATAATAATATTAATAATAATAATGTGAATAATAATAATAATAATATAGGGTGACACGAAAGTTCGTTCACCGTTTTCAAAATGCGTTATCTCAGTAACGGCTTTATATTTCTTTATAATATTTTGTCAGTGTATACATCAGTCAAATGAAAGATATTGGTACAAATTTGATTATGATCCGGTCCGTTTTCGCCATTATTTATAAGAAAATGTAAAGATGACCAGTTTCTGCGGAAAAAACCGCGTTCATCAAATTTACACAATAAATAAATTGTGTATACGCCTAGCCTCGTATACAAGCGTGACAAGACACTGTTGTTACCTATATAGGACATACACAGCCGTAGTCTGTTAGCGCGCAGTATCTCCTTTCTGCTTAATGACAGCACTGACTCTATCCGGAATAAGAAGAGTACGTTCCGCCTGCTTCACAGATGAAGTTTAGTCCGTCGGTGATGGTTGGGGTGGGATGACTGCCAGGGGTCTCACTAAACTTCAATTTGTGCCAAATGGTAGGCCTACCAGACTGAACTCACAGTACTACGTACATCACCAACATTCTCGAGCAGATCGTGAAGCAAGCGTTCGAGAGAGAAAATGACAACGGCAGTGCCATGCAACAAAAGTTATTTGTTGACAATGACCTAGGAGTATTTCAGCAGGATAGCGCATGCTGTCATACATGTACATCAGCTGTGACGACAAAGTGGCTAGACGACAACCTCCCGTCACACATAAAGCCGAAGGATTGGCCACCCAACTCTTCGGACCTCTCTCCTATTAGACTTGTGGAGTATTTTATCTCTCAGCGTTTATAAAGATCCTGAGCCAGAGAACGCGGGTCAAGTCAAGGGTCGCCTCCAACGAGCGTGGAGATCAATAGCAGTAAGGACACTTCAGAGACTGATCCAGTCATGCCGGATAGAGTCAGTGCTGTCATTAAGCAGAAAGGAGATACTGCGCGCTAATAGACTACGTCTGTGTATGTCCCATATACGAGGTAACAACAGTGTCTTGTCACGCTTGTATACGAGGCTATAGGCGTATACACGATTTCTTTATTGTGTAAATTTGATGAACGCGGTTTTTTCCGCAGAAACTGGTCGTCTTTACATTTTCTTATAAATAATGGCAAAAACGGACCGGATCATAATCAAATTTGTACCAATATCTTTCATTTGACTGGTGTATACACTGACAAAATATTATAGAGAAATATGAAGCCGTTACTGAGATAACGCATTTTGAAAACGGTGAACGAACTTTCGTGTCACCCTATAATTATAATAATAATAATATTAATAATAATAATAATAGAGACAATTTATATGGTGCCGTAATGCAGCCATACCGCAACAAGGGCGCCTCACAAATGGCTAACTGCGGGATAAGCCTTAGCAAACAGATAAGATTTAAGCTTCGATTTGAAAGAGTCCACTGAGGCGACCAAGCGACCAATCTGATGTCCGGTGGAAGACTGTTCCTGCATCTTGGACCAATAACCAAGAATACGCGGTCACCAAAATGTGTCCTCATCCTCTGTACACGAAGGTCGGTGACCTAAGTCGCAGCCCGGAAGCAGAGGAATGGGTCTCGGAACAGTATTTATTCACAGATGCATTCAGGCGCTATCCAGTGAAGCAATTTGTAGACCTGCAAACTGAGCTTGAACTCAATTCCGAACGGGACAGGCAGCCAATGCAAGACATCATGTAGGAGTGGTGTAACATGATCGTATTTTCTCTTATTGCAAATGAGCTTCGCCGCGGCATTAAGCACCGACTGAAGTCTGTCCAAAAGACACGCAGGCGCATCGGCCAGTAGGCTGTTACAGCGGTTCACTTGAGAAATTACGAAAGCAGCGACGGCTCCTCTAGAGGCCTCAAAATTCAAGGACAGCTTCTGATGAGATGGAGCTGGCAAAAACAGCTGCTGACCATCCTAGCCACATGGCGCCTCATGGACAACGCCGAGATCACGCACTGAGGTCGAAGGCATGATCGAAGCCTCACAGATACTGAGTGCACTGTTGTCAAGATGAAGGTACCGTCTGCTGGTTGCGTACCACAGAAAGTCTGTCTTCTGAGAGTTGAGCCGCAGTCTATTTGAATCTCATCCACTCTGCGATCCGCTCAATACCAAGCTCCATTTGCTGCCGCTGGTGTACAACTATTGATGGAGGTCCTGACGTGTAGAGCTGCGTGTCATTGGCATAGAAGTGTGATGGCAGGAGAGATTCGAGGCAAGCTCTCCCACATCGGCGGTGTAGAGTAAGAATAGCAGTGGACCGAGCACGTGACCCTGAGGGACTCCACAGATAAGGGAGCGGACGGATGGAAGAACCCCGTCATAGCGTCATCGGATCTTCTTCCCTTTGACTGGGGAAAAGAACTCTAGCGAACTCTAGCGCTAACTTCTCACTGGCTTTGTGGTGATGTTCTGTTCACACTCCTCTTCCCCATCCCACTCCATTTTGCAAGAAAAAGACATCAACAAAATGAAATTAAAAAGATTGCCTTCCAGAGCAGCTTAGAGAACATGTACTTCGTTGCAGCATATACCTTTGTGCAAAAAGGACAGTGGTATAATTTTTCGGGTAGTCACTGTATAAAAATATTTTACTAAAATAAAATTAGTTTTCTACCTACCCATCCAGTTTTATAGAGCTCTGTTACCGGAAACACACCTTTTTTGGCCTAACATAACACAATATATTATATAGCATTATAATTGTGCATGAAGCAAACAATTTGATTTTTGTTGTTTACTTGCAGATGCATGTCTGATGAGGTGTTGTCATATGAGCTGAGAGCTTCGTTTTGTCGTCTTCTCTTGCACATGCATGTTGATCGAGATCCTCAGGAAACCGTTACGCCTGTGAAATACGCGCGACTCTGGTCGGAAATACCACTCGTCATCTCCATAGAAGAGTATGTCTTCTTCTTCTTTCACACTTTTCTACATCTCTGTAGGTCGGTCGGTCAATCCTTCGGTCAGTCGATCCTTCAGCCGGTCCTTTGATCGGTCCTTCGGTTGGTCCTGCGGTCAGTCGGTCCTTCAGTCTATCCTTTGGTCGGTCAGTCCTGCGGTCGGTCAGTCGGTCAGCTGTTTGTTGCTGCAAGTTATAATATCATTGACTGATGGATGAAATGGGTTTGTGAAATCAATTGTTTGTTTGAATGTGCAATTGTTATTGCGCCCCTTCAATTTCTCTCTACTCAGAGGCGCTCCCGACTACAGCGCGGACACTGCATCAGAGTTTCACGCCGAAGCGCTGAACAATTGCGAGTGAAGGACTTACCCAAGGTCCTTACACGGCGACTTGAGGTAGATTCGAGCCTGCAACCCTTCAGCTGCAAGGCGACAAACATACTCACTACACCACACAAGGGTGGATACAGAAACTGATGACCTTTTTTAGTCGTACAGTGTTCTTAAGCCCCTGTACAGACCTCGTGTACTTGGGGCGTGGGAAGGGGCCTACGAAACTACTCATGGGGGCGGGCCACATCAACTTTCCAAGCCAGAATAGCTGGTCAATAATAAAGAAATTTCTATATGGGGGCCATGGCAACATTCCCTCTAAGCTGATTGTGTGACCGTGCAGAAGAACACCTGCCACGCAAAAAAATCAGTTTCAGTTACATAAGGGCGCTGTCCTTTATGCATCTGCTGGCCCCCGCTGCTGGAACAGTCTGCCTTCCACAGTTCGTTCTGCCAACTCTGTTGGGGTTTTCAAAACTCGACTGAAGACATATTTGTTTTCTAAGGCGTACCTTTGACTGAAAATATTGCGTTTGTGTTTGTAGAGGCGCCTTTGTAATGGCGTGGTTGGGCCAGGAGCGCTTCTGAGTAGCCTACCTTGAAGAGGCGCTATATAAATTTCAGAAATAAATAAATGCATGTTTGTACTATGTATGTATGTATGTATCTATGGATGGATGTATGTATGTATATATGCATGTATGTATATGGGCATGTATGTACCGGGTATGTATGTAATGTATGTATGCATGTATATATGTATGTATTCATGTATTTACTCCCTCAGCCGCTGCCTGTTATTATCAACTGCGTCAACTATGCATTGTTGCTCGCTCGCTTACTCCTACTGCTGCTGCAACCCTTGTCCATTCTTTTGTTACCACCAGACTTGACTACTGCTGCTCTCTCAATGCTGGCCTACCAATTGCCAGTCTGAGTTGCCTTGATCGTGTCCTGCACTCTGCAGCTCGCCTTATTGGCCGCATGCCTAAATTCAGCCACATCTCCAGCTATATATGCGTGACGTTCTCCACTGGCTCCCACTCAAGCAGCGAATTGAGTATACGATATCTACTCTAGTCTGGCGCTGCATGCTAGGCCTTGCTCATGCCTATCTTTGTGAGCTCTGTAGCCCTACTCTTAGTTCTCAACATTTCCACTCCCTTCGTTCGACTGAACAAAGTCTGCTCTCAGTCCCTTTTGCTCAAACTTCCACTATGCAGAACCGTGCTTTCTCGGTGGTAGGACCCTCAACCTGGAATGGTCTTCCTCTGACCCTCCGCTCTCTTTGTAAAAATCCTTCTCAGGCTTTCCTCTCTCATCTTAAGACAGCTTTATTTGGCTGTGCTGGTTTTGGGAGTGCCTATGAGTAGCCCTTGAAGAGGCGCTATATAAATGCATCTAATGAATGAATGAATGTATGTATGTATGTTTGTTTGTATGTATGTATGACTGTATGTATGTATGTATGTATTTATTTATGTATTTGTGTATGTATGTATGTATGCATGTTTGTGTGCATTATATATATATATAATATATATATATACACTGTGTCCGGGAAAAAAGGGACCCATTTTGTAAATATGAAAATAAATAGTAAATATTCATCGATTTTTACAATACAGACACCGTTTTTATCCTAACATATTTGTCTAACAATTGTGAAAATATAAAAGGTCCAGTCTCAATAATGATGTCACAATGACATCATTTGCATCAAAATTTAAATTTAAGAGATAAATGCAAAAAATATCTAAAATTTAACTATTTTCAAATGTCATTTATCAAGAATAAATGTTAGTTTAGTTTATTTTTATATCTGAATTATGTCAGACTGCAATTTGTGCTCAAAGTGTCCACCTTCGGCCTCAACGCAAGCTTCAAAACGGTTGGGCCAGTAGCCAACAGCAGCATCGATAACCAGCTGATCAAAATCCTCCCAGGCATTAACAATTCGTGCACGGAGTTCTTCAATGTCTCTTTTCCTTGTCTTGTATATCTCCTGCAATAGTCTCCAAATTTTATAATCAACTGGATTTAAGCTCGGGCCGTTTGGAGGCCAAAGATTATAGGAGGAATGAAATCTGGAGTCTCCTTAGTCAACAGTTCAGCTTCAACAGTTTAACGAGCTCAGTAAGCTGGAGCGCATTCTTGTTGAAATGTTTATTAACCCTCGTATTCCCGGATATCAGGCATCAATTTTATATGGAGCAGACAATTCGTGTAATAAGCTGCATTTATTTTCACTCCCGGTTCTATTAAGTGGATTTCCGTTTTACCAAGAGCAAATATACCAACCGAAACCATGCATGACTGGCCGGCTAAATGAACTTTAATGCAAATGATGTCATTTTGACGTCATCATTGTGACTGGAACTTTTATATTTTCACCAATATTAGATAAATATGTCAGGATTAAAATGCTGTTTGAATTGCAAACATCGATGAATGTTTACTATTTATTTTCATATTTACAAAATGGGTCCCTTTTTTCCGGACACAGTGTACATTTATATCGCACCTCTCACAGAATGAACTAAAAACTCCGAGCTGAAAATAAATGTTTTTAAAGCACGAGAGACTGATGATGAAAAATGAGTCATTAGTTTATCCCATAGTGTTGGAGGAAGGTCATTTGAAATGGAGGGACCAACCACAGCAAACGCTCAATGTTGGGTAAGAACAGTCTTAGTCCTGGGAACAAAAGATCAAGATGATCTGCAGAACGCATTGAGTGAGATGACATTGCAGATGAGGGCTTTTGCATACAGTCTGAGAGGTATAAAGGGGCATTTCCTAACTGTGCTTTAGATAAGGCCCCAGAAATTTGCGATCTTGCATACCGCAATTTTTCCGCAAAATCCAAGTATCATGCAGCAGTGCAAAAATTGGCCATGTGCGCAATTTCAGTGCAAATTAAAAAAAATCCTGGTAATTTTTCTAAATTGGGCTTTGACTTATTTAAAAATCAGTGCGGTGCATGGTAGATCAACATAGCAATGACACGTACATGCATGCATGTATGTATGTATGTATGTATGTATGTATGTTATGTATGTATGTATGCATGTATGTATGCATGTATGTATGTATGTACTTATACATCTTGTATTTATATGGTAACTTCTAAGAATCTTACAGAGCAGCTTCTTGGCAGATCTATATAGATCTTTAACATGTCTTTAAAGGGTTTAAGTAAAGTTTGCTTAATCTTAGTATAGCCTGAAAATGTTTTCTGAGCTATCTGTGCCACGATTTCAAATATTTTCATTGGAAGATTTTTTCCATATGAATGGACCAATGCATGGAGAAGTGTAGTGTGCTCACACTGCCAATTGGGAATTGGGATATTTTGCATTAGTTTTAAGCCAATGCAACTGTTAACACAATTCTGGTCTATGTTCTATATTTAGAAATTCTTTGCAAATAGTCTTACTTTATGCGCTAGTCTGGATTTTAATCGGTAGAATAGTTGATTGCACATTTATTGTTGCATTATTTTGCTTGTAGTTATGAATCTCACCAACTGTTTAAGGATCAAGCAAAGCAGAACGTTCAACAGAAGTTTGCAAACACCATTCTCTTTGTTGAAGATTATCTTTGCAATGTTGTCAGTCACTCTTGGTCATTTGTTGACAAAGAACAAAACAAGCTGACGTATCAGGTTATCACATTTGGTGTTTTCATATAGAAATCTGTTATTTATTTATTTTTCTATAGCAGTGCCTCTCCAGGCTCACTACTCAGAGGTGCTCCCGACTGCAGCATGGATACTGCATTGGAGTTTCATGCCAAAGCGCCCGAGCAATTTTTTACTCATTTTACTATTATAATTAGCAATGATGGCAAAATTTGCTATTGCATGTGTGGGGAGCTTTAAAGTGTGGCACCTGTTCTGCCAAACATGTTGAACATGCCTTCATCCAAGAGATCTCAGTCATGGTTCAGTGATTCAATGCCTTTGCTTTCTGGGTACAACAACGATGCTTTTAGAGGAAGAAATATATTATTAATGATAGTAATAATAATAATAATAATAATAATAATAACAACAACAACAACACCAACAACAACAACAATAATAATAATAATAATTCTGCACTGGATTTCAACGACAACTAGATGTTTTTATTTTAGTAATAGAGTGTAAGTCCCTCAGGGATCATATGTACCTCGGGGCAAAAAAAAAAATAGTAATAATAATAATAATAATAATAATAATTATATTAAAGACTAGACAGAGTTACCATAATACCGTGGTCCAGAGGTTCGTTGCCTGTTATTTTTTGGGTTACTTTATTTATTTATTTACTGTCTTATTATTTTCCTTAATTTCATTTTTTGTCTGATATTCCATACGTTTTCACCGTACTCTCAAGGATTCAGCTGATTATAGTGTTATTATGTGATTGTTTAAATCATCATTTGAGAAATACATGTAGTAGGAACCTAGAAGAAATGAAATCTGTAAGAGTTATTTTGATATAAAATTCTTGGACCTATAATTAATATTTATAAGTAAAACTTTTAAGTACAAATGTACAATATACAATTTAGTACACATCTGGGGGGGGCCCGGTAGAGTAGTGGTTAACACGCTGGCCAAGAGTGTGAGAGGTAGTGAGTTCGAGCCCCCGTTGGGCGGATTTGCTTTGTAGGCTGCCATTGGCGCCGTATATTGCAGGCGGTCTGCTCAGTTAGTATAGTTAAGATTTGTGTATTCTGTGATCTCCGTTCTTGTGAATTGTTTAAATTGTATAAGTGTACATTGTAACCGGTTGCGGTGTGTCAACCGGATTGTTAATAAAGAGAATATTATTATTATTATCTATGGTCTTTGCTTCTGATTAGATTTTAATTGCGTTATGTCGATCATGAACTTATGGGTCTTCTTGGGGGGGGCTTAGCCCCCTCCCTTATCCCCTGATAAACTCCGCCCATGGCTTCTGAGTGAATTTCTTGAAGAGGTGCTATATAAAAATTCTTGAAATGAAAGTTGTGTTATTTGCAGATTAACACGTTGACCGCCAAGTACGAGTTAACTCGTACTTCAGCCAATCATTTAACATGGCGTGTAGGCGGTCAATGTGTTAAGATAAAATTGCATAAGCAAAGTTTTTAAGCTTAAAATGAAGTTTCCGATGTAACAAAAGCAAATTATTTTCCGTTACCGTTTTTTATCGTTTTTTGTCGATTTTTTATTTTTTGGAAAAACGACTTTTTTTGTTTTTTAGTTTATTTTCATCGTTTTTTGCATATATTTGGTTTTTTGTTTGTTTGTTTGTATGTGCACTTGTTATAGCGCCCCTTCAAGCTCTCTCTACTCAGAGGCGCTCCCGAATGTAGAGCGGACACTGCATCGGAGTTTCACGCCGAAGCGCTGAGCAATTGCGAGTGAAGGACTTGCCCAAGGTCCCTACGCGGCGAGGTGGATACAAACCTCGAACCTTCCGGCTTCAAGGCAACGACGCCACCACTACACCACCGCGCTCTATGATAATAATTAATCTCTAAAATCTAAGACTAAATTTAAAATCAATATTCGGGTTATAATAGTGATAATTGTGACAATAATAATAATAATAATTTTGGTCTGTGTTTTTATCTGCTGTAGGTTGTGAAGCTTGCACGGCATTTGATCTACTTTGGTTTCTACAGCTTTAGTGATCTGCTGAGATTAACTAGAACTCTGCTCGGCATACTTGACTACGTTCCAGAAGAAGATGGCGACATGAAGCAAGACATTGGTATGTGGATATTTGAAATGATCACAGTGATCACAGCTTTGGTCCGCTTAGCTTAGCTCAAGTATTCCAGCTTGGCTTAGTATTTTTAGTCATTGAAACTGAATATTACTTTGGAAAATATAATGCAAATTGTCTTATGTGTTAAAGATTTGGAATTGATGGCCAACAAGAAATGTCATCAGGAGTCTTTACATCATCAGATGGCATAGAAACATCTTATTAGATCTTTTGTACAGAAGATGAATTTTGTCAACTCATGCTTGATTCTATGAACTTTCAAAGCCGTCCCGTTATTTTTGACCAGTTCACAAATGTTCAGAGATTGGAGATGCAGACTTCTTAAGATGTTGTGGCTGAAGAAGCCTGTCTTCAACTGACTTGGTGATGAGATCATCAATTCCAAGTCTTTAGCCCATAATTATGATGTCATATTTTGTAAACAAATAATATATTAATTGTAGCAATGGTTCCATTAATCCATGGTCTTGATTTATGGATCAGTTGGTTTCATGTATTAGGGACCTGCTGACATGTGACATTATATTATCTCATTAGCACCTGAACTGTCTCTGCTCAGCTTCCACATTGTAACTTGCCTTACTGTTCTTTAAGTACAGCACTATACAGACCCCAGATCTAGGGTCCCAGGCTACTTGGTTTAGACCCTTGCCCTCATTGGTGGCTATGTAGGTTAATGTAATAATGACAACCAATCAGATGAGACAGCTCTTGAGTTTTTAATATAATATTAATAAAAATTATGCAAATACTAAACATGTATGCAATACAATAGGTAATATGAATTGAATGTCTAGGGCTTCTTATAATGTCTAAGAGCAATTAAAGGTCTAATCAATACATCAATAATTATAATAAACGTGATTGAAGTCCTAGCGCTAACTTAATATATGTTTCATATATACCTACCTCATGATAAGAAGATTTTGGCAGGGTCAAGGACATCGTTGCAATAACTTTTCTTGTTGACAGGCGAGTGGGCAATAGATATTGCCAACGTTTTGTTAAAGCGATTTGTTTTTCTTATGAACTAGCTTTTCTGTTCTAAAAATATATAAATATAATATTTTAGAAGTTATTTAATTGCTCTCAGGTTAGTGTTATTCATGTTTAACTAAAGCTTCCAGTAGACGCTCAGTGGGTCAGAAAGTAGGAGCAGATTTGGTAAAGCAGACTCCGACCGGTTCCAAGTCTACTTTCGATTCTGAAGATCAGCTTGTGATGGAGACGAAGCTGAAAATCATTGAGATTTTGCAGGTTAGTGCTTAGAGCAGCAATACTTTCATTTACCCTATTTGACTTGACTTATAGATATTTGATTACCCAAATAAGTTTAAAACGAATTTGAAGTTCCACCTTCTTTTACTCCAGTTTATTCTCCTCACTCTCCCCATCTCCTCCTCTTTGTCATCGCCGTCGTCTCATCCTCCTCCTCTTCCTCCTCCTCTTCCCTCTTCGTCCTCTCCTCCCCTCCTACTCTTTCTTTTCGTCCTCTCTCCTCCTGCTCCTGCTCCTCCTCTTTCTCCTCCTCCTTTATCTTACACTAACCAATAATGATGATGAAGAATAAAAAAATACTGAGACGGCTTACCAACAAATTTAGCAATATTGCACAGT
The DNA here is from genome assembly GCA_949752735.1 of Lumbricus terrestris. Classification (NCBI taxonomy): domain Eukaryota; kingdom Metazoa; phylum Annelida; class Clitellata; order Crassiclitellata; family Lumbricidae; genus Lumbricus; species Lumbricus terrestris. The sequence continues at coordinate 12,537,264 of OX457044.1, forward strand.
ATTTATTTTATGCATATATTTTTGTAAATTCAAAACATAAAAGGTAAAAGAAATTAGATCGAAAGTAAACTCAGAATTACTCTGCACAGTGAAAATCTAAATCCAATAGGTCTATTGAATTGGCTTAACTTATCTGATAAGCCAAAATCCGATAGGTCGAAATGCAATAGATTTAAAATCCGAGAGGTCAGAATCCAATAAATAAGATTTCGATAGCTGGTTGAAATCCAAGAGTCAAAATCCAAGAGGTCTACATCTGTAGGGTTGAAATCTAAGAGGTTGAAAGCCCATAGTTCTGCATCCGAAATGTTGAAGTCCGATAGGTCAAAATCAAATAGGTCAAAATTTGAAAAAGAATTTTTGCACATGGTGCTCACCGGCTACACTGGATTTGCATATGTTGTGAAGGTGGCCGACAGGTTGAAATCCAACAGATATAATCTAATAATGGCAAGTTTTTCTGTTACTATAACTTCACTTCTCCGATTATGAGGTCTTCATTCTGTTTTGAATTTTAAGATCAGTTTGGTAAATATGTAACATTTTCCAGAGGCTCTTTGAAGAAAAAATCATAGGAATTGTGAAATTTTTTTATGACAACAGCCGATGCACGATCAGGTGCAGAGGAGAGATGAGAGAGTAATTTCAAATTGTGACGGGGTGCGACAAGGATGTTTGCTGTCGCCATTGATTTTTGCACTAATGGTGGACTGGGTGATGACATGGGCAGCGGGACAAGGACACACTGATTTAAGCGGATAGATGGCGACAGACTCAGCGATTTGGATTTTGCGGATGACATTGCTGGACAGCACATGGGAGGGAATAAAGGAACTAACATGCAGAGTAGAGGAGGAGGCAGCAAGAGTGAAGCTGGGCTCGCCATAAACCCAGAGAAAACGAAGATTATGAAGGTGGGAAAGTGGAGGAAGACAGATGAGATCAGAATTGCAGATAAAAATGTGGACATAGTGGAAGACTTCTGTTACCTGGGCAGCACGCTATCCGTCGACAGTAGATGCGATAAAAAAATAAAGATTCGTATTGGAAAGGCAAATGCGGCTTTTGGAAGGTTGGAGAAGATATGGAAAAGCAATGGATGTAGCCTGAAGATTAAGATCCGATTATATGAGGCTATAGTGTTGAGCACACTCCTATATGGGGCTGAGACGTGGCCAATGACGGTGGCAAATGGAAAGCGACTGGAGGCGGCACACCATAGGTGGCTGAGGCGAATACTACACATCTCATGGAGAGATAAGGTAACAAATAAAAGCATCATAGAAAGGACCAGACAAGTGAAAATGGAGATTAACATCAGAAAGAAGCGACTAAAGTGGATGGGACATGTAACAAGAATGGAACAAGAGAGGAGAGCAAAACAAGCAACAATCTGGACTTGGGAAGGAAGACGTGGTAGAGGAAATTAAACTGGATGCGAGAGGATCTGCGATGTCTGAAGATGACGTGGAACGATGCTGTTGAGATGCATGCGATGAACAGAGTGGAGTGGAGACACTGCATTGCATGATGTGCAGATCTGCAGAGGAAGGACTAAGGTCTAAGGTAAGATGGCTTTTTTTAGGTGACTCACATCTTGGATTTTGCTAATCATGGATATTATCTGAAATTGCTTTGGAATTTCATCTAATGTCTCATAATCACTGATCCTCCCTCAATGGTTTTTGCATTGATGTATGAGTTCAGGAATGATTAGACTGTTGATGTTTTACTATGATCAATCCTGTGCTTTGTCTTTTTCAGTTCATACTAAATGTCAGACTTGATTACCGGATCTCCAGCCTCTTATCTATATTCAAGCGAGAATTCGATGAGAACATCACATCGAAATCTGATGAAGGTAATCAAGTGTGTCCGGTGCAGAGATAAAGTATAGCAACAGATGATCTCTGCCATGCAATTTTCTGTACGGTGGATAAGATTCTGATGAAGACAGTGAGGAGGAGGAGGAGGAGGAGGAGGAGGAGGAGGAAGAGGAGGAGGAGGAAAGCAGCAGAAGGAAAGAAATTGTCGCGGCTACTCCACATGGAGGCATCATCACACGATGAGTTGATCAGACTTCATTGCTGCCTGTCTAGTCTCACTATGCTCACCATTTATTAGGCTGAGATGTCCCAGCGTATTAGTGAGTCCGGCATGGTAAGCTCATTGACCTAGGAGCAAAGGATACAATTATAGGTGAGCAACTTGTCCAAGGTTGCTACACAGTGACTAGAGGTGGATTCGAGCCTGCAACCCTCCAGTCACAAGGCACAAAACATAGGGCCTACCACCACACCACCGGGTCCCAGGAGAAAGGAGTGAAGGAAGTGCAACCGTGCAACTGACCTGTATACGGTAGTTTCTTTGCTAATGTGTGTCCGCATCCAACCTGTGTGCAAACAGATCCGGTGAATTTAAGATTACTTGCAAATTTGCTCTACGTCATCAGTTCAGCTCTCTTTTTAAATTTCTTAACAACTTTAAACAGACTTTCTTTCCATATGGAAGAGTGCTTTACAAATTCCTTTCCTTTTTCCTCCTTTTCTCCTAATTTCTCGAACAGTTCATCACTATCTTAGCATGTGGTCTGTCTGTAGAAGACCAGGTCGTGACATTTACACAGCACAAGGGAAGTAGTTTAACAAAGCTTGTTTTATTAAAATCGTAGACTGCAGCAGAGGTTATGTAGAGATATTAAATTGAGACGCTACGTAGCAATGTTTGAGCAGACAGTTACTGGGCGACTCTTATAAGTTTTTAATTGAATTCAGTTAGCGTTTTCTCGATCAGCGTTATATCTCGAATCGTCACTCTCACAGTCTGATTTAATGCGATGCTGGCTTCCTTGATTAATGGGGATAGGGGTCAGACGGGCGCTGGCTTCCTTAATGGGGATGGGGGTCAGACGGGCGCTGGCTTCCTGAATGGGGATGGGGGTCAGACGGGTGCTGGCTTCCTTAATGGGGATGGGGGTCAGACGGGTGCTGGCTTCCTTGATTAATGGGGATGGGGGTCAGACGGGTGCTGGCTTCCTTGATTAATGGGGATGGGGGTCAGACGGGCGCTGGCTTCCTTGATTAATGGGGATGGGGGTCAGACGGGCGCTGGCTTCCTTAATGGGGATGGGGGTCAGACGGGTGCTGGCTTCCTTGATTAATGGGGATGGGGGTCAGACGGGCGCTGGCTTCCTTGATTAATGGGGATGGGGGTCAGACGGGCGCTGGCTTCCTGAATGGGGATGGGGGTCAGACGGGTGCTGGCTTCCTTAATGGGGATGGGGGTCAGACGGGCGCTGGCTTCCTTGATTAATGGGGATGGGGGTCAGACGGGCGCTGGCTTCCTTAATGGGGATGGGGGTCAGACGGGCGCTGGCTTCCTTAATGGGGATGGGGGTCAGACGGGCGATTCGAATCGTTCGTGACTGATCATCGACAGCACAGGTTGTCAACTTTCGCTCTTCCTTCATAATGCATCTCCTGGGAGATGTTTGGGTCCTTCACTGGGGCGTGAATAGGTTCTCACCTGCTGGCCGTTGACCCCTGCGACCTTTTCACCTACAGAACACTGGTTGCTAGATATGTTTGCATGATCGCATTTATCTAGCTTTCATCTGCTGCAGCTTGTGGATATGCTGTGGATATGCTGTGATCATGATGCTACTCTATTTGTCCAAACATTATCCAAATTAACCCTCTGCCTGTCCTCCTCCTCTTCCTCCTCTTCTTTTTCCTCCTCCCATTTGTTAGGAATAAATCCTTCCAAGACTTGCCTCAGTCATTTTGGTTTTGACTGACTGATTGGAAATAAGTTGGTTCCCACAGTTTAGCTTCTTTCTTCTTCTTCTTCTGGTTCTCTGCCGCTAGGCAGGTTCGGCTGTCCAATGTCGCCACTCTTCCCTCCGCTGGGCCTTCTCCTTTAGTCTTTGGTAGCCAATCCTCGTCATCATCGTGTCCAACATCATCTGTCGTGGTCTTCCTCTTGTTCTTTTCCCCTCCATTTTTCCTTCTATCACCAATTTTACCAGGTTGTCTCCTCTTAGCGTATGCCCTATCCATTTCTTTTGTCTTTCTCTGATTGTTTTTATCATTGTTCTTTCTTCTCCAATCCTTTCCAGAACTTCCTCGTTTGTTTTGTGTTCCGTCCAGCTGATCTTCTCCATTCTTCTCCATGTCCACATTTCAAACGCTTCGATTTTCTTTATGTCTTCTTTTCTCATGGTCCAAGTTTCGGAGCCATACAGCGCCACACTCCACACCAGTGTTTTTATCATTCTTTTCTTGAGGTTTCTGTTTAGCTTCATAGGATGCTAAAGAAGTCAGAGACTGGATTACAGTTGGAGCAGATTTTACTGATGCAATTTCAGGAGTTTTCAATTAGAGGCTTGATACAAAACTGCATGTTTACAATTATGATGTGAATTTATTTTTCGTTTTTGTGATTATAGATGAAGATTGCAGTAAGTATTATTAATGTTTCTGCATGATGTTTATCTGCATGCAGGATGGCTGCACAGTTAGCCTCCATGCCAATTCCTGACTGCTTACAACTGGGTTCTCTTTTGTTACAAAACCGAGTGCATTGCATTAAGTTCTGTGGCATAGTCACCTCTTTCAAGTGCATTCAAGGGTCTGGCCTTGGGCCTGTCAACTTTCTTTCCTTAATTTCTGGATTAAAACTACTATTTGCAGGTAATCTTCTTCTTCTTCTTCTTCTTCTTCTTCATGTTCTTTGCCCTCAAGGAGGGTTCGTATGTCCAATAATGCCATTTTTCTCTGTTCTGTGCTTCCCTCTTCAGTCCACTGTATCCATCCTCTGTCAGCATCCAGTCCAGCAACATTGTTTTTGGTCTACCCCGCATTTTTTCCCCCTCCATTCTTTCCTCAATGATGTCTTTTAGTAGGGTGTCGCTCCTTAAGATGTGTCTTATCCATTTCTTCTGCCGTCCACGTATAGTTCCCATCAGTGATCTCTTTTCTCCCACCAACTGCAAGATTTCCTCATTCGTTCTTCGCTCAACCCAGCTGATTTTATCCATTCTGCGCCAGATCCACATCTCTTTGCAGGTAATAGGCTCTTTAAATATGCTGATGACTGTTACCTGATTATTCCTGCATCAAATATTGACACTACTGATGCAGAACTTTTATCACATTGCAGGGTGGGCTAGAAATTGTAACTTGTGCCTTAATCTTAGCAAGTCATGTGAGGCCATCTTTAGGCATCCCCATTCCAAAACTTCTGACTGCCTTCCCTCATAATAGGGTTTGAACGAGTTGATGTAGTTAAGGTTCTTGGTGTCATGCATTCAGATAGATTTTTGTTTCTGCACATATTGATGACATTCTCTGTAAAACAAAGCAATCATTTTATGCACTTTGTATTCTTGTGTCGCATGGTTTAACAGGCAGCCGACCAGTGGCGCAACCATGGGGTGCTTGGGGTGCTTGAGCACCCACAGGGCTAAAAAGGTGACCCACGCAATTTTTCCAAATACGACGAGTTTTTTGTAGGGTGGGGTGGAGGGGGTAGGGGGCTCTTTCAGTGTTTCACATTTACACAATCAAGCAAGTTCCTGCATTCTTATGTATCTTAGTCAAATTCATAGTTCTTAAATATATATATATATATTCGTTTAATGTGAAAAAACAGGTTGACAAGACCGCAACTCAGTAACATGGAAGGGAAGTTCTACGGGTTACACAGTCGCTTGTTGAGAAGGCACTTATAGAGGGCTCTTGGAATAAAGTTTTTATCATCTTTCGGTGGCAACTCAAAGTTATGCGGACGTGGTTGGAGACAGTATTGACGCTGAATAATCGGAGGGAACAAGGTCCGCAGCACGTGATACGGGTTTTTAGCTACAGCCTGTAATAAACTGTCGTCGGCTTCTTTAGCCAAGTCCGATACGCCTGGTGAGTCCTCCGGTAGGTAGCCCATCCGCTCCGTTCTGCGGAGAAAACGGTCAAGTCTGCTCCTGTCATCGGCGCTGGTGAAACCCCACCAGGCTGGAGCAGCGTAGAGGAGCCGCGACACAGTTGTGACTCGAGCAACGTCGTGTAGCGCTGTTGATGGTAGGCCGTGAGACTTAAGAACACGCAGGGCGTATAGGGAGCGGGAACAGGTTCCCAGAACCCCAGCGATGTGATTGGATACACTGAGGTCTTCTCGCAGTGTCACTCCAAGTATCTTTAAAGATGTTACTCGCTCCACTCCGATGATTGCTGGCGGCAGAATGATGTTACGGCGACGATGGATCAGCATCTCACGTGATTTGGTGGTGTTTAAGCGCAGGTTGCCCATGCAGCAACATGTGCAAGTTCTTTCTCCACTGAAACTCGCATCGAAGCTCCGATAATCAGATAAGTATCGTCCGCATACTTCAGGATCTTGTTTCGCTGGTCGACCGGGTGTAAATCGGAAGCGTTCACCACGAAGCCCGATGGTCCGATTCCTGATCCCTGCACAACACTGGCAGTGACCACCCTCTTAGCAGCGGGTGACAGCCGTCCGGAAAATCGCGTCACATGGCTCCTGTCGTCGAGGAAACAGACAACCCAGTTGTAAGCTTACATCTCGTCTTGTAAATCAAGAGCACAGAGCTTGGAGGCCAGTGTCGCATGGCGGACGGTGTCAAAAGCCTTGCTGAAGTCTAGGGAGATTAGGGCAACGTAGGGCTCCGATGCCAGAAGAGAAGTTGTGTGGTGTAATATGGAGATGAGCGCTGCCGTCGTGGAGCCAGTGGGTCGGAAGGCGTATTGATCACTGAGCTGGTGATCCAAGGGAGGCTGCGTGAATGTGGGATGGATGTGAGTGCGGACGATTTCCCTCTCCAGCATCCGGGAAAGAACCGGTAGAATAGAAATGGGCCTGTAATCCCCAGGAGCTGTCGGCTGTTCAGTCTTAGCGATTGGGTGTATAATCGCGGTCTTCCACTGGTTCGGAACATGGTACTCAGAAAGTGACCGGTTGATGAGATGAGACAGGACCCCCGAGTAGACCAGGGCCGAGAGTCTCAACAACCACGCAGGTAGGCCGTCGGCCCCATCAGCGGTGTGGTGCAGGTGGTCCAGCAGATGGAATATCCGGCACTCTGTGGTAAATTCCCGGTTGGCCGACACCGTTTTGCGAAGGAGAGAAGGCTCGTATCCTGCGTCAGTGGATATGCTGGCATAGTGACTGTTGAAGTCCTCGGCTGTGAGCGATGTATGCACAGCATCCGTAGACCGACCCTTGGTGATCTTCCCCACTCTCCTCCATAAATCCTGTGTGCCATTTCGTGGGTCCACGTTCCGTAGGTCTCCACTGGTGGCACGCTTAATGGTGAGACCAACTCGACGAGCGCAGGCTGATGCCTCCTCCAGACGACCCGCCCTCATGAGACGATTCTTTCTCCTCAGGGACTGCTTGATGGCCGGTGTGAGGTAATGCGGGTCGGATGACGTAATGGTGACCCATCTGAGCGGGTATATTGCTTCTATCCGACCCTTGGCGTCCTGGTAGAATGTGTCCCAAGCACTCTGAATGTCAGGGTCGTGGTAGATGTCGGACATGTCGGCGTCTGCTAGGTTTTGCAGAAGAGAGGCATGTTGCTGTGGAGACCTCCTCCTGAACGCGGCTCGGGTGCGTCTTTTGCTTCGGGCGGTCACTGGGCCATTGGGAATGGCTATTATGGCTCGGTGGTCGGTCTTTATGGCTGATGTGAGAACTTTGACTGTTGCAAAGCACTGTTCCGATGAAAAAAGCCTGTCAAGGATTGCACCACCCCTGGTAGGCTGATGGACAAGGGATGTTAATCCGGTGGCCTCAACAACGGCTCCATCCTCCAGTTGGTTCAAGTCTCCGCCCAGAATGATCAGGGCACCCGGATCCCATCGACATATTTCCTCGACCGTTACCTCAAGTCTCGTCATGAGAGTTTCAAGGTCGTACACCGGTCGGGGCGGGTGGTACAGGGCTCCAGTAAACACCACCCGACCAGGCAGCTCCACCCTGATCCACATCAATTCGAGCCTTGAATCGTCTCCTCCGATCACTGCCTCGGCTGCAGGGTAGCAGTCCCTGACAAGGACGGCAACTCCACCTCCTTTGCGGGCAATACGGTCGCGTCTGAAAATCCTGAACCCATCGACTCGTATGATGGAAGGTTGATGGTTTGACTTGAGATGAGACTCAGTGACGATCGCCAGATCCAGCGAGTATCCATCCAGCTCGGCTGTTAGTTGGTCAAGAGCGTGAGGCTTGGCGATGGAATTCGCGTTGATGACAGACGATAAATTCTCACGAAATTGATCAAAAGTCAAACTTTTCGACCATAATTCCAGACAAATCACCAGGTTTCAGTGTTTAGCTGGTCTACCTGAGCTTGTCTGGGTTTTGAGAATTTGCCTAGTTATGAAAGTTACAGAACTTGGGCAAAATTTCTAGATTAGTTGTCATCAAATTATTATGTGTAGTTTTTTAGATTTAAACCTTCTAAACTTTAGTCTTTAAGCTAGCATCTAAATAGTTGTCATAGCATATCTAAAACTGAAACTTGGAAAATTTGGAAAATGAAAATTGAAATGAGACTAAATTCATTACAATGGGAACTAGAAAACTTGAGCTTAGACTAAATAAAAAGGTGTAGACAAAGTGAGTTCACACTATAAGTCTGAAAGTTTTCTTCGGTGTTTGTCTGCATATGTCCCATCGTGCTATCTAAACTCTGAATGATGATTTAAGACTGTTAAACCACTGGTTCTCTGCAAACTTGTTAGCCTATCCTTGAACTTAAATAAAACTAACTATATGATTTTTGGCAACAGGGTGTCTCATGATACAGATTTCAGTATATGTGTAAATGATGTGCATCTTCCTCGTGTACATGAAACCAAATTTCTGTGTGTTCTTATTACTGAAAACTTCAAATGGAATAGACATGTGGATATGATCACCAATAAAGTGTCCAAGGTCATGGGCATTTTACATCAGGCATAATATAAAAGCTTCAGTTTTTCAGTAGGTAGTAAATTTATTACCCATCGTATAATAAGGAGAGTGAGAAATAATTCTACATGCAGCTTTCTGGAGCTTCAGAATGCGGTCCTATGTGCAGGTTTTGTAAGCAGAAGCCAAAACAACACAACAGTCTAGTAGGGTATGCATGGGCGCCCGCATAAATTTTTGCAGGGGGGCAAAAAATTTACGATAGTCACGGTTAAATTTTTTAGTAGCAAGAGCTTGAAAAGTGCAAAGCTAAAAATACGAGTATTTTTCAAAGAGGTTTCTTATGCAAATTTCTCAGTTTCATTTTGTGTATAATTTTTAATACGGATAGTTTCTTTAGAAATTTGTTAAAAATTAAAAAGTAGATGTTAGAAAGCAGTTTCCTAAAGGTGTGCTATATAAGTCCATAGAATGAACGAATGAATAAATGAAAGAAAAATAGGTGTCAATTTTCAAGGGGCAAGTGTTCTCCTCTAGCTGCTTCTAAAATGCCACTCGAAAGCCAATCGCAGGGCACCAGCTTTTCACATGTGCTGCATCGAGTTAGAAGCCTATTCCAAAGAGTAGTCAGAAAGTGGTCCGAGCCAGAAGGCCAGAGTAGCTGTTAATGCGAGTGTCGTTTAGGAAGGTGAAAGATCCGAGGATCAGATGAGTGTGGGTATCAATTCTTTTGAACAGATCTCTTTGTCAGTTTTGGGTAGATGTTAAAAAGTAGATGTTAGAAAGCAGTTTCCTAAAGGTGTGCTATATAAGTCCATAGAATGAACGAATGAATAAATGAAAGAAAAATAGGTGTCAATTTTCAAGGGGCAAGTGTTCTCCTCTAGCTGCTTCTAAAATGCCACTCGAAAGCCAATCGCAGGGCACCAGCTTTTCACATGTGCTGCATCGAGTTAGAAGCCTATTCCAAAGAGTAGTCAGAAAGTGGTCCGAGCCAGAAGGCCAGAGTAGCTCTTAATGCGAGTGTCGTTTAGGAAGGTGAAAGATCCGAGGATCAGATGAGTGTGGGTATCAATTCTTTTGAACAGATCTCTTTGTCAGTTTTGGGTGTAAATCCCGAGGCGTGATAACCAGAGTCCCCTTATCCAAGTTTATTTACAGTTTGACCTCCCTGGATTCTGTACTGGAAGCTTGCAAAATGGACAAAATGGAACCTGGCTTATAGCAGACTTGGTTTATATAATTACGATGCAGGGCCGGTGTCGCGTGACAGAGTCTCCCCTCTATAAGTCTCCCCCCGGAGACTCTATTTCGAAACAGATTCTCCCCCGGAGGATCTGTTCCAGAATAAATTCGCCCCCCGGAGACTATATTCTGAAATAAAGTCTCCGGGGGGAGAGAACATTTCCTCCGTCTACGAAACAAAGTCTCCCCCGTTGAGCGTGAAATCGGCTACAGTCGCATAAAAGTTATAGATGAGCAGGTTTAACAGTTAGTTTATGTTGCTAGACTATTTAACACGAACATATAGATACTTTTAGACCAGAAAAATGTCTTCCAATGCAGATTTTCAGCCAAGGGGAAACTTTGTTTCGAGGGGAGACTTTGTATCGGGGGGGAGACTTTATTTCGTGACACCGGCAGTCATGGCCTAGGTATATCTCGTACTTTAGGCATAAATATGGTCTACATCCGAATAACGATTTAAAACGGTAGTCATGGGTCAGACGTAAACCTTTACTCTGCGATTAACGCTACGCCCATTCTCGGGCAGGTGTAAGTCTCTATTCCATAAGATGGCGGCTGTTTATGACTCGAAACTCGTTGCATTCGACCACACTTTACATGTCAAAACGTGTTTAAAACGTCTGCATTGAATTCGTATCATTTGTTGACGGCGAACATTATATTGGCTTTTATTTTCGCCGTCACAAAATATTAAAATTTGGCTAAATACCATAGGAAATTGCATTCGAAGTGCCGCGTTACAGTAGGCCTACCAAACCGTGGGTCGCTTACCTAACGTAGCGACCCTTTTATCTGTTGTAATTAGTTTGTTCTAACGACAGCTTGCATATTAAACTCCACAACAAATCAAACGCATGCCACGTGAAACTGGACAATTCGAGAAATCAACAAGAAATAGCCCCTTTAAGAATTTTAATTCGGCAACCACTATCTGAAACCGGTTACGGTTTCATCAGATTCTATCCCCACATCACCGTTCTATTCAAAATCTTTTCAACTTTCTCGCCATGTAATTTTACTTCCTATAAGCTTACATTTGTAAATAACGTTCACTCAAATAATTATTATTTGCTCTATATCAAGCCTCGTAATTTTTTGTATTTAGACTATATTAAATGTGCATCGTTTTGCTTTGCGGCCGTCTATCCACTTGCTTACTTATCATCGGAAACAACTGCATATAAATATAGTAAGCAGGCTGTGCGCGTGCGCGATACCCTAGAAATCTATAACCACCGCTTTAGTCAGATGAATAGATAATCCAACGTCTACGCTTGCTCATGACTACCATACAAGAGTAAAACATATCCCAAGAGTACTTTTGACCTAGAGTAGCCTTTAAGTGCGGCGCACAGTACACCTAGGCCATGACTGCCGGTGTCACGAAATAAAGTCTCCCCCCGATACAAAGTCTCCCCCCGAAACAGAGTCTCCCCCTGGCTGAAAATCTGTATTGGAAGACATTTTTCTAGTGTAAAAGTACATCTATGTTCGTGTTAAATGATTTAACAACGTAAACTAACAGTTTAATATGCTCATCTATAAATTTCAGGCGACTGTAGACGATTTTACGCTCAACGGGGGAGACTCTGTTTCGTAGACGGAGGAAATATTCTCTCCCCCCGGAGACTTTATTTCAGAATATAGTCTCCGGGGGGCGAATTTACTCTGAAACAGATCCTCCGGGGGAGAATCTATTTCGAAATAAAGTCTCCGGGGGGAGACTTTTAGGGGGGAGACTCTGTCACGCGACACCGGCCCTGGTGAATAAGCAGATCTCCCTGATGTAATTTCAGTGAACTTTGAGAAATTTTATAATTTTTGCATTAGTATTTAATTTGTTTGCAGTTGTGTCTTGTGAACAGCTAGATTCCGCTCAAGTAAGCCATAATCGATTAGGCCTGCTGTTTGCATGGGCGCCCGCAGCAGAAATAATTGTTGTTACAGTTTTTAGAAAGAGCTTGATCATGCAAGGCAGAAATTTATAAGAGTATGTTTATTTCTATAGAGATCTCTAAACGTAGATTCCTGACTTTCACTGTATCATTCATATCATTGGTGCATTAATGCAAAGAAATTTGTTAAACACCCAAAAGTAGTAGTTAAAAAATAGGTGTCAATTTTCCAGGGGGGCAAGTGCCCCCCTTGCCCTATGTACGGGCGCCCATGAAGGTATGGTATAAAAGCTTCAGTTTTCAGTAGGTAGTAAATTTGGAATTAATGTCTTACTTCCCCATATTTACAAATTATTTTATGACAGTAGCTCAATTTCATTAATTTAATACTCTGGGATCAAGTAAATATGTTGTTTTTTCGCTCGCACCATTTGTCACTTTAATAGCTTCCAAATTTTGGATCCTCGTTTATGGAATTCACTATCAGATGATGTGAAGATGGAAAATAGTTTACCTTAAAGAAAACAGTTTAAAGGCTTTGTTGTTAAACTATGCTAGCATTGATTGTTAGTCTTTACACATGCACCTCTCAACTTACAGCAACTTCACACTCGGTATGTTAGTATTCCTTAATAGACTTGATTCTGATGCTATTTTTCTGGCGTCTTTTTATGTCTGTGTGGTTTGAGATGATATACTCCTGTACTATTATTATTTGTTTGTCGTGGTTATTATTATTATTATTATTATTATTATTATTTTAATGTCTTCAACAAACAACAACAGTAATAGAAAGTACAAAAAACTAGGGAAGTAGTGGCTAGTGTTATATCTTCTCAGGAACCAGATCAGCTAAAGTGCCTCGAAAGGCCACCGAGTTGAAGCGCTGAACGGTTATAGAGAGACGTTGCAGCAAAAAACAGGTCTCTCTCAGTTCGCCAGAAGACAAAGATAGGATGATAATAATTTAGATAATTTATTATTATTATTATTATTATGCTGCGTTTTGTCGCACACCTTTCCAGTGTCAATAGATGATAAGAACGTCAGAAAAAGTCGAGAGCAGTTCCACTGGAGTTACCATCACAGTGAGGCAATTGGTAAAGGCTGAAGTTAAGAGATGAAGTGATATGTTTCTAATCATGATCAAATCATATCCACTGAGATGATGGATGATCAGATCAAGTCAGGCATCCAAGTCCAAAGTGTACCAAACATTTTAGTGGAGAATTTGAGCATCAAGAGAACCACTAACAGCTGCTTATATCAACTTAATTTGCTTGAATAAACGAAATATAATTATATACCATAAGATGCACATACATCTAAGTCTGATTTCCCATGTTCTAGTGCAGTCTGCTAGTAGAGATTCCTGGTGGCCACAGCAGCTGCATGGAAGCTGCATTCACCAAGTTGAATAATGGTTGCTTGTAGAACCTGAGTGTGTTGAATACATAAGCGTAGTCCAGAGCAGCCATTGCAGTACTTCATGTATGAGACTAGACTAGAAATGTGATTCGTCATGATTAAATGTGATTAAATTTAGAAAAAATACCATCTTAAAGCGATGCACCACTTTCAATCTATTGAGAAATGCAATTTTCTATTCCTGTCACTTTAACATTGATTTCTTTATGTTGATGTACTTCTTGATTCGATTTCCCTTTTTGCTTTTGAATAAGGACTGGATCTTGAGGCAATCGGATGTCAGGCTGAGGACATTTTTGATGGCAGGTAAGCTTTGCGTTATATCCCCTCGCTAAAACTCACGATGGTGAAGTGACAATATGAATATTTGGTGATTGTTTTTAGGTAGACAATTAGACCAGTTTGCCGCTTACTGCTTGTATTTCCTTACAGTGCTTTCCAATGATCACAAGATTTTTTTTGGCCATACTTATTGTAACATAAATGCTGTTGTAGCTTACCATATAATTATGTCCTATATGTTAAATTGCTCGTGAAATTGCACCTGAAATTGAAACAGTAGTCCCCTTTTAGTTGTAAAAAGGTTCTGTAATTCTGGTATGAAACTTGTTGATTAATGAATATGTTAATTATTTTGTTTGAATGCATTTCAACAAACTCTGATGAGATTATTATGAAGTTGGTTTTACAGACAGAGCATATGCAATGAATGCCTGAAACCAGACTTAGCCAGTGTCTGGAATAAATGCAACATGCCATGCCTTAGAGATCCTTAAGCAAATCCAATAGCAAAGATTTAATCTAAAACTGTAAGCTTATGCATTGTTTTGGCTCATGATATTCTGATCTGCTTAAGAGTGTGTTAAGCAAGAACTTTTAAATTTTCTGTAGTACCGAGTGCGGAGATTTGGACTTGGATGGACAATGTGGTAAACTGCTGCTGCGTGTTCTGCTCAATCTCGTCATGCACAACTATCCTCAGCTGGTTTCTGGAGCTTTGCAGCTTTTATTTCGACATTTCAGCCAAAGACAAGAGGTTCTTCAGGCATTCAAACAGGTTAAAGAATCTTCAGATTGTTGTTGTTGTTGCTGTTGCTGCTGTTGTTGTTCTTGTTGTTGTTGTTGTTGCTGCTGCTGCTGTTGTTGTTGTTGTTGCTGTTGCTGCTGCTGCTGCTGTTGTTGTTGTTGTTGTTGTTGTTGTTGTTGTTGTTGTTGTTGTTGTTGTTGTTGTTGTTGTTGTTGTTGTTGTTGTTGTTGTTGTTGTTGTTGTTGTTGTTGTATGGGAGACTGCATTACACGACATTGTAGCATTTGAAATGGCTACCGATTGTTGTTTTTTGCATTTCGATCAATGCGTCAGTTACCATTAGTCAGATGTTTAATTATTTCCTCAAGATATTGAAAATCTTGCAGTAATATCTTCAAATTTTTCCATTTTACTCATTAGTTTAATTAGATTTCATATAGCATCATCTGAATAGAAATAACAGAGATATATAAAGTCATCTGTTCTTGCTTACCAGACCAGATGGTTTGAGGGAAAGGCCATGAAGGATCTGAACATCCCTGCTCAGATATAAGGCGTAGATATAAGTTCGACTTGAATAAATCAATAATTTTGACACATTTTGCAGCTACTCAATCTTCCTGTATATATTTTTTCATTTGTCTGTTTTTTACAACATTATCAAAGAATTTTATGTCTTGGTAAGTTAATATCAATTTGTGATAGCTATTTGTCTGTCCTATTTTGTCTAGTCATTTTCTAATTTGTTCTGAATTTTAAATTATTAATAAAGCATGGTCATATTTCCTACAGTTAGTAGATATCAAGATATCACCTTTCAGTCAGTCCTTGGTAGTGAACTTGTCAAGCTTATGATCATACTTATTAAACTTAACAAAATCTATGTCACTTCCAATGTTCTAACGTTAAGTTAGTTTGATGGTATCCAGTCAAAGGTTCAGTTGTTGTCATAACACCAATATTATAGAACATATTTCGCTGCACTTATTTTACAGTCACTCCCAAGTTCAGGGGTCTCAAACACATGGCCCAAAGGCCGCATGCAGCCCGCGAACCTGATTAATGCGGCCCGCAAACAGCCTCCAGGTTTTTGATTGTTTAAAGTTACTATAGAAATTGGTTTAAAAGAATTTTGCAGTTTTTTACGATTTGAACTGAGATTTAGACTGCTTTCTACTCCTTTTGCTGTGGACATTGTACAGCAGATATATTCCTAACCAGAGCAGCTGCAGGATCTGACAGACCGGGTAGACAACAGTAGCAAAAGACTGGGCCTTAGAATTAATATAGATAAGACAAAAACAATGACTGTTGGAAAACACCATGAAGATCTGGAAATAAGACTGGAGAACAGGGTGCTGGAACAGGTGACTGAATTTGTGTACCTTGGAGGTTTGATAACGGAGGACGGGAAGTGCACAAAGGACATCAAACATAGAATTGGCCTTGCAGAAGCGATGTTTGGACAGCTGAGTAAGATTTGGGAAAACAAACAGCATCTTGATAAGAACGAAGATGAAGCTATATGGAACACTTGTTCTACCGGTGCTACTCTATGGAGCAGAATGCTGGTGTCTGCGCAGAGAGGATGAGAGAAGATTACTGGTGGCGGAGATGAGCTGACTGAGAAGAATTCTGGGTAGAAGCCGGAGAGACAGGATCCGAAACGAATTGACTCGGGAGGAGCAGGGACAAAAGGAAACAGTGGTGGACAAGATCAGAAAAAGAAGACTCACCTGGTTCGGGCACATGACACGAATGGAAGACAAAAGGCTACCGGCCGCAGCTCTGCACGGGCATGTGGAAGGAAAGAGAAGCCAAGAAAGACAATCAAAGACCTGGATGGACAATATAAGAGTAGATCTAGCAGCACAGAACATGGATTTGAGAGATGCGGTGGATAAAATCAGAAACCGAGCAAGCTGGAGACGGCATATTGAGGCCTCATCGTTGGCGTAGGACATGCGCCTGACGGAAGAGAGACCAAGAAGAAGAGAAGAAGAAGATATAAGCAGATGGATTTAGTGGACCTTCAGTGCGATGCAACGCCGAAGCAAAAGTAGGCTACAGCGAAATTTTATCCCGGTGTCACAAAATAGAGTATCCCCATAATAATCGTATCTCCCCAGATGATGAGAAGTTGAAAAATATCACTTACGCATGTGTTTATTTTTGCAAATTAACTTTCATTTGCTTGGCTTTGAACAATGACACTAAAAGGCAGACCCTATGCTTATTCCTATAATTTTGGTGACTTTGGTTTAGAGGACTTAGAACATTTAGAACACTTAAGAACTCTCAGAGTCTCTAGGGCTAACTAAATTTGAGTTGAATTACTCTGAACATTGCTTAGAATACTTAAAACAATTAGTCATTTTAAATTTTGATTACAGCATAATTTCTTCAATTATAGTGCTCACGCATTTTTTGAAAATTTCAATTTTGTTTGTAGTAGGCTACCATTATAGTTACACCTAAAATATAATATTATGTCACCTAAAATATAATATTATGTGAATTTTACAGGGCTTTATCATCATTACAGTATTGTAAGCTGCAACGACACATAACTAATTCCATAGTTTCACGTGCACGATATATTTTTATGTTGCGGCCCGCTAGTCATTAAAAACTTCCAAATGCAGCCCACATGCTGACTTGAGTTTGAGACCACTGCCCTAGCTAGTGGATGGATTATCAACCTTACGGTCATTGCAAGTATTGAACTCGCATCCTTGTCATTCTTGTACCTGCATGTTAACATTCGACCATTTCGTCACTATAGGAACTCTACTGTTTGACATTTAGGCTCCTTTTAGAAATAAATATCTTACTCTGCTCTGTTAAATTGTAGGTCCAATTGCTGATATCAGAAAATGATGTTGAGAATTACAAACAGATTAAGTCTGATCTTGATGAATTGCGCTTACTAGTGGAGAAGTCAGAGCTGTGGGTTTCTAAGGAGAAAGTGGAGAAAAAAAAGAAGAAAGATGCCAGTGGTGATGGAACTGTGAAAGTAGAGGTAATGCAATACTTCTGATGGGCATGGTCTTATTATCGCTGTACATGCGCATTTCATCCGATCAATGAGGCTTAAGTATCAACCAACTTTGAGCAGCTGCTACATGCTGAATCATGGGTGCTTAACCTTATTTCTGGCAACTTACTCCTTCGAATCAGGACTCAAGACTTATCTATTTTTGCAAGGCCTATCCTGCTGCTAATTGTATGTGAGATGCCCTTGTAACGACATGTGCTGTGTTACGACGCCATATAAATTGTCATCATTATTATTATTATTATTTTATATTTTTCTATTGTTTTTTTTTTTACCCGAGGTACCTAGAATCCCTCGGGATTCCAAAAAATTGTTATTATTATATTATATTTTATATTTTTTATTGTTATTATTATTATTATTAGCATTAGCACTGCTTAGCACTGCAAGGATTCTTTCATGAATGATTTATTGGTGAAATCAAAAGAAACTTGAGACAGAAATAGATTTCCATCATTGTGGATATCATCCTTAACCCTTTACCGGTTCATTTTTAAATTTTAAGCCCGTTTCCAGCGGATATACTCGGGGCAAACGGGTAAAAGATTAATGGGCGATCCCCCAAATGAACATCAGCTCTGCAAGGTCTGTTTTGGGATCTCATTAAAAGCTCATCTCTGCTCTTGCATGCTGTCTTCTTAGCTGAATCTGATATGATCCATTATAGGACAGAGGAAAAGCAATGCCTTACTCTTTTACAAGTATGGCAAGAAAATTCCAATGTTCTTGGGTCATTGTAGACTGAAGATAGATTTTGATTAACAACACTTTAATTGTAAAAAAACTTCTTTCTCCTGAAGCATGTTAACAGGAATTGCAATTAGCATACATTAGAGTGCTATGAATGTTACCGGTAATAAGTTTTCTTTTGTTAAAAATCCGATATCCCTCATCGACGTATCTTCATTAGGTATAATATCTTCATTAGGTATAATGAACAATAATTCAATTCTCTGTACACAGTGTATAGTTGAAGTAATAATAATCTTCGTTTAATTTAGGAAAAGAGACAAATCCAGGTGACACACATTAAAGCACATTAAATGACATTTTCATTTATTTATTTTTATAATGCTGAAGCTAGATGATGATTTTTAAGGATCCTGTGGCTGAAAGTTTGGTTCGTGATGTTCCGAAGCCATCACCAGCTGAGGAAATAGCGTCAAGAAACTATCAGACTATAACGGAGATCTTGATGCGCCTGAATACTCTCTGCATCTCTGAAACGCCAACTGGAAAGAAACCTCGGAAGCACGAACAACGACTTCTTCGTAACATGAGCGCACATGCAGTTGTCTTAGAACTTCTCCAGATTCCCTATGAAAAGGTGAGTTGGACAGACTCTCTGTAATAGCTCTGCAGAATGTCAGCATTTGATGTATAGCATGTACGCCATATGCATTGAGGTATTGTGGGATACTTGGAGAAGGGTATGAAGGAAATGGAGAGTATGGAAAGCTGAACATGGGTGATCTGTGGCTGAGCATTGGAGGAGGAGGAGGAGGTATGCTGCAGAAATTTCATTGAGCCAAAAATAAGAATGTGCGCATCACCCTATGTATGTTGGATTCGGCGTGTCATAGACTATAACAGCGTTTCTCAAAGTGGGTTCCGTGGAACCCAAGGGTTCCGCGGGATGAGTACAAGGGTTCCGTGAAAAATTGTGAATAAAAAAGGTACGCTTGAGTCCCATTTGTGCATACCTCCATCATGCAGAGGCACGCTTTTTTCTGTGGTTGGCCTGGTAGTATAAAATGGCCTCCCTTTTGAGCTGCATCTGTTCCCTAGATCACTCTCTGACACATTCTTTAAGTGCTTGAAAACTTCCTTCCTTTTGACCATGTTGGAGTCGGGAGCACCTCTGAGTAGTTTCCTTGCAGAATGGCTATATAAATAGATACTTGAATGAATGAATGAATTATCAATAATGCTTGGTAGCTATTTAAAGTGATTGACTTGTTCTTTATTTGACAGAAAACTGATGTTCGAATGCACAAAGTGATGCGCTTAGCACATGAATTTCTGCAGAGTTTTTGCCTTGGAAATAATGCAAATCAGTGTCTGCTGCACCAGAGCTTGGATGTATTTCTCACTCCTGGGGTAGATACTGTTTTATAGATTACTAATTAATTAATTTCAAGACTGAATTTGTGCCCTTCTATTGTGACGGTGGTGTCCAGTCACCACCACTTTTGAAAGTGCCTCTCTATTCTATTTAACTCAAGAAAGAAATTGCTTGATGCGAATGGACCTGCAATAGGTCTAATGCAAGTGCAGAGGGTCCTACCCAGGCCAAGGCAAACCATAGGGGTGACCCGTCAAAAGAGCGACCGACAAAAGAGCGCCGACATTTGGGCGCCGCTTTAAAAGAAGTAATATCGCGAACGATATCGCAGATGAAATAAATTACTTGAAAAAGACACCACTACATGACTTTAATGTTTAACGAGATGTACATGCTAATTATTTGAGAATCATAAGCAAGCAATTTAATGAGAAGTTCAAAATACATTTAAGATGCCTAAACTAGCAATTTCACGTAAGGTTAAACTACAGTTACAACATATAAACTAGCACATGTACAACGAGGCTGACATGGCTTCAATGTCTAATGAAAATGTTTTCTCAAAAGTAGTCCTACAAACTTATATTGCAAGGTTGTGGGCAATTCCTCGTAGATAGTCGCTCGCAGCATGTTGGGTTCTTGTATCAACACAACATGTGAAATATATTTAATTTATTAATTGCTCTTTGTTGCGCCATCATTCAGCTGTTTATTTGCTCATCATGTTGTCACCTCTAGGCCGACTCTTCAGTGGAAAAGTAAATCTATATAAATAAAAATGTAAAACGTTACCGTTCGACATGAAGGATCTCGGAAAGTTCTTGACCGATTGTTTTCAAAATTTTACCAAAACGTTTCATTCGAACATAAGCGGGTTTGTATAATGCCTTTTGGGAAAAAGCGCAATCTTTACGACCATAAAACACAACTTTTAATTCCATTCGATATACGTCGATGGAGTCCAGCTATATCCATTTGAACTTTGACGCATCCATCCTGCGGCGTCCGCCCATTTTTCGGGCGCGTTTTAAAAGGTGTGTCTTTCTCTAGCGCATATTTATATGTAACTGTCGGTTTTTACAAAATCGTCCATTTGCGGCCGTTTTCCGCGCGTCTTTCTAACGCGCATATTTCTAGGGATGGAGGAAGGGGAGGGAGGGAGGGGAGGGAGGGGATGAAATGGGAGAGAGGGATGCAGGGAGGGAGAGAGGGAGGGAGAGACGGAGGGAGGGAGAGACGGAGGTAGGGAAGGGAGGGGAGGGGAGAGGAGAAGGGGATGGCTAAGGGAAGGGGACCTACATGTAGGAAGGGAGGGTTGGACAGTCTTTTCAGCCACAGCAACGCGTGGCCGGGTACAGCTAGTAAATAATAAATAAATACTGTAAATTAAACCCAGGAATAAATTTAGCAATGCTGTAGCAACATTAACTGGCATTGGACAGGAAGAAATGGAGGATCTGCATTGCCTGATGTGCAGAATTGCACAAACAGTACTGATGATGATGATGATTATGATGATGATAGAAACATTTGATGATCATCATATGTTACAGTTGTTAAGCTTAAGTTTTAAAAAGGTGGTAAGTAAGTATTTAGGCCATAACTCCATTTGCAAATGCACAATGGGACATCGACAGATAATATAATATAACACATTGAAGTAATAACGAAGTATAGCAATATACATGTACATGAAAACTAATGCTAAACAAATGTTAATAAGTGTAGAGCATTCTGGTAATGAAGCCCTTTCTTGTGTGAAGGTCAGAACATGGTGGAATTTCATAGACAGGTGTGATTTCTATTTTCTGTATTTCTTCGTTTGTCTGTTGGTTAGTTGTTGGAGGCAGAGACGGCCAGAGCCATCTTCCAAGACAACGTCCAACTTTGCAATGAAGTGACCGAAAGAGTTGTGCAGCATTTCGTTCGATGCATAGAGACTCACTGTCGTCACATGCATTACCTTCGATTCCTGCAGACGATTGTCAAGTCTGAAGGGAGCTACGTACGAAAGTGTCAAGATTTGCTGATGTCTGAGGTGAGTAGAAACAACGTATACGACTGTTTTGTATCGCATGTGAACAAGTATACGACTGTTTTGTATCGCATGTGAACAAGTATACGACTGTTTTCTATCGCATGTGAACAAGTATACGACTGTTTTCTATCGCATGTGAACAAGTATACGACTGTTTTGTATCGCATGTGAACATTTATGCAACACCTCTCGCAGCATAGACTATTGAGAGGCACTTTCAGCACAGAAGCCCTGGGGAAGAAAAGAAGCGTCGAGAGAGAGAGAGAGAGAGAGAGAGAGAGAGAGAGAGAGAGAGAGAGAGAGAGAGAGAGAGAGCGAAATGATGAGATAGGGGAAGAGCCGAGACATGAGCTTAGCCCATAGAAGACAGGAGGAAGGCCATTGCATGTGGAGGGACCTATCACAGCAACTGCTCAGCTCTGAGCCAAGGTGCACCAAACACGAGGGGAAAAGAGGTCAAAATGGTTGGTAGAGTGCAAGGGGCAAACAGATGTTGTGGAGAATATGGTTGGAAAGATATTTGGGGACAAGACCAAGTTGGGATTGGGAGCCAGGAGTATGATCTTATATTTGATCAGAAGAGTGATAGGGAACCAGCGCAAGACTTCAACCATATAAGTGGAAATGTGAGAAAACTGAAGAAGGCGTGCTATGAGTCTAGCACTCTAGCAGCAGCACTTAACTGGAAAGGTGGGGTAATTCAGTGTTATATTCAGTGTAATATTCAGGTAAACAGTGTATCTTGTTTGCTTTCTTATAAATAAGTATCTATATGCCATGTTCTTCATATAAATCCACCTCTGATTATTCGCTCCCTATGGACTATCTGTGCTGGTATGATTGGTCAAGATAAAGAACTGGCACTTAGCAGACCACGCCCACCGCTGCATGTGGCGTACCAGGGTGAAGGCACCATGGTCAGTCGAATAATACACGCACTTGAGTACGCACATGCTGTCTTGAATATCGTGCGGCCTAAATGATATACTATCAACGCACATCTGCACAACGCTACATGGCTACATTTACAGTCGACTGGCCAGGGAAGGAGGGACAGATGTTGAATCAAACGGTGTTTTTGAGTCAGAACCTCTCGTATGTGTCTCGTATGTGACATTGCATATTGGTGCGATGGTGCGATGGTTCAAACTGCAGTTAGCAGTTTAGATGATGATGATTGCCTACAGTCACACATTGCAATGTAAAGTTATTACTAAATGCTTGAATGCATGTTATAATAGGATGTCTTATCTCAGACCTCAGACCAATACAACACACAAAATACAACACACAAAAGCTGCATTTAGTATTGCAATCCATTCAACGTTCAGATGTACACAGACACACACACACATCGAGACACACACACACATCGATGTTACTGGGAGCAATTATTGTGAGTAGAGAGACGTCTTCTGTGTAGAGAGACCTACTGGTAATTCCCCCTTATACTGTGCCTGAGTACTGTAATCACTGATCAGTCAATTGCTGTCCCACATGACAGATAATTATATTAGGAAGAATATTCTGCTGTAATCATGTGACATCAGGTATTAGATGTAAAAACATTCTTACATCAGATGATAATTGTGGATCTGTTCTGATTGAAGAAAGAAATTAATATTGACATATTTTCTGCTTCTGTGAATGAAAACGTTATTTCTGTAATAAAATATGATGTTGATGGCTGTTCAGAGGAGCACGGTTTACAATCGCAAGGCACAGGATCTGGTCATGGCTTCGGTCAGTACCTCTTCTCTCTCCTCATCTCCTCAATGTGTTGTGCTGCATTCCCACCCATGTGTATTTGTGAATTAAATAGTAGAACTCTGAACTCGAACTGTCTGCTTTATGCACACTTTTTGTTCATTTCTTGTTTTTGTTTCCTATGTTTTCCATTATGCAGATTCATTGAATTCCTGAAATAACACAATTCAATTCCATGATTGACTATAGCCTATGTTGTGCTCACATCATGTTGTAACCAAATGCAAATGTAGTGTTGGCGGGTGACAGAAAGAATTGAAGTTGATAATGTTTCACTAACTCTATTCTAACTGCATCTAAGAATGGCTGCTATGGAGGATGGTTGCTAAGAAGGCAGTTACTAAATAAGACAGTTGTTGACGAGGTTAGTTGCTAAGGGTTGCTAAGGAGGATGGTTGCTAAGGAGTGTGGTTGCTAAGGAGGATGGTTGCTAATTATATTAGTTGTTAGGAGAATGGTTGAAGGTTGAGAGTGCAGGGCCATCTTATCCATTAGGCACAGTAGGGCCTACGTACGAACTTACCAAGGGCCTACGAAATCCTGAAAAATATATAAAATTTATATACAAATGCAGTGATTGGTCAATGACTGGAAAAAACAAACAGAAAATGAAAACTTGCAAATTTAATTTTAACGAGCTACCTTTTTTAAGGCTAGAGTTAGCTAATGAAACAGTAACATTGGGTAAGCCATATTATGTTAGCTTTGTGGTTCTTTGCATTCGCGAAATCGCTTTATAACGTCTTCAAATGTCATTTCTCGCATTAAGTCTTTTTCAATTGAAAGTAATGCAAGGGAGGATAATCGTGCCTGTCCCATCGTTGACCGAAGGTAATTTTTGATAATTTTCAGTTTCGAAAAAGAACTTTCACCTTCACAACTTGTTCCAAAAATAGAAAGATAAATTCGAAAAGCAATATTGACATTTGGAAACTGGAGACCAGCTTGTCAGCTATTTGTGACCTAATCATTTCAGCTACAGATTTATTGTCTGCAAACATTCGAGAAAACAAAAGAAATTTGTCAATAAATACATCTTCTAGATCACATGGATAGCCTATATCTCAATTAATGCCTTTGCTCTAATCACTATTTCTTCAGTTGATAAAGTTCTGTCAAGAAGAAAATTGAATCTTTCATGTAGTGTTGCGTAAGCTGCTAGCCGCTTTCCCATCTCAGTTATAAGTCTGTCTATGATCGCGTAGAAAGTCTGGGTGCGGAATTTGTCACTAGCACTCAGATTTAAACTTGGATCAGTATCATCCATGACTTCGTCATCAAATCGTTTTGGCACCCGTTTTCGTTGTGCACCTTCTTTGTAGTCCGATTGTGTGATATCTTTTGCCATGCTTTCAAACATTTCGAATTTATTGCGTGTATCGTGAAAGTGTGTTATAAGACTGTCATACAATTTGATGATGGTGCACAACTCAATACCAGGCTCCTGTAGGGCTTTATTTACAATGTAAATTTTTTTGAGTAAGTCTTTACAAATTATGCACATTATTGCTGTTTCAAAAATAAATGTTGCAAAAAGTAGATTGAGATTTAAAATCAAAACTGAATGTGTTCACAAAACATGGTTCAGCATAATTTTAAGAAATAATGTAAATGTGTTGCAATTTGAATTAATATAGAGTTGAGTTGGATAGGCCAGTAGCGGCGCTAGGGTTGGGGGGTAGGGGGGATAAACCCCCCTAGAAAAGGGCATATATTTTTTTCCCATGTAAAACTAAAATATTTGCACGATTAACCCCCTTTAGCCTCCCAGAAATGACCGTAAAGGTCCCGAGATTTGACAGACAGTTTGTCAGATCATGAAAAAGGACCATTTTCGAAGATTTCGATCAAATGACTAAAAAAGGTCATCAGAAATTTTGATGATGGAAATGGAGAATTTTCTTCGAATTTTGGTCGATGACTATAAAAAATTAAAAAAGGTCGTCAAAAATTTTGGCGACTGAAAACGGAAAATTTTTCCGAAAATCCAGCCCCCCAAAACGAAAATTCTGGCACCGCCACTAGGATAGGCCCTGGGGGCCTATGAATAGATTAATATGCAAAAGTGCCTAGGGCCTATAGTTACCATAAAGCGGGCCTGTGAGAGTGGCCTCAAGGCTGGTTGCTAAAGGGGTTACTTGTACAGTGAGACAATAATCCAACATGCTGGTCGCACAATGAATGTGATGGTCACATTTGAGAAACAAAAACCTGGCAAGTAACCGTTAGACAATCTCCCACTTTCAGCTTTAATTTCCCAACTGTCCCGTCTTTGCAAAAACCAATCACCGGAAACTTTTTTCCCTTTTTGCTTTAATTAACAATGCTTACTTATTTACATTGATGAATCACTGTTTCCGAATATCATCTGCTTTCATGAAATCACCTTTAATGTCGCCATTCTGCACCTCTGGCAGAGAGAGTAATTTTTATCCATGTCTCAATTCTGCTAACTCTTATAGTTGCAATGCTTTATTCGGTGTCCGGACAATTCGTCCCCGGACAATTCGTCCCGGACAATTCGTCCCGGACAATTCGTCCCGGACAATTCGTCCCCGGACAATTCGGACCGGACAATTCGGACCCGGACAATTCGGACCGGACAATTCGGACCCGGACAATTCGGACCGGCTATAGCCTACTTTAGCCTCAGTCTATGCGTGACTTGTCCATTCTGGAGTAGGCCAACCTATTGCTTTCCAAATATACCTTTAATGTCATAGCCAAGTGAGGTAACGTGTTATATTATGTTTAGGGCTACATTTGCTTTGAGAACAATGAAATAATTTTCAATTTCGAATTGAATTTTAATGCGCAGCAGTATCTCCGGTCGACATCTGTATACGGTAATGGTGTCCGGGACGAATTGTCCGGGGACGAATTGTCCGGGACGAATTGTCCGGGGACGAATTGTCCGGGACGAATTGTCCGGTCCGAATTGTCCGGGGACGAATTGTCCGGGACGAATTGTCCGGGACGAATTGTCCGGGGACGAATTGTCCGGGAACCCTTTATTCATATCGACTCTATTTATTGCAAAGGGCTAACCAACTGCAATGGGCTAACAAACTGCAAGGAGCTATCCAACTACAGAGGGCTAACCAACTGCAAAGGGCTAGCCAACTGCAAGGAGTTAACCAACTGCAAGGAGGTATAGAGCTGCAAAGGGCTAACTGAATTGAAGATGACGAGGTTTCACTAACTGAATTGAATTGAATTGAACTGCAAAGGGCTAAGATTTTAAACTGACCTGTCTCACCTAGGTTGACTCGGTAACATGAGTAGTTTTCTCCAGGCATCTCAAGTCCTCCCTGATGATCTCTGGCCAGTTCTTTCTCGGCCTTCCTCTCCTCCTTTTCCCTCCAGGATTCCACCACATCACTTGATTGGCTCTTCTTTCATCCTCCATGCGGAACACGTGTCCCGTCCACCTCAGTCGCCTTCTTCTGATGATGTGTTGCATTTCTTCCTGCCCCGTCCTCTCTCTTATAGTTTTGTTCGGTACCTTGTCCCGCCATGATACATGCAGGATTCTTTTTAGCCATTTGTGATGTGCTGCCTCTTTAACAAGACTAACGAATGAAAATAATAAGATAGTTATATAAAACTATCTTTAACAAAAACAAGTGCTTGAAAGTTGCCATCAATCGTTCATATTACAAGCCACACTAATAGGTCAAGGCAATGCAAGAAAACATGAGATTTAGACAGCTAAACCCTGCCAAAACTGTTTTCCTTCTTGTCAAATGTGCATGTACTGTACGTGACAGCAGCTGTCAACTACAACGCTTCATTCACCTTCCTTTACAGTGAACACATTTCCAATCTGACACTCTTGTCATATTTTCATTTAAACCCTTTAGCAGGGAATAAATTTTTTATTAACTTTCACCCAGCATAGAGTTATTTTACAGAATTTTTTCCCACAGTATCGTTGTTATAGCCAAACCAGGATTTTTCTGCGTATAATCCAATGATTGTTTTGTATTTTTATGGTCACCCCAACAATTTTTTAGGGGTGGGTGGTAAATTTTTTAGGGGTTTCAATTTAGATATTTCATTTGTCAGTGACATTGATCATGTCTTTGGTGATAAATAAATTGAAGCAGAATCATGGATGTTCTTCGCAGGTCAGCTGCCATATTCATTGTTTATCAGACCACTCCGTCATTTTGACGGATTATTTCAACTTTATGCAGAATTCGTGCAGTAATTTCACACACGTTAGAGTTTACTAGTTCTCGGTTCGTGTACCAAACTTAGTCGTCTGGTTCGTCAAGGATTTTGCGTTGGAAGGGATTTTGTTCGCAAGTCGTCTTGTGTCGCCCACGTGTTGACGTTAGACGCATCTTGATGCACACGATCGAGCTCAACCATCAAGACCGTGCGGCTTCACCGCTGTTGTCGGGTGTTTATATCTCGCCGAAGGACGGTTCACGCAGGTCAGTGGAGTTAATGTCTCGTTCGGATGTTGTCTCTGGTGGCGTTCAAAACTACCGACCGATAAGCGACAAATGTCTTCTTCTGTGCAATCCCTGTGACCCCCCGACGATTGGCCGGACATGCGCGTCATCTTCTGCCAGCGAGGGGCTTCAGTTTCGTCAGCGTTTCGTGTTTGCGAATCCTGTCACCTGTCGCCGCTCTACTCTATCGACACAACCTGTACCAGAGACTCTGAACATTCACGCCATCTGAAGGTTGTCGACGGGATTTCGTTGGATGATTCAACGTGCCTGCGAGGGATCGCCACTCATGACTGTTTCCGGCTCACTGTGACTTATTTTGCTATTGTTGTGACACTTAACATCACTTTGGCTAGTTAGTGCAGAGAGCCCCTCTGAGTAGGTTTTTGAAGAGGTGCTATATAAATACTAGGAATGAATGAATGAATAAATCATGCAGCCTTATGTCCAGATGTGTTAGTAAATGGTATGAGCACCTGCAGAAAATGGTCCCATACGCACCACACAAAAAAGAGAGAAAATTTGATCCACCGTTACCAATGTCATTTGCCATTGTACTCACTGTATCAGTTAGCAAATTTAGATATCATGGCCAACTTTATCTACACCGTGTCTCAAAAAAAACTGTGCAGAATTGTTTTTGTCAGAACTTCATCAAATTTCCACCAATCTTAATAACTTTTGGCAGGTAGACGGCAAGGGGGCTGAAATTTCATGTTCTATATAAATTTTCCACCTCACCTGACTCATTTCACCGCAATACTTTGTTAAACACAAATGTACCAATTTTCATATAACGCATTGATTTTATTACCTGCAACAAATTATCTGACGGGCGAATTAGCACGTAGTAAAGTAAAATATGGTTTACTTAGCAGAGTGTTTTAATAGCTACAACAGATCTGCTTAAAAGTGTTAGAATTGGTACTCGAAATGTGCCACGAATGAACAGACGGACACGCTCTTAGACGGCGACGCAAATGGCCGATAGCAGCATCAACGATCGACTGGTCAAATCGCGCCCACTCGTCAAGCAGGAGCGTTTTGAGTTCGTCGACGTTGGTTATTCTGGACCGATAAACCCTCTCCTGCAGCACACTCCATATGCTATAGTCGACTGGGTTAAGATCTAGTATATTCGGTGGCCACAGTGTTGGAGAGATGAAGTCGGGCGTCTCTCGCTCCAGGAAAGAGACAAGTGTCGCGCGCTTGATGCGCCGTGGCGCCATCCTGTTGCAAGACAATATACTCGCCCTGGGATATCCGGCGTATGTCTGACGGTATCTTCTGGGCAAGAAGGTTGTCGTGATAGTAGACCTATGCCCCATTCACTTTGACATCCGGCTCGATGTAATGGATTTCAGTGCAGCCAAGCTTCGAGACGCCGTTATATGAAAAATTGGAACCTTAAGCACGGCCCTGCTGTGAGGCGCTGGGAATGTCGGTGCAGGAGGCGACGCATGCTGAAGGCATTGTCTGACAGCCATAAGTAAGTCAAGTAAGTCATGATTAACTGATTATGTTAATTATTATTGTTTGACACTTTGTATTACTTGAATCGATAAATAAAATTGATTTCATGTAGGGATTGTGGGCCACACAAGGCAAACATCGCGGCCACATCAGATTGCGATGAAATGGAATAGATAGAGTGCTATGAATAATTCTCACAGCTTGTGCCTGCTAAACTGCTAAAATGAGCAAGGCCGTGTAATGCAAGAACGATGGATGTATGCTGTGCAGCACACCAATTTTTCTCGACACACCAACGACACCCATTTTTACAGGACACACTGCCGGTCGATTCGCGACACTGAATTGCGATGCACTGATTAAGAACCTCTGCTTTTGAGAGTTGCGTGAACAGTGCTTTGTAAAAAAGTTCTGATACAATGCATGCGGTGACACACTCTCAACAAGCTGCCATCACATCAATATCGAAAAGATTGGTCGACAAGACTTGTGATCGGCAGTGGGGTCGTCGAACACAATGGCAATTAATGAATAGAAATTCAAATTGTTTTTACTGCCTTTCATGTCTTGCTTTTATATGACAATGGTGTTGCAGTTGGTGAATGTTGGTGACGAAGTTCTGCTCTTCTACAACGACCGAGCGTCATTTCAGACCCTGGTCGGACTGATGCAGTCAGAGGGTGATCGCATGGACCCAGCCAGTCCACTCACCTACCATATCAATCTCGTTCACTTGTTGGCTTGCTGTACAGAAGGCAAGAATGTCTACACAGAGATCAAATGTCACTCTCTCTTACCACTTGATGATATCGTTAAGGTGGTCACTCATCCCGACTGCATTCCAGAGGTCAGTTTAGCATCATCATCATCATCATCATCTATTATTATTATTTTTATTATTATTATTATTATTATATTGTGTATCTCATAATTGAAAATATGTCAATAGTTCCACTGTAAATGTACTAGTGGCTGGTTCATTTGCAATCAAGCTCTGTATGTATGTATGTATGTATGTATGTGTGTGTGTGTGTGTGTGTGTGTGTGTGTGTGTGTGTATGTATGTATGTATGTATGTATGCTCTGTATGCTCTGTATGTATGCATGCTCTGTATGTATGCATGCTCTGTAGTCTGTATGTATGTATGCTCTGTATGTATGCATGCTCTGTAGTCTGTATGTATGTATGCCCTGTATGTATGTATGCTCTGTATGTATGCATGCTCTGTAGTCTGTATGTATGTATGCTCTGTATGTATGCATGCTCTGTAGTCTGTATGTATGTATGCTCTGTATGTATGTATGCTCTGTATTGTTGGAAATATTCTTCTTATTGGTGAGTAGTTCTTGCATGGCACCCACTCATTGAATCCTGTCTGTGTTGATGAAATGACGAATACGCTGCTTCACTCAAAGACATTGACATAAGGACGTGGTGTCTGCTGCAGCAACTCGTTTCCTTTCGATAGTATTTCGATACTCATGGCTGAAATTTATGTGGCACCACTTCCTGTCCTAACACAATCGTGATCGAACAAAATGGTCTTCAAGTGGTTGAAAAGAGGTAAAGAGAGACTGTGAAGAGTTTTCATGTCGTAGCTTCTTTCGCTTCTTCTTCTTCTTCGACGCAGGGATCCATCATCATCTCATGCATGATAGTTGATGCAGGGATCCATCATCATCTCATGCATGATAGTTGATGCAGGGATCCATCATCATCTCATGCATAGAGTTGATGCAGGGATCCATCATCATCTCATGCATGGGAGTTGATGCAGGGATCCATCATCATCTCATGCATGGGAGTTGATGCAGGGATCCATCATCATCTCATGCATGGGAGTTGATGCAGTGCTACCTGACAGTAGAAGATGATGTCAACTAGTATTTATTGAAAATTTATTTCATAGTGGTTTATTTAAGTCTTTCAAAAGCACTGGTTGCTTGATGTTCAAGCAAAGAACAGGATCAACAAACAGCAGGACTTCAACATCTCTACTTGTCTGCCAGATTTGCAATGAAATAAATCGTAGTTTAAAACTTTTTCAGTTTTTTTATCATTTAAAAAAGATCGTTTTTTGTTTTTATTTTTCGTATTGTTTTATTCCATTTTTTATGTAACTTTATTTATTTGTTTACTGTCTGTTATTAGTTTCCTTAATTTATTTTATCTGATATTCCTTTCATTTTCCCCGTACTCTCCAAGATTCAGCTAACTAATGTTGTTATTTAATTATTTAACGTCATTATTTGAGCAATACATGTAGTAGATCTCTATACGAAATGAAATTTATAAAGAGTTATTTTGATATAAACTTCTTAGTAAGTAACAATTTTAAGTACAATATATAATTTAGTGCACATCTATGGTCTTTACTTCTGATTTTAATTGTGTTATGTCGATGGTAAAAAGCCTCATATGGAGCATGGTGCTATATGGAGCAGAAACGTGGATTATGGGAAAAGCAGAACTGGAAAGACTTGAGACTTTTGAAATGTGGCTGTGGAGAAGAATGGCCAAGATTAGTTGGATTAACTACAAAACCAATGAAGAGGTGCTGCAACTGGTGCAAGAAGAAGATCGCTGATTGATATAATACGGAAGAGGAAGATGAACTGACTTCGATACATGTTGAGGGGAGACTCGCTCTTGAGGACTGTTCTTGAGGGAAGAATGGAGGGAAAGAAACCACCAGGAAGACCAAGAAAGATGATGTTGGACTGGTTGATGGATGGAGAAAAGGTATGAGGATATAGCAAAATCAAGGAAACGCGCAGAATGGACAAGAATGTTGTCGTTAGAATCTTGGACCCACTTATTATTCTGCCAAAGACCAGAACACTAAAGAAGGAGAAGATGTTGGTCAGCATGAACTTATGCAAACTTTTGTCT
This sequence comes from Lumbricus terrestris, assembly GCA_949752735.1. NCBI lineage: Eukaryota > Metazoa > Annelida > Clitellata > Crassiclitellata > Lumbricidae > Lumbricus > Lumbricus terrestris. The sequence continues at coordinate 12,569,547 of OX457044.1, forward strand.
ACAGTTTAAATTTTAAAGGATTTCAGGACCCAGATGCTGCAATAAAAGACAGACTATAACAGCACATAATGCAGGCACATGTTGCTTGTCATCGTTCAATATTATTAGGCATTTGTAACAAAGCAACGAACTGTGCTAACCAGACAGATTGCTTCTAATGGTTGTTTATTTGTTTATTCATATCTGTCTGTTAGGTAAAGACAGCTTACATCAATTTTCTTAATCATTGTTACATTGATACCGAGATTGAAATGAAAGAGATCTACACAAGCACTCATATGTGGACGTTGTTTGAAAACGTTCTCCTTGATATGGCGGTGGTACGTTTTTTCAATGCTCTCTCTAGCTGTGTGTGAGTAGTACTGCTGTGCTTGTTAACGGTTGTTAAAAGCTGGATTTTTAAAAAGCTGGAGTTTTTTTGTATGCATTTGGTAACTAATTTTTTTAGAGTTATTTGTTATTTATATTACTATTATCATTGCTATTATTATTTATTAAATGCAAAAAATTTTACAAGAAATTGCACGAAAAGTTGCTTTAGCAGTGACAGTCCTCATCCGAGAACAACTGTGTGAAAGTGCCTCGAAATGCAACAGCCTTGCATCTTTGGTACAAATTGAGAGGCGCTGGAAAAGGTGTGTGGCTTTAAGTGGGTTTCCAGTTACAACTGGCAACTGCCGGCATAGTTCAGTTAAAAATTCATTGCCTGTATTATTATTATCATTTTATTTCCATTTTTTTACTCGAGGTATTTATGATCCCTCAAGTGCTCAAAATAATATCCAGAGATGGGAATGGTGTTACTCTGGAACGGATCCTCATCTTCGTCAGGATTTCGTTGGGCAATGATGATAGTCCCCTTAAGGCAACCACATTAAAGCGGTGAATGGTAACAGAGAAGTGCTGGAAGTATCAGGTTTCCTTAGGGTTTCCGGTGATCAGAGTTAATCATTTCCCTTGCTCTTTGATGAAGTTCATACCACTGGAATTAATATGACCAAGGGTCTCGAGAGCCACTGGGACAAAGAGATAGTTTGCTAGCAGCTGACTGTAGTAGTGACTTTCCTTGCAGCTGCCAGTTCTGCTGCTGCACCTGCACCTGCTGATGTCGCTTGCAGGTAAGATGGCGACACGTTTGTGGCTCCGAATATCATATATGCAGGTGACCTACTTTGAAGTAGAGACCTCGGCCGTGATTCGTCGCATAACTACAGGTTATAGATCGTATACAGCAGATGAGGATGAGCAGCATTATAATGCCTCATTTATGCTGCATTGCTTGAAAGGTTAAGTTATTAATTAAAATTTCATAACTCAATAATATTTCACTTTTTCATATGTAGTTTTTTTTATTGCTTAGCCTTTCAGCACTGTACGCACTTGCGTAAGTGCGTACACATGGACTCCGTGGAGGCGCCGCTGCTTATTGTGTTCATTGCAGCTATATGATCTTTAAAAGTTTTGTTGTCATTGATGTTATTTGTTTCCCATATAGGTGAGCAATGCTACACATGATTTCAGACATGCTGACAAAGTTCTACAAGATTACGTAACAATTACTGCAATGAGTATCGTCTCAACTTTTTTCAACTCTCCATTTTCAGACCAAAGCACAAACGTTCAGGTGAAGGAGAATTTGCACAGCATTGCATCTAATTTTACTGTTGCAGATACAAAGTTTATCAAATTTATTGGAGACTGTAGGCCAGGGGTTCTCAACCGGTGTGTCGCGACACACTGGTGTGTCGCGACTTGACCGGCGGTGTGTCGCGTAAAAGTGGTGTGTCGCGAAGAATTGGTGTGTCGCGAATTAATAATAATAATAATAAAGTATCTTCGTTTCTTTTCCAAATTGACACAACGCAGTAGGCCAATGATTACACGAAATAATCCTAAATAACAGCAGTCTACTCAATTCTCACAGCACACGTCCGTTGTTCTTGCATTATACACTGACTTACTTTACCTACAGGTAATTTAGAAGTTTAGCAGATGACTGCAATAAGAATTTGTTGCGCTCTATTTATCTATCTATTTACCGCGGTCTGGGGTAGTTATGACGTTTATTTTCAACGGATATGACATAGGGCATTTGTAAACACGTTTGCGATCGCACCTGTTAGAAAACTTTTACCCGTTAACCTAGGCTAAGTCAGCAATCGAAATGGAAAAATTTATTGTAAGAAAACGTAAATTTAGCCCAGTGGCGTAGGCAGGAATTTATGATTTAGCCATCCTCTTCAGATGCTGATATTAAGAAGACAAGGTGGATGTTGAACAGAGAAAACATCAATGGAGCAGAATTGAACAACAATGAACAGGAAACACTTGTTGAGCTGCAATATGATTCCAGAATGAAGGACATGACATTGTAGGCTATAAGCAATAATAGAACTCAGTTCTAGGCAAAGACGTACAAGGAAGAACAATAATTATTACAAATGACTTGCAAGCAAATCTATCCAAGGAGCTGGTTCCCTTTCATAGCTCCAATACTTATCTGAACAGGGTTTTTCTCAGATGATCAACATAAAGAACAAGAATCGGAACAAACTTGTCGGTGGTGCCCTCTCAGCCTGCTTACGAATTGCTCTTACAAAAACTGTGCAGGGGCGGATCCAGGGGGCAATCCGGCCATGGCCCCCCATTTAAAAATTGCATGGACGTGGTCCTCATTTGGTTTCATTAAGCCATTAAATAAATGTAGTGGGAGGGAAAAACAGGACAATAGGCCCCCTATTAAAAAATCGTACGGGGCGTGGCCCCCCGTCGATTTAGCGGCGGATGAAATTGTATCCTTTCTCAAAAATTTGGTCGATGAGTAAAAAAGGTCATCAGTTTTTTCGGCGGCGCAGCGAAACTTTTCCCCTGTCCCACCAACAAGACCCAAAATTTTGGCCCCCCTCAAAAATTTCTGTATCCGCCCTTGAAACTGTGGAACCGCGTTTTAATATGATCCAAAGAAAAATTCAAGAACAAAGATCCCATTAACCGTTAGGACTACAAGGTCTTAGTAATTAGGTGACTAAATTGACCTCGAGTTGTAGAAACGACTATAGACGGGGATCAGAAGAATAATTTAGAATTTTAGAATCATAAAAATTGGAAAGAAATTCAATATAATTATTTTCATTTATTAAAAATTTCAGCAGTTTAGCATTTTAGAAGGATAAATATGTTTGAGAGCAAATTTGAAATAAATAGACATGTTTAACTTTTACACTTTTTATATTTTTGAGACATTTACATATGACCTTTGAATGGTGTGTCGCCATATTTGATAACAAGTTTAAGTGTGTCGTGGGACGAAAAAGGTTGAGAACCATAGATGTAAAAAACGATGGAAACGGAATAAAAAACGGTAAAAAACGTCGTTTTTTTCGAAAAAATAAAAAACGACAAAAAAACGATAAAAAACGGACACGGTAAATAATTTGACTTTGCTACATCTAAAACCGTATTTTAACCTTGAAAACATTGATTAGGAACCTACTACACGCAGGCTATCTCTTATATGATGATGTTAAACGATGAAATAATGACTTTAATTAGCTGAATCCTTGAGAATTGGCGGAGAACATAAGGAATATCAGAAAAAAATTAAAATTAAGGAAATTAATAACAGAAAGTAAATGAATAAATAAAGTTAAAGAAAAAATAAAAAACCATAAAAAACGATGGGAAAAATAAAAAACCAAAAAAACGACGCTTTTTGGGAGAGAATAAAAAACGAAAAAAACGTTTTTTACAACTATGTTGAGAACCCCTGCTGTAGGCTAATAATTATTATTATAGAGCTAGTGAATTTACAATGCTGTTTAGCTAGAAAAAGAGGCACTACAGTATAGCATTCTTCATACTATACTATACTATTTTTGGATTTATGAAGCGCCTCTCACAGTACAACCTAATCAGAGCCGCTCCCAGTGCAAAGATCCCCTTGGAAAAAGAAACGTTTTAAGGAAACGCGCAGAAACAGTAATGCTTCCAGATAAGATCCGAGTACGAATAATAGTAGGGAGGCTATTCCACAGCAAAGGGCCGACAGAAGCAAAGGCACGATGCTGAGCTGTAGCAGTCCGAGATCGTGGTACAAGAAGGTCATGAAGGTCTAAAGAGCGGAGAGGACGTCCAGTGGTAGTTGAGACAGGTCGCCTAATAAGATCACAGAGGTAGCGAGGAGCTGTACCCAGGAACATCTTATAGGTAAATTGAGGAAACCGTTTAGCAAGTAAAGCGTAATCAACATTTAGTTGCTGACGAGTGCCCATCCAGATAAATTGAGTCTTGGAAGAGTTGAGCGAAAGACGATTTGAGGAATCCAACAATTGAGATCAGCAGAAAGAGATTCAATAGACTGACAAAGAGCAAGTTGTTGGGAAGAGGAGCCATGAACAAAAGTCTGGACATCATCAGCATAGAGGTGACCACAGACTGAGTGTTTAGCAAAGAGAAGAGGAATATTAGCTGTAAACAAGATATAAAGAAGTGGACCCAGAATGGATCCTTGAGGAACTCAACTTTAACAGGAACCCATGAAACCCACCTAAAATAACCATTTGGGTACGATCAGAAAGATATGAGCGAAACCAAGGAAGAGGAAGGCCACTAAGACCAAAGAAAGTTTCAAGGCGACGCAATAGAATATCATGGTCTACCATATCAATTACTGAAGATGCATCAAAAAGTGCTAGAAGAGTAACATGGGATTTAGAGGGAGTGTAGTTGATTGAGGCGATCTTTAGAGCGTCGAAAATGCCGCTCAAGACAGCGGGTCCGATGACGCAGTTGATGACAATCTCGGTCAAACCACACAGCAAGCGATCGAACACGAATCTTGGCACCACAGAGTGGAAGCAACTTGTAAAGAATATTGCTGATTGTAGAGGAGTAGAGATCGTAGAGCCGAGAAGTTGACTGAGCATCAAGCTGCGACGAAGAGGAGAAGAGAGGCGATTTACGAAGGGCCTCACTGAAGGCACCACGGTCAAGAGACTTCCATCCACAAAAATACCGGAGCGCATGAATGGGTTGAGGATGAAGAGGAAGGGTAGAAAACTCGATAGGAGAGTGATCAGAGAGTGTCGGCGGGGAGATGATTAAATCTTGTATTGTAACGTCTTCAGTAGTGATGACGAGGTCGAGAGTTCCACCATGAAGATGCGTAGATCCCGAAACATGCTGAGGAAGTGTTAGAAAATCAATGAAACGACTCGAAGTATTCAATTTGCACGTTTCAACGTGCAAATTGAAGTCTCCAACGATTAATAATTGAATATTGCAAGTGATAAGGTCGAAGAGAATTCATTGAAGAAACTGTTAGAGGGTGGAGAAGAGCCAGGTCTGTAGACAGTCAGTAATGTTAACGCGCCTCGAGGCATTGCGATACAGATACAAAGTGCTTCAGACGATGTGATTTCCATATCGAGCACAATCCATGAGAAGCAAAGAGTAGAGCGAATGTAAACGACGATGCCACTGCCACGGGCAGGTGGTCCATCAAGAGGGTTGATCTTGGAAGGTGACAGAAGGAGAATCCAGGTGGAGCAGCTCGACAGATCGGCACATCTTCAGATCCATGGTACCAACTATCCATAGGGTCTTATCGTTTCTTTTTAGTTTAATCCTTAGAACTAGAACTCGGCTATTTCTCCAAAGAATGGTCGCAGTCACTTGCAGACGTGCTGTAACTCTGTAGCCTATACACCTCTCAGGGACTGACTAGAAGTGAACGGTTTGGGGCGGTTTGCGAGGTCCGTTTAGTTTAGTGCAGTAATAAGAGTTGGCAAAACCAGAAGTCATGCGTCAATCTCAAGATATACTACGGGAACCTAACCCCAGGAAAAGAAATAGGAGATTTAGTTTTCGGATTGGCCTTCCAGGTAGCATTCCAAATCGGCAACTGTCACAACATCAATAACAAAAATTAACGTTCAGGTTGTTCAGTGACTTTATCCTTTACGCCGCTTTAGACAAAGTGCCAAAAAAATTTGAGCCCGTGCGGATCACTTGAAATGACCTCGCGGGCCGCACGTTGGACAGCACTGCACTAGATGATGTTCCTTCCATCTAGTACTGTGCACATCACAACCTTTCTTCTGATGAATAGATTGAAAATTACCCAGTAAATAGACTAATGAAAATAAGAAAGCTGATGAGATGCTTGTTTTTCAGTTTCATTGTTTGCTGTACCGACAGTAAATGTTCTTTTTAAAACTGATGATGATGATGGTGCTCTGCCCGAAGGCAGGTTCTATGGCTTGCGCCACCCGGGGATGAGATGAATAAGGTGGTTTCCCGTTGCCTTCCCCATAGACAATTATGAGCAAGCATCTTGCCCAAGGTCACTCCGCAGGAGCTTGCGCCACCGCGTTCCATGCGTGCTAGCCCGAGATATCTAAATCTCTGAATGTCAACTCCCAGTCCCGGGCTTGAACTGCAGTCCATTGTAACCAACAGACGTATGTTGCTCTCACTTACCGGTGTAGCTAACTAGGCCAGTTAGTAGTTTTTAAACTGCTGACCCTGATTTGAAGAATCGTTTAGATGTCCTGTGATAGGGGCTGTTGCAAACTACTGGTTATAGTCTATGTTTGATATTTGTGCAAAATGCATTAATATTTTTCTTATTATTGCAATAATTAAGAATCTTCAGATGATTAGTTACAACTATTTAAAAACAGTTGTGAGAACTTGAAAAATGTTGCATGGCATTCTGGTAATAGCTCCCAAATGTTGTCTATGCAGACTGCAGAGTAATAATTAATTAAGCACATGTATAACCTGGTTAAGTGCAAGGAAATTCTCCGTCAACTAGTTTATTACCGATTCATCATCCCTGTTATCATAGCTCAAGACCGTACGATATGACGCCCTTCGTGGCCATTCAAGCTGACTGCTGCTGCATTGCTACACTGATTCCAAATATATGAACCTTTGACATGATCCTGCCATGAGAAGCAGAAGAACCTGGAAGGTGTTGTTGTGCTTTTAAGTTAGGAGTTCATTGGAAGGTGGTTCAGTACGTCCTCGTCGTCTCTCCCGGGCAACAGGGAACAACCCTGGCTAAATCTGAACCGAGGACGGGGGAGAGACCTGATCAGTTGCCCTACATTCCAGAAGGATCATGAAACTAAACCATGGCAAATATGTATAATGTATAATTGTATATACACAGACACACACAATAATTCTTATTAAAGCAGATTATAAATAGAAGGTGCTATTGAATTTCTTTGTTGTTTAATTTTCAGCCTTTTAAGCATTAATGCTGTGAATGAATTTGCTTCTTAGTCATTTACTTTTGTTGTGCTTGGTTTTCTGAATGACCAGACTCACCAGCCTGTCTTACTGAGACTGCTTCAAAGTGCCTGTCGTCTGGCCACATGCAGTTGGTTAACAGGACAACAGAAATACAGCGTGGAGAACTGCATTCGTACTCTCTCGGACATAGGTACTAGATTCTGTCTAAACTGTGAAGTTTCAAAACTAGTATTCGCCAGAAGTTCATGTTTGTCCGATAATCCCATTGAAAATCGTGTTGTAATAATTATACGATAATAGCCAAATAATCAAGATTTCTCTGCAAATGTGTGTAAAATTCAGAGGGTTCACATGCACCCCATTATTTCTCAAATTTTTGGAAATTTTATGTAGCGCCTCTTTAAGGTAGGCTACTCAGAAGTGCTCCCAACCCAGCCATGGCTAAATTAGACAGTTTTGAGGTTCTTAAGGAACAGAGTGGAGTGACTTTTGTGCATTAAGCGCAGCGTAACTTGGAATCCATTCCAGGTTGTCTGACGAGCGACAGAGAATGAATGACACCGTCTGATACCAGTTCATGAGCGGGGAACTATGCGGACGCCCTTGGCACCAATGAGCTTTTTGAAGAGATATCATGTGAATAAGCAAATGATACAATTACAGTTACTATGTCCTAGAAATAAAATGTGAATAAAATGTGGATGTTACAAAACTCTTCATGGACAACTAAATGTGCAAATGTGAAGAACATCGCTCTGAATTTGTTCCAATGAATGTCTCTGTCTCTTTCTCTCTCTCTGTCTCTCTCTGTCTCTCTGTATCTCTCTCCTGAGCTGCAGTATGTTCACTGTTGTAGCGAAGGTCCGCAGCATCACTGTTCCGAATGATCTTGAAGTGCAGGTGAATTCATTGCTGAACAAATCGCAATTCGTACTGAAGCACTCCCGAGCGTGGTTGATGACTTCTGCTGCTGGTAAAAGTCTTCCAGAGGGTTCTGTTCTACAGAATAAGGATTACCGCAACATCATCGAGGGCCTCCAGGTCTGGAACTGTTGATGACAATCACAGGCTAACTTGTCTCAGCATAATTATTATTCCAGCTGAGTAAATAAAAATGATGCCATATAAGTAAGTAAGTAAGTAAGTATATACTTTATTGAACCGCCTGCAAACGCACTGCGGGAACAATGTACAAGAACAGAATAATTAATGCAAGTATACAATCAAGACAAATAGAAATATGCAATTCAATAAACACATTATACAGCTACATAATAGACATGTTGTGAACTATACAGGAGAGAACTTAGGCTAGACCCAAAAAAAATATAATATATTGTCACTTGAATAGCATCCGTGTTATAAAGCCACATCTGGTAAGTGCATCTGCATGAGGAATCTCACGGTTATGAGAACGAGGACGGAGTGAGTAGGTAGCATTTTTAATGGGAGGTAATAGAGGAGCAAGGACGTGGCTTGGGTTGTAGAGTACAAAAGAGAAGAGGGAGGAATCAGCGTGACCACAGAGGTCATCGAACGACTTCTGGTCGGCAGGAAGAAAGTTGAGCCGCACCATTTTCCGTATTATTGCATTAATACGCGCGCGCTGACCAGAATTAGCAAAGCCAAACCAAGCAGGGGAGGCATACATAAGGCGAGCCAATGTGGTGGCCTGAACTACATCATGCAAGCGTGTCCCGGAGAGGCCATGAGCTACAAGAACACGTATCGCATAGAGCGATTGACAAGCCTTAATGCAAATCCGGTCAATATGGGGGTCAAAACTAAGTCTATCCGTTAAGGTTACTCCAAGAATAAGAGACTCAGAAACTCTACTTATTCCAGGTATAGGTGAGGGGAGGTTGAGTAATTTAGAGCGCGGACGCCTAAAGATCAACTCTTTGGATTTATTGGTGTTGAGTTTAAGATTACAAGAAAGTGCCCAATTTGCAATATTTTCAAGTTCAAAAGAAGTGGTATCTATAGCGGAGGCAGGTATAAGAATGTAACTGTCGTCAGCGTATTTCAGCAACCGATTAAAGCAGTGAATTGGTTTCAGGCCAGAGATAGCCACCACAAAATCAGCAGGCCCAAGTCCAGAACCTTGAATAATACTTGCATTTATATGACAAAAGGCAGAGACTTGGCCTAGAAATTTAGTGCAATGCTGACGGTTAAGGAGAAGGCGTAGGATCCAGTTGTACAGAAAGTCAGGTAATGGCAGTAAAGCAAGCTGCTCAGATAGGTAAGAGTGCCTTACTGTGTCAAAGGCACGAGAGAAGTCAAGCGAGATAACGCGTACATATGGTTCATCATGCAACATACTAAGAATTTCATGGGTGATAGCAATGAGGGCAGAAGTGGTGGAACCAGAGGGCCGAAAGGCATATTGGTCTCCAAATGAAGGATTTAATTCAGGATCGGTGAAGATTGGGTAGAAGTAAGTTCTCACAACTATTTTTTCCAGCATGCGACATAACACCGGGGTAATAGAAATGGGCCTAAAATCAGCCTCATTTTGAGGACGCAGGATTTTAGGGACAGGTGTGATACAACTAGAGCACCACTGTGGCGGCGTGTAAGAGGAAGCAAGAGAGCAATTGAAAAGATACGTAACCGGGGCAGAGAGAAGATGAGCCATTGAGGATAAAAACCATGAAGGGATACCATCAGGGCCAACTGAAGACCCACGGACCGATTCCAGTCCCCTAAACACAGCATATTCGTCAATATTAACAGGTTGTTCAAAGTTAACAGTCAGCTTAAGCAACGGTTCAACATAATCATGATCGGTAGAAACAGCCTGATAATGTCGGTTTAGCGACTCACACGTAACACCTCCCAACACTGCAGGGCTAACAGTATCATCACCACGAAGCCGCCGCACCTCAGCCCAAAGCTTTCGAGAGCCACGTTCAAGACCCCGAAAGGAGGCAGCATTGGTTTTAACAATGCAGTCATTAATCCTAGCGGCTAAGGCATCAGCAATTTCTACTTTACCACGGCGCAGAAGCGTATTTCTCCGGCGCAGAAGGAACTTCAAGTATGGAGACATGTAAGGCGGATCCTTCTTCCTGATCGACATCTTTCTGAGGGGGACGAAGCGGTTTAATGCGTCGTCAATGAAAGTGTAGAAGTCATCAAAAGCTTGTTCGATAGAGATGTCTTCGGCGATAAATTTCCATGTATGATTCATAATGAATGCGTGGAGTGAAGAAACATTAGCGGGTGTCCGCAACCGGAAACTACACACTTCACGGTCACTTGTCAGCGACCCCTGCGCTCTGGCATCAGAGTTAGCAAGAACTGCAGAATGTTTTGTCTTGATCGACGATTTGATTGTGTAGCATCTTTCGTACAAAGGTCCGGAAGCATAGATACGGTCCAACGGATGTCCAAGATGTGTAGGACCAGCGAACTGCACGTGAAGACCTAAACGAAGGATATCATCAGAAGGAAGTTGATTGAAGTCACCAGCTAAGATGATATGAGGGTTTGACGGGTGTGCGAAGAAATCATCCAACGTCGAGGCTAGACAGGCCAGAAGGTCGGCAGTTGGATATTTAGGTGTTGGTGGGTGGTACAGGCCACCAATGCGGTACTCTTGATTATTATGTATAGCCAGTATCCATAATAATTCCATTTCTGAACTGCAGGCAGGGATCGACGGTAGTATGGTGGCCTGGAGCTCAGGGCGGCAATAGATAGCTACACCACCACCTCGACGTCTTAGCCTATCTCTACGAAAAAGTGTGTATCCAGGTATGACGAAAAGAGAGTCATCATGATGTTGTTTAAACCAGCTTTCAATAATGATAAGAACGTCTGGAGAAAAAGAAATCATATCAGCTCTCAGCTGATCTATTGCGTGGGGTTTAGCAAGGCTTGTAGGATTTAGCAGTAGGACGGAAGGATGATCAGCATTCGTAGCAGCTGTAGTACGTGTATGGCTCGCAAGAGGTATCACAGTTTCATTTCGTAATGGTCGAAGATTTGATGCGATGCCACAACAACGTCCCTTGAGATGATGACTTCGAATACGATCTCGTCCTCGTATAGTAAACATTTGTTTACAGCTGACTGTTACTTTTTTGGGAATTTTATGTCAAATGACATAATCATTGGTGGCCTTTAAGGTGGTTGAAACTACTTTTACCATGCATATGAAAACTTTTTGCTTAATATTCAGGATCAACTTGTGTCAATTGACTTGACTTATGACTTATGGCTCAGGTGATGTCCTTGACACGTGTCAGCCGCTCTCTTATGGTAGCTCTCCATTTCTCCCTGTGCTGCACCCTGGGAGTGGCCTCCTGGATCGTTAATCCCATGTCTTCATCATCCTCCTTTAACATGTCTGTCCACCTTTTCTTTGGTCTTGCTGTTCTCCCGTGTATACAGCCATCTAGTGCTATCTTCGGGTATCTTTCCTCCTTTCCTTCTTCATTCTCGATATGTGTCCAAATTATCGTAGGCAACTGGTCTGCACTCTGTACATTATGTCATGTGTGATGTTCAACCTGTCGTATATTTCCCTGTTTCTTATCCAGTCCTCTCTTGTGACTCCTTCTATTTTCCAAAGACATGCCATTTCAAAGACCCTCAGTCTTCGCTTTTGCGCCTCTCTCACCGTCCAAGTCCCTGAGTTATATAGTAGCACACTCAGTACCAGTGTCTCATACATCTGTACTTTGTTGCTACCTTTGAGCTCCATATGCCTTCCCCGCTTGCAGTATTCCCAGTGGTTAAAGTGGTTTGAGTGAGCAGTGGGAACGCTTATGTGTGAGCAGTGGGAATGCTGATGAAGAATTTTAATGAAATGCATGTGTTTTAGAGTTCCATCATGATGAGCAGTGAGAACGCAAGCCAAGGATTTCGGGAGCAGTGAGAACGCCGTTCCCACTCACTTTAAACTCTGAGTATTCCTCTGGCCAGTCCTATTCTTCTTTCTACGTTCTCCGCTGAATCTTTCTGGGTGTTGATGTTTCCTCCAAAATACATGAAACTCTCTGTTTGTCCCAATTGTTGGGACAAATAGAGAGTTGCAACTGCAACACCGTGTTTCCTCCCCCGAGACTCTGGCCAACCCCTCAGAAGTATGGTGCAACCGGTTAAGGATGGTGAAAATTTGCTGTTCACTAACTGTTTCATGCTGGTTGTCAAACGTTGTTTTCAAACAGGGCGCAGTGTACTGAAGGTCCGTGGAAGCCTCATCAAAATAGTTGTTAAGAGTCTCAGTGTTAACTGCAGTTGTAGTTGCAGGTTTTCTAATGAGTTTATTAGCATGGTGCCACAGGTCTTTAGTTCCATGTTCTTGGGTCAACATCGACCAAAGATGTGGAAACCACTTTAGAAATTGCACGTGCAATTCTCCGAGCAAGTGCAGATGCTTTTTCTATCTTGCCTTTCCTCATGAGCAGATTTTTTGTGAAGGAGGAACTTAATTTGAGGAGTGATGAAGGTCGGATCTCTAGATGTTGTTATGGTGATGACACGGATCGGATAGAATCGATCCAACCGGCAAAGAATAAATCCCACGTTTTTTGTGGGTCAGTTGGTACAGGAGGCGTTGGTCCAGCATCATCACAGAAACTACGCAGGAAACTTGCATGCTGATCCGACGAGCGTTTCCTGTAAGGGAACTTGAACCTCTGCTTGTTTTGGTCGATAGGTGGGTTGTCAGAATATGCTACGATGGCCCTGTGGTCAGTATTGATAACAGAGCTCAGTTTTTGCATCTGTTAATTTGAAATCGTGTGAATTGGACCCTCTACCCCCTTTTATTATTAGTGACATTCTTGATGACATTGCTCCTTTCTTTGTGTATCTTTTTAACAGGTCACTTGGTGAGGGCTGCATTCCTGCCTCGCAAAAACGGGCCTTAGTCTTTCTTGCACTCAAGAAGCCCAATCTTGACCCTAGTCTCAGTCAAAACTATCGACCTATTTCAAACCTATCTTTTCTGTCTAAGGCTCTTGAAAGACTTGTGTCAATGCAACTTCTCCCCTATCTTGAGCAATCGGGACGCCTTCCTTCCCACCAGTCTGGCTATAGGGCTAACCACTCCCCGGAAACAACCCTCCTCTCCATGTTTTCTGATATATACTCTGCTGTTGACAAGTCTCATGTCACTCTTTTGGCTCTCTTCGATGTCTCTGCAGCCTTTCACATGGTCGATCATGAGATTCTTCTACAACGACTTGAAACCTATTGTGGACTCAGGGTTCTCCTCTTCTTTGGTTTCGGTTCTACCTGTCTAATCGCACCCAAATGATCATCTCTGGCGGCTCTAGGACTCAGTGGGTCCCTATTGTCTTGGGTGTTCCTCAGGGTTCTGTCCTAGGCCCACTCCTATTCATCTTTTACACGTCTGGTATTACAGGTCTCTTTTCCCTAGTCACTCTGCAACCTTTTCGCTGATGATGTCCAAGTCTATGTCCATGGACCCCCTTCAGCTCAACTCCTTCTTGCAAGTCGATTTGACACTCTATCTCAAGATCTTCATCTGTGGATGTCGTCTAATCGTCTTTCTTTGAACTCTTCCAAAACCCAGTTGATTTGGTTTGGCACTCCTAAACAGCTTCAAAAACTTGACTACACACTGCTCTCTCAAACTTTTCCTCACTTCAACTTTTCCTCCAGTATTCGAGACCAAGGTGTCACCCTAGATAGTTCTCTTACCTTCACTGAGCACATTGCCAATCTTACTCGCTCTTCCTACTTCCAGCTAAGACGTCTCAGGGCTATTCGCAAATCTGTCTCATCTTCGACCTTTACCTCAATTGTTCACGCTTTTGTATGTTCTCGGATTGACTATTGTAATTCTGTCCTTATTGGCCTGCCTAAGGTTTGCGTAGCTCCTCTGCAATCTGTACTCAATGCTGCTGCTAGACTCATTGCCCGTCTTCCTCGATTCTCCCACATTTCTACATTCATGACTGAACAACTTCACTGGCTTCCACTCTCAGCCCGTATACAATTTAAAGTCCTGATTCTGGTCCTTAAGTCTCAAATTGGTCTTGCTCCGAAGTATCTGTGCGATCAGATACTTCGCCTCCTTTCTGCCACCTCGCTGCGTCCTCTTAGGTCCTCTGATCATCTTGACCTCGTTGTCCCTCGAGTCAGGACCGCCATGGCTCAATCCAGATCATTTGCCTGCATCGGTCCCTCCCTATGGAATCGGCTTCCTCCATCAGTTCGCTCTGCCATCCTCGTCTTTCTCTTGTCTAAAAACTTGCCTTTTTTCTTGGGGTTGAACGCACTGGGAGCACTTCTGAAAGGCTGTTGCTGCGAGAAGCGCTTTATAAATTGTCAGATAAGATAAGATAAGAGGTGATGACTTTGATTTTATACAAGTTCGGCATTGAGACCATGAACATGTCCAAGATGTTTCCACCCCGTGTTGGCTCGGTGACCAGTTCGTTCAGCAACATCAACAATGGTTGTTGAAGTCACCCCAAGTATTATTATAGCGCCATCATCACGCCGATTTAATCCAGTTACCGACCTTTCAAGCCATTCAAGAAGTAAACCAGCTTCATATATCGGACGCGGTTAATGATCAATACCAGAAATATGCTAAACCGCAACGGAGTCAGCACACATCCATGCGAGTCCTGAACCAATTCGTAAGCTCACCATTCACCCTCATAGGCACTGAAAGTGTCCCTGTCGTCATTTTCCAGTATTCTGACTATCTTCTCTGGTTATATCCATAATGTACGTCTCATCATTGTATTTCTCATCTTATAGTAAAGATCTCATCTGTTGTAGACTACTCCTACTTGCCCTCAATCCTGCCTCAGCCTCCGACGATCCTATTTCCTCTCTTCTCCTTTTCATCTCTCTAATCTAATTGTTGAGAACACTTTGCTAATATGGCACAGCAGGCTTATCCTCTGTAGTTTATGCACTCTAATCTGTCCCCTTGTTCTTGTGTGTATGGGTATAACAATTATTGATCGTTTCCAGTCCATAGGAATCTCCTCACTCTCCCAAGTCCTTTACTGCCTTTACTCTTGGCGCATGTGTGTTCATGTGATTCTCCTTATCCCTTCATTTACTGGCTCTTGTTTTGTTCCCGGCTCTATTTTCCTCAATGCTGCATTGATATGTTGATTGAAATGCACTGGATATGCTTTGGAAATCATAGAAGATAATTTTTTCACTCTTTCTATTTCTTTACTGGTACTATGTGGCCACTAATATTGTTGCATCAGCAAGTCTTGTTCGTGATTCATACTCTATTGGTGCGTAATCATTTTAAACAGAGAGGCATTTTACATTTACTACAACAGTATTTAATATTTGAGAAGAAGGAAATCAGTTCTTTTTCTTGAATGTATTGGTCAAATTTAGGAAATGGAACAAAGCTAGAATTATTGTTTTATTGGAAGGTTTAGCTTTTTTATGGCATAACCAAGTGTGTATGCAAGAAATGCGAGAGACTTATTGATTACCTCAGACAATGACATGATTTCTGCACACTGATGATGTCAGATGTTTCTGTAGACTGATCAATGGCATTAAATGTGGCGGAGATGTCATCATACGAAGCTGCTCATTTTTAAGCTGCTTCATTGGATTTAGCTGCCTGAAAATGAGCATTGCCGTGATTTTCACCTTTGCACCATGTCTTGGCCCTGGATTTTAATGTGACACCAAAGCTGACCAATCAGAGTCATTCTTACCGACTTTATTTCATATGGCTCCTTGAATTTTTTATGTGCTTTTTTTCAAAGTGTTGACACAATTGTTGAGATGTGCATTGTCCTAACTCAGTGTCTCGCAAACTTTTTTAACTCCCGGCACACTCAGCAGATAAATTTTGTATCGCGGCACACCAATTAAAATGTCATTTTAGTCTAGCTCTAGCAATAGCGAAACTAGAGCACATTTTTCATTGAATAATCATCACTAATGCGACGAATGAGCTTGTTTACGAGAGCATATTAACTCAAGATGCGGTTCGATAGCTGACAAGCAGACACGCATTTCATCATCCACCATCTGTAGTCGCTCTTGTTTTTTCGATTTCATTTCTGTTAGAACAGAAAATCCAACTTCGCAGAGGTAAGACGATCCAAACGGCAGCAAACACTTGATTGCTTTCGTGCTCAAGTCTGGATATTGGCTAAGAATTGAGATCCAAAAGGCTGACAACTTACTCTTGATCAGCGAAAGAGCCTCTGTGAACCAGATCATTCTTAAGATCGATGAGACTCTCTTCTTTAGCCATCGTTAGACCGGTACATTCGTGATTTACGAATGGATTGATGACCCATTCATACTCTTTTGTCTCCAGTGAAGGAAAGTATTTGGCGAATGCTAACGCGAGATTTTCCAGCGTCTCTCTAATTTTTCCAATTAGCATGCTCTTGTGTGGAGAAGCATCGATACCTGGAAAACAGTCAATGTGTGAATTGCTTGTATTCTTAATCCACAGTTGTAACTTTTCGCTGAATGCCTTAAGTTTCCCTGTGATTGTGATTATGTTTTCTTTTGCGCCTTGAAGACTCAAATTTAAGGTGTTCAACCTTTCGAAAAGGTCGTTGAGGAATGTCACTTCAAGCCACCAAATTTCGTCGTGAAGAAATTCAAAACCAGAGGAGAAACTATTCTTAAACATAAAAACATTGGGAAGCCGAAAATTGTATTTATCATATTTATGAAATAATTTCTTCTAAAGTCAATTAAAAGACTACAAATTTTAGGTTTCTCTCGCGGCACACCTGAAATCTCACGCGGCACACTAGTGTGCCGCGGCACACAGTTTGCGATACACTGTCCTAACTGTACAAAGTGTTTAGTCACATAAGGGACTAATTGTGTCACTGGCGTTCAAAACCCGTCGCTTGTCGGGTAATATATTCTGCGCTATAAGACAAAACATGCGAGAGGGTCAAAAATATGAAATATCGTTTTATGTTGTATTCGAATTGAAAAATATGTCTACTTTCAATATATGCAATTAGAAATTTAAAATTCAAATATTTAGTTGAAGAAAAATGAATTTGAACGCAAGTGGTGTCAAAATTTGTTCTCAAATAGTGTTTCAGTAAGCATGTATTCAAAGTTAAAATTCACCATGAAAGACGGCGTTTTCATGCGCCCACCTGACTATTTTCTGTAGTCCTGTGTCTTCTTCTTTCCCTTCAGGCTAGGATTATTCCCTCTGGCGAGGGGTCAGCCACTCGGATCCTTCTCCTCCACTTGTTTCTGCTTCCGGTGTCTTCTTTCTTCAATTTGAGCAGCTTCAGGTCTTGTTGTATCACGTCCTCCCATCTTTTCTTCTGTCGCCCCCGACTGCGTCGACCATATACCTCCGCCTGCATGATTCTTTTGACGCAGCTACCCTCCTCTTTTCTCATTACGTGTCCATACCATCGCAGCCTGGTCTCTCGTGCTTTGTCAGTGATGCATGCCACACCGAGCGTCTTCCTTATGTCTTCACTTCGTTTCATGTCTTTCAGTGATATTCCAAGCATCCATCGCAGCATTCTCATCTCTGTTCTTTCCAGCAAACTCTCGTCCCTTTTCGTTAATGCCCAGGCCTCTGCTCCATATAGCATTACTGGCCTTATCATATCTGTAGTCCTGTGTACCACTTATCAAATTATGCCTCCGATATGTTATTCTGTGGTCCTACTAAATTATGTTAGCTGTGTAAATGATCAAGTTTTGGCCAAATTATAGACGCTTTTACACAGCAACTCTGATAATTATTCAAACCACGCCTCTGACCCAGTTTTCTTGGAGTCTTATTGGTTTCACGAGACTGGCTTTCCATCTTCCTTATGCAAATCAGGCGAAAGCCGCAAATGTTTAGCTCATTTTTCAGAGTTCTTCATGGAGGTCTACTGCCGTCCACCCTCAGCGTCGTCAATTTAGGTAAACATGACTTTCTTTGAACGGACTAGAGAAAATATGCAAGGATAAACACATAAGCTTGATGATGAAGACAAGAATTGTCAAGGCAATGATTGTAACGGAATGATATGGCCACACTACGGCTCAATAGTTTGGTGGTAATATCTTCCAGATTTCAAAGCCGAAATCAAGTTACTCATTTGCATACTATATTTCTATTGGTTGCAATGTGGGTTATTGCCCAATATGTCATCGAATCAACAAGTCGAGTGTTTATTATAAAAATAATATTAGCATATGAATATTAATATATGTCAACATGTACAGCACACAAAACCTTTCTCTAAGGGTTTGGGAAAATCTCAGATTTAACACAATCCTCTGTTAAATAGCCTTACTTAAACCAGTACTGATTAAAGTGACTTTAAGGGATATAACTTTAATACCTACCCTCCCGCGTTGAATTCTTTAGCTCTTGTAGTTGCTCACCAACGGCCAGCTTTCATCGTATTCGCACCAACGGCTGATCTCCCGACTGTAGGCTTCATTTCTTCGTTGTTATGCATTGTCGTACTTTTCTTCTCAAATGTCGAATATCTTTGCTGTCGCTGTCAACGATTTGAACAGTTCCTGTTCCGTATCGAATTTACCAACTATTGCGACCTTCGTTTACAGTTCAACGTAGCGTTTGTCACTTATTTGTCACTTCGCAATGTCACGAGAAGTAACCTTGTAGATCTATCATATACACTGTAAACTTCAGTGTATACACGCTTATTACCGGTAAGTAGGCTAATGCGCTATTTCGATCGTTCGTTACGCTCTTCGACCTTCAGTATTGTCCACACTTTAGGACACCAAACGTTCGTTACTCCGGCTTTCAATCCTCCTAAATGTCACGGAAACCACACGATAATATCCGACAACAATTACCAACAACTCGTGACCGTTCTAGCATCGGCCATTACATCCATCTCTCTAGCCTCTCTAGATCCTCAATGCACATGCGCAGCAGCCGATCCTTTTATTCGCTTCCCATTGGCTGACGCCGTGACTGATCGTTGCTGTACTCCACAATGTTTGCCCCTGTTTAATATATATTTTTCCCTTAAGTACTGGTTATAGCACTGGTCAATTAATTAAACAGAGCAATGTGAAAGTTCTCAATCAAATTATTAACTAATCATTAGCTAGGGCCTCTTCCTAACTTAACATGTGTAATTAACATTCAACAATATATATATAGCATGGTAAGAACGTATGGGTGGGATCAAGGATATCGCTACAATGATATTCCCAGTGGTGTTGTATGGATGTGAAACATGGACAAAAACAAAGGCCTTAGAAAGGAAAATCGATGCTTGCAAAATGTGGATATGGAGGAAGGTATTGAGAACCCCATGGATCGAGAAAAGAACAAATGAATCCATATTACAAGAGATAGGACAGGCACGAGGGAATATGTCATTGGGGCAGAGAGCGACAAGGCAGAAGTTGACATTCTTCGGACATGTGATGCGAGCAAACGGCCTGGAAAAGGAGATGATGCTGGCCTGCAGAGAGGGAGGAAGGAGGAGAGGACGTCCAAGAAGGAGGTGGATGGAAGAAATACACAAGAGAACGAAGATGAACTTGGAGGAACTGAGAAACACGACAGAAGATCGTAATACGTGGAGAACGTTGATCACGGCGGTTGCTAAGGTTCAAAGAATCGACGGCACAAGGTGACAAGGTGGCTTTCTTTATCATAGCTGCAGATCTACGGCAAGTTAGATTAGTCGACGTACTGGCATTAATAGCTCAACATAGATCAAATGTATTCTTGTTTCAAATGCAATTTACGTAGACCTATGAGATATGAGTAGGAACAATCATTGTATATGTGGGTAGATAGGCCTAATTAAAATTCTTTATAAGAATTGAAAAGTCTCGCATGATTTATCAGGCCAAGTTCAAGCTGTTATTCGGACGCAATTGATTCGTAGGCCGATTCGTATAACCTGACCGCTCTCTTGGCTTACATGCTCTTTGATGTATGGATAACCAAATCGTCTTATGTACACAACACTCGAACTGCCTATATGCTCTTTCGGTCGCAATAAATTTCCACATAGTTTAATTATGAATGGGCCTACATATGAATATTCGTTCTTCGAATGAACAGAATGGTTAATTATTTGCTTGAAGCATTAGATTCATAACCTACATCCTATTTCCTGTCGATGATGAACACACTGCCTTCTCCGCTTGCAGGCATTTGGTTCCATTATTTTCATTAAGTCATTTATTCGCATTCTTAAATTCCACAAGCGCCTCTAATTATATCACAATTTCGAAAATAGTGGCTCGATTATTATGCCGTTTGCTGTGTTTGATACAGAATATAACCATGTATTGACCAGCAAAATTGCAGAAGAATAAAACAGTGGTTGCTAAGGAATTTTATGACACAAATGTTCTGAAACTTTGAGCTCGATTTTCTCACTTGTTGTGATTTTACAAATTACAGAATCAGACGAGTATAACTTTAGTTAGAAAAAAGATATTTTCATTCTGCAGAATGTATTTTGAAGCAGATTAACTATAGAATATGATTGAATAAAAAAAGTCAAAAACCAACATGTGATGGATTTTGACCCCCAGTGTCACAATTGGCGACAGTTGAGAAAAGGAGAGATGGCCTGTAACTGAAGCGAGGGACGTGTCATTGAAATGAACGATCTAGAGTTAATCTTCACGGCTCTGATGAATGTCAAGTTCCGATGTAGATCAAAGTGACAGCATGCGGTAACTGTTGTTGAACTGCCATTCGAGAAAAAAGAATTGAGCATTAGATAGAGTACTTCTGACCGAATAAGTCGACCATCCAATCACTGTGTGGTATTCAAGATGAGTGGGCATTGAGAAGGAGAAACACATCCTTCAGTCGACAGTTCGTCATCTCAGCTGAAAGACACAAACAAAGAAAACAGATGGAGAGCAGCATTTGCAACGCCTGCAGTTTCAGCAGAAGAAGTGATGCACTTTTCTTGCCGACGTCTTCTCCTCGTCTATATTAATTACATTTATATTATTTGCCACATATAGGTAGTTAATGTTTGTTTGTTTGTATGTGCACTTGTTATAGCACTCCTTCAAGCTCTTGTACTCTGAGGCGCTCCCAAATACAGCATGGACACTGCATGGAGTTTCACACCAAAGCGCTGAGCAATTGTGAGTGAAGGACTCGCCCAAGGTCCCTATGTGGTGACTTGAGGTGGATTCGAACCTGTAACCTTCCGGCTGCAAGGCAGTGAACATAGCCACTACACCACCGCGCCTCACAAAGTTAAGATTGATCTGCATGACTGTTGATGTAAACTTTGACTTTTTATCAATATACAAATTCATAATTATGATTGGAGTCCTTGATAATGGTCATTTTCTATGTCATGTAATGATCTCAAACCGAAAACCTCTAGGCAGAAAAGATGTCCACTTCGGTTGGTGTTGTCATGCAATTCATTCATTCATTCATTATTAGCATTTATATAGCGCCCCTTCAAGAAACTACTCAGAGGCGCTCCCAGCCCAGCCACGGCAAAAGAAAAAAGATTTAAGGGACTTAAGGAATAAGGATTGACTGGTCAGGTGAAGGAGATGGAGGTTAGGGGGGAGGTCATTCCAGATTGACGACCCCACAACCGAGAAGGCTCGGCGCTGTCTGGTAGCTAAGCGAGCCCGTGGAACAAGCAGTTGTCCCTTCACAGCAGAGCGAAGGGCCCGACGCGCTTCAATGTCAGAGACTGGACGACAGAGAAGTCGCAGGTAGGATGGAGCACAACCAAGGATACAGCGAGAAACCAGTGCAGCAATTCGATAATGGATGCGTTGGGCTATTGGCAACCAATGCAGCACATCACGCATGTAGGTAGAAACAGAGGAAAATTTAAGGATTCGTCCAATGAGCCGAGCAGCAGAGCGCAGAACCCGATCTAACCGTCCCAGAACCCCAAGGGGGAGGCCAACAAGGATTGAGCAACAATGGTCGATTCGACTGGTTATGAAGGCATGAGAATTGCTATCATGTTGTCACGCAATTGCGATCATGTTGTCATGCAATTGTAATCATGTTGTCAAGCAATTGTAATCATGTTGTCACGCAATTGCGATCACGTCACGCAATTGCAATCATGTTGTCACGCAATTGTAATCATGTTGTCACGCAATTGCAATCATGCATGTGCAAGTGTCTTAGATAATCACCTGATTCATCTGGCATCAAGACAAGATACTTTTCAACGTGTGTTGTTGTTTTTGTGTATGTGACAAGCAGGACATTGTGATGCTGTTGGAAGATCAGATGAAGCCTTTAGTTCAGGCAGAACTGTCAGTTCTTGTCGACGTCTTGCATCAACCAGAGCTGCTCATCTCATCAAATACCTCTGCAGATTCAAGAATTAAATGCAAAAGTGATGGCTTCATATCAAGGTAATCTAATATGCTGATGTACTTTGAATTTCTGAAGACTGCTAAATGTGTTTGCCAGGTAACACGAAACTGTATTTGGTAACACAAAGCCATAATATTCGCTTGTCTTTGACAAAAATCATTTGCTGAACATAAAGCCAAATGCAAAGATTGAAGCACAGAGTTCGTACGTTGTCTCAACAAAGTGCTCTCAATTCTTCTCAATGAACATTGCTGCAAGACTCAAATATAAAATTTATATTTCTGCTGGTATGCTTGAAAAGAACTATGATCCCCACATAAGCGGAGACCTGGGCCGAGAATTGGGGGGGACGGAAAGACGCGAGATTTTCCGGAAAATTTCTGATGACCGGTGAAATCTCGAAAAAAAAATATTTTCACCGCCAAAAAAGTTGATGACTTTTTTTTTAGCCTTGACGCTCAACGATTGGGGGGGGGACAAATGCATGGGCCGTCCCCCAACACTTCCATTG
Source organism: Lumbricus terrestris (assembly GCA_949752735.1). Taxonomy (NCBI): domain Eukaryota; kingdom Metazoa; phylum Annelida; class Clitellata; order Crassiclitellata; family Lumbricidae; genus Lumbricus; species Lumbricus terrestris. The sequence goes on from OX457044.1 coordinate 12,592,622, forward strand.
GGGGACCGTCCCCCTGTCCCCCCTAGGTCTCCGCCCATGATCCCCCAAGTCTTGGACTGAATCAAGTAATGTGTGAGAGGTCTCAGTGACCAGACACGGGTCAATGCCCACCAGCCGTCCATCACCGCCCAGGCAGATCAATTGCGTCTTAGAAGGGTTGAGAAGCAGGCAACCGGTTAGATGCTAGAGAAACAGAGAGAGCATCCGTAGTTTGACACATCTGAGCGACAGAAGCCAAAGCAGAGTCAGAGGAACAGTTGAGTGTAGGTCTGCACAAATTGTCTGGTCATTTCTGACTGTGCAACGATGGCCATATTATATCATCATCATCATCATCATCATCATCATCATCATCATCGTCCATGGGTTCAACACCCGTTGGTGTCAATCGCAAGTTTCATTGTTTGTCTCCATGCACTCTTCTCTTGTGCTATCAGGCTGAGTCCGTGTATGTCCATACCGCACCAATTCCTGACATCATCCAACCATTATTAAGTCCAATAATTATATGCATTGTCTTATTGTATGTGAGTTATATGGGTTGTCATATTAGACATTTTATACAGTATTTATGTAGTTATGTGCTTTAATTAAGTTCTTATCATGTAATTACCTGCATCTAAGATACCAGCGTCAATAGACAGAGCAATAATAAATGTGCTTTGTAGGACTGTTACTATTACGTCGTGTATTGCAGGCTGTCTGTTCTATTAGTAGTTAAGATTGATGTCAGTTACGATGACTGCATAATAATAATAATAATAATGGCAATTTATATGGCGCCATAATGCGACCATACCGCTACAAGGGCACCTGCATACTGTTACCGATTGTCGTCTGTCAACCGGATTGTTGAATAGACGAAACTTATATAATTAATAGACAGGATTTGGGAAGAAATTTTGCCATTGTGGATAATAATTCGATGTAATACATGGAGCCACACTTTGCAAATTCAGGTTGGCTGGATGGAGGTTGTTACATTAAAAGTGTAATTAGAGACTTCTGTGAAAGTAAGATGGACGCTTTGATGGAGAGCACAGTTAGTCTGCCCAGTGCCCCCATCTTTGACTATTTTTCCTGCTTTAATTGACTTATTCACATTTTGTAAATAGTTTCATGTAACTAAATCTGAAAATTCAGCAGGCACATCATTGCAGTAATTCTTTTCTCACTTCTCATTGGATTAATTTTTCTTGTACATTTTAAATTTACCAAATACCTCTACATAAAATTAGTAGGGTAGTAAATAAATATTTAAATAAATAAATATTTATTTAGCAATTGATGAATTGGTAATCCCTCTCAGTTGTTTCCCTTTTTGCTACTAACATGTGGGGCGCGGTGGTGTAGTGGTGGTGTCGTTGCCTTGAAGCCGGAAGCCTCGAGTTTCGAATCCACCTCTCCGCGTAGGGACCCTGGGCAAGTCCTTCACTCGCAATTGCTCAGCGCTTCGGCATGAAACTCCGATGCAGTGTCCGCGCTGTAGTCGGGAGCGCCTCTGAGTAGCGGTTGAGGACAAGTGCGCATACAAACAAGTATGTCCGGTGCAAGGTCATGTAATGACTTGTAGACCACCAGTGAGAGTTTGTATTTGATCGGTACGGTACCGGAAGCCAATGCAGCACATTACACAGTAAGGGGCCGTCCATAAAGTACGTCATGCTCCAGGGGGGTCTAGGAAAGTGTGACAGTCTGTGACAGGGGGGAGGGGGGGGTCAGGCCATGTGTGACGTCACACATTTATTTTTTAAATTCTTTTATATTTTTTTTGTTTTTAGTACCTAAAATCCGACCCGGCCAGGTGTGTCTAAAACCCGGCCTGGCGGGATAAAAGTTGATTTTCCGTCACTATCAAAACGTTTAGGGACACACGTCACTATCAGAGGGATTAGGGATAGTATCCTAGGGTTTAGAGGGTTAGGTAAATGGTCATGTTTAAAAAAATTTGTTCGAAAGTGTGACGTACTTTAGGGGGGGTCCGAGATTTGTGACAGTTTGTGACAGGGGGGAGGGGGGGTCAAAAATGGTCAAAAATAGCGTGATGTACTTTATGGACGGCCCCTAATGGCGTCACATGGTCGTACTTCCACCGATTACACACGAGCCATGCTGCTGCATTCAGCACAGACTGTAGTCGATTGTGCAGGTATTTTGTCGCACCAGCCAATAGACTGTTACACCGTCCACTTGAGAATCATGAGGCAGAAAGCAGCTGTTTTTGCAGCCTCAAAGGGCAGCGATAATTGTAATTGTAATTGTAATCGTACATTTGTATAGCGCCCCTTCAAGATAACTCCTCAGAGGCGCTCCCGACCTGACACCAAACCACAATCAAAGAGAATGGTTTTCAAACGCTTGCGGAAAAGGGGCAAAGAAAGACAAAGAAGTTCATTGCGGAGACTAATAGGTAACTTATTCCAGAAAGACAGACCAACCATAGCAAAGCTTCTATGTAGCACTGTGGAAGATCGAGCCCTAGGGACAACCAGGTCGCCATGCGTAGCAGAGCGAAGGAATCTACGGCCTGGGATGGACAGCACAGGTACACAGAGTTCCATAAGATAGATCGGAGCTTGGCCTGCTAGGCAATTACGCATGAACATTAGAATCTTAAATTCAATACGTTTTTGCATTGGCAACCAGTGCAGTTCTTCTCGTATAAAACTTGATATATGCCCAAACTTTGGTATGCCGCCAATCAGGCGGGCCGCAGCATTAAGGACAGATTGCAACTTATTAATGCGTGAAAGTGTTAAGCCCGCATAGATGGCACTACCATAGTCAACTCTCGTGCATATAAATGCATGCATCAGAGTAGTGGCAGCTTTGGTAGTAAGTGAGCGACGTACACAACTTTTGATTAACCGCAACTGGCGAAAGCCCTTTCTTTCATCTGCGGTCAGTCCCACTTGACGCATCTGGAATAAAACATGCGCGCACCACAGTGGAAGGCCACGCTGATGTCCCACAGATATTCAGGGACTCACTGCTGAGTATAATGATGAAACGTAAATTGGTTTGGGGTGAAGATAAAGTAATATAATTGAACAAAAGTGGAATGCCTATATATATAATCCTCTCCTTTAAGCAGTTTATGTCTCTTAAATTGTAGGAAAACTGACTATTTACAATTATAGGTTGAATAATATCTTAGATCCACAATTTGTTTGCTGATTTAACAGATGAGACATGTGTTCAAATTGCATGCAATTTTAGGTTAATAAAACATACAGAACGGCTGCTAGAAGAAAAGGAAGAAAAACTTTGTATTAAGGTTTTACAAACCTTAAAGGAAATGATGACAATGGACTTAGAATATGGTGAAAAGGTGTGTTCTTTCTTTCATTTAAAAAATTCTTGCGTGCATATGTTATAAATCAAAGTTTGTTTCACTTAACGCACTGGCCGCCAAGTACGAGTTAACTCGTACTTCAAAAGATTACGCACACGCCACGCACGAGTATACTCGTACTTCAGGGAACTGTTGTTATTTAATCATAACGCGTTTCAAGAATACATCCAAAATGGGGGGAAAATAAATTTCCGCCCTTTTTCCAGATGGGTTTGGTCGTGTGGGGTATGGTGGGGTGGAGTTGGGGTGGGGATCGGTGGTTTGGGGCCGGGTTGGGGGCAGTGGGGCCTGAGTGAAAACAAAGTGAAACATTATTTTTCATGGTTTTCATAAGTTGAGCACTTTGCGAGGTGAGTTGGGGTAGAGGGTGGAGAATGGAATGGGGCGGGTCTGATTTTGGGTGGACTCGGGGTGGGGATGGACGGTTGGGTATGGGGGTTGGAGCAGGTATGGTGGGGGTAAAGTGGGGAGGAGGGTAGGATGAAAACTCAAAATTTATTCAAAACAAGAGCAGATGTTTGGGGACAGGGTAGGATGGGATGGGTAATGCGGGATGGGCGGGGTTGGCAAAGTGTAGTGAGGTGGGGATGGGGTGGGGTTTAGTGGGTAATGCGGGATGGGCGGGGTTGGCAAAGTGTAGTGAGGTGGGGATGGGGTGGGGTTTATTGGGTAATGCGGGATGGGTGGGGTTGGCAAAGTGGAGTGAGGTGGGGATGGGGTGGGGTTTATTGGGTAATGCGGGATGGGCGGGGTTGGCAAAGGGTAGTGAGGTGGGGATGGGGTGGGGTTTAGTGGGTAATGCGGGATGGGCGGGGTTGGCAAAGTGTAGTGAGGTGGGGATGGGGTGGGGTTTATTGGGTAATGCGGGATGGGTGGGGTTGGCAAAGTGGAGTGAGGTGGGGATGGGGTGGGGTTTATTGGGTAATGCGGGATGGGTGGGGTTGGCAAAGTGGAGTGAGGTGGGGATGGGGTGGGATTTATTGGGTAATGCGGGATGGGTGGGGTTGGCAAAGTGGAGTGAGGTGGAGATGGGGTGGGGTTTATTGGGTAATGCGGGATGGGTGGGGTTGGCAAAGTGGAGTGAGGTGGGGATGGGGTGGGGTTTATTGGGTAATGCGGGATGGGTGGGGTTGGCAAAGTGGAGTGAGGTGGGGATGGGGTGGGGTTTAGTGGGATGCGTCCATGGTGGTGGTGTAAAATCCAGAGTGGAACATTTATTCTTGAATCTCACGTGTTGAGCGTTTTACGGGTTGTGGAGGGGTGGGTGAATGGGGTGGAGTGGGCAGGAGCTTGGGTAGAGATGGCGAAGGGTTGGATAGTTGGGGGCATGGGGATCGAGTGGGCCGGTTGGGGGCAAAGTGAGACGGAGGGTTGGAATAATAGCCAAAATTTCCTCGAGTCGGGTGGGCTGTGTATGGGCGAGTTAGGGGTTGGGCTTGCAGATCCATACATCATGTAGATCCATACATCATGTAGATCCATACATCATGTAGATCCATACATCATGTAGATCCATACATCATGTAGATCCATACATCATGTAGATCCATACATCATGTAGATCCATACATCATGGAGATCCATACATCATGTAGATCCATACATCATGTAGATCCATGCATCATGTAGATCCATGCATCATGTAGATCCATACATCATGTAGATCCATACATCAGTCTTACAACTAATAATTCCCTGCAGTTGGATGCAGTAGAGGAGGAGGGGTGGGGATGGGTGAAGAGGTTTTATAATCCATGTCTACCTGTCTGTCACTGGAGTTTACATCCGTATTGCATCTCCCCACTACACTACACTGTCCCCACTCCCAACAACTTTGCATCAACGAGTCAATTCTGCCAGATTGCCATGCAGAAAAGGGAAGATGATGAAGAGACACCAGTGATAGACACTTGCAAACACGCACATGCACGTGCGTGCGCACACATGCAACCAGCTGGCAGATTTGTCTTGTGCGTTGTCATTAAAATAATATCTTCTTTAATGCTTCAATCTGACACACCGCAGAATGATTACAAGTACATGTTATACGAAATACGGCCCACTGTAGCACGACACGCAGGTCAGCTTTACAGCAGTGGGTTCGGTAACTTAACTAATGGCCCAAGTACTGGATCACTCCTGGTCGGCCAGGCCAGAAGTTGGAGGGGCTATCTTTCTTTTTAGCAGAACCCGAGTCAAGCAACACAACAGCAAAGCGCCAATGGCAGCTAACAGAAAATTCATATAAATTTTTGCCCTGTGTGAGGCTTAAACCCGGGTCGCGCGGATGACTCTCAGTTTAACGACCAGCGCTCTCACCACTGAGCTGCGGGACCCCTTAGCACCACAGGCACACAGAAACAGGCAGATAGAAACTGAATTATTACCTGAGTCTAACAAATTTATTACCAAGCAAGCAATAATCTGTACTAGGTCCACTTCTTTATATCTTGTTTACAGCTGATATCCCTCTTCTCTTCGCTAAACACTCAGCCTCTGGTCACCTTTATGCTGATGATGTCCAAACTCTTGTTCATGGCTCCTCTTCCCAACAACTTGATCTCTGTCAGTCTATTGAATCTCTTTCTGCTGATCTCAATTGTTGGATGTCCTCAAATCGTCTTTCTCTCAACTCTTCCAAGACTCAGTTGATCTGGTTGGGCACTCGTCAACAGCTTAACAAGCTTGATTACGTTTTACTTGCCAAGCACTTTCCTCAATTTACTTTTGTGACAAATGTCCGTGACCTGGGTGTTACTATTGACAATACTCTTTCCTTCTCTACACATATTACTAATATTTCTCGGTCCAGTTTCTATCATCTGCGACGTTTATGTGCCATTAGACGATCTGTCTCTTCATCGATTTTTTCTTCTATGGTCCATGCCTTCATCTGTTCCCGCATTGACTATTGTAACTCGTTACTCATTGGCCTACCTAAAATCCGCCTGGCTCCTCTTCAATCGATACTTAATGCATCTGCACGTTTGATTGCCCGCCTTCCTCGTTTCTCTCACATTTCGACTTTCATGACTGAGCACCTTCGCTGGCTTCCTTTGACTGCCCGGATTCAATATAAAATTATTTTTCTTACCTATAAGATGTTTTTGGGTCAAGCGCCTCGCTACCTTTGTGATCTTATTAGGAAACCTTTCTCTGCTACCGTTGGACGTCCTCCCCACTCTTTAGACCGTCATGATCTTGTACCACGATCTCGGACTGCCACAGCCCAACATCGCGCCTTTGCCTCTGTCTGCTTTTTACTGTGGAATGGCGTTCCTCCTATTATTTGTTCCCAGATTTTATCTGGACTCTGGAGGCTTTACTTTTTCTGCCCGTTGTCTTAAGACTTTTCTTTTTTCAGGAGTTCTTCGCGCTGGGAGCGCCTCTGATTAGGTTGTACTGTGAGAGGCGCTTTATAAATCCCAAAATATAATATAATAGAATAGAATAGAATAAAGTTCAGAATGACAGCCACGGAAGTAGGGTGTGTGGAATTAATGTGGGATTGTTATAATATTGCTACTGTGACTCTTTTAACATTGGCACTTAAGGTTTTCATCAAGGCCGAGAATGTGTAGGAAAGTTGACTTTCTGTATGCCCAATTACATGGTTTGTTTTTGTATTAACTAAATTTCTTACATGATAATTTGAATTGCAATTATATTTCTGTAAATATTTCATTTACTGGCATTTAATTTTGCCTGCATTTGTAGGTGGACCTCAAATGTTTGAGTAAGAAAGAGCTGGATGATCGGAAAAGGGTTTGTTTCATTTTCATTTTATTCATGCTGTCTGAGTATCTTACTTGTTGAAGCGAACAGGCATCACCTATTTGTTGCTGTTTTTCTCTGATGGCATACAAATGCTGACCTCCACGTCTTGTGGCTTTTCATAAGTTTTGCAAAAAGCAGCAATGCCGTATGACAGATTTTTTATTGGTTCATTGCTGGTTACTCTTTGGCCATCAATACCCCACAGTCAATCAAGTCATGTGCCATGATCAATTTGAGTTGGCCGACAATCGACTCGATCGACTTCATCGACTTAGACTCTTGGACTTGATCTCATGACAACAATTGGTGATGACAGCTGTTGCTTTCTTATATCTCAGAACCTAAAATTACTCATGAATTCATGAATTCCATAGACATGCAAAATTTTCAAATTGAGTCGATTCTATTCTCAAAATTTTTCTGTAACATTTTCTCTCAAATGTTAGCACTCTCCTTTGCGAATCTTTTGTTAGCACCCATGTCTCGCAGCCATTGATCTTCACCCCAGACCAATTCATCTTTCACCATGATACTCACTCATTTACTCCATATTTACTAACAAATCAGCAATTGAGCAATCAGTGTGGCTTTTCCAAAACTCATTCCATTCTCGACACCACTCCACCTGCATCCAGCTAAGAAGCACGTGTCAACTCTTTCTGTAAAATTAGCAAACTTATTCAGTCATGACCAACAAGCACTCTGCTCTGACCCTGGCTGGTGGTTAGGGACTGAAGGTCCTATACATGAGAAGGCATGGTGGGCCCACATCAATGTGCTAAATTATGCCGAATGACTCTGATCTGGTGCAGTTGGTAGAAGAGTGCAGAGTGAACCTGCAGAGTGAACCATAGATAAGTTTTTTGTCCAGAAGCACTTCCAGGTCCCAAATAACGTGCTGGACTTTCCAGTTTGGAAATGCAGCCTCAATCTTTTGCATCAAGAAATTGCTGATACAAAACTTTGCATGTAAAACCATGGTGCTTTTATGATAAGCTATGCTTTTTAGGGAGAAACTTTGAGGCAAGCTTTACTGACACGCTATTATGGCAGAGCGCATTCAGCTGCTCGTAAAAGCAGCTTGATTGGAATTGGTTCTGGAATTGCATCGAAATCACAGGCAGAGTCTGACAGGATTGCTGCACTGTTGAACCGAGCAGAAATGTCTCTTCATGATGTTCAAGTGAGTTTCATTGCCTTTTTAATTCATTCATTCATTCATTCATTCAAGAATTTATATAGCGCTTCTTCAAGGGGACTACTCAGAAGCGCTCCCGACTCTAGCAAGGCAAAAAAGGACATTTTTGAGTTTGATAAAAAATGTTTCAGTAATAACCCCAGCAAGTAGACGTAGCTCCTGTGGAAGCCCATTCCAGACAACTGGGCCGATGACAGAAAAGGCTTTATTCTGCATCATTGCAGTTCGTGCAAATGGGACGAAGAGCAATCCCTTCTGTGCAGAACGGAATGGAGTCTGAATGAAATCACAACGTTTTCTGATTTATTAATAACGGCTTAACTGAAGGCATTTGTTGAACGAATTAAAAGATTTAAAAAATTGCAGTTTCATATTGATTATTCATGACATTCATTTAAATAGCCAGTCATGGATAACACACTGGCATGGAGATCAGTGGAGCTGAGTTCGATTCCTAAAGCCCCTCTGCCCCCCTGTAGGATAGTTGTGCATTGTAGGCTGCCAGTAGCACCATTGTATTGCAGGCTGTCTGTGTCTGTTCTGTTAGTTGTTAAGATTGATGGTAATTAACTCTTTGGCAGCTAAGTTGTTTTTCATAAATATGTGACCGCGCATGAGAAAACCCTCCCAAAGTCGGTTATTTCATAAAATGAGTTTAATTTTGATGCTACAGATATCGTTGATCAATTTGGTGAAAACAGTATATTTGTATCGTTTTAAATAAAATAGTTATGAATTGTTAAAGATTTAGAGTCTTGGCATTTTTAGAAATCGTTTTAGGGAGAAATCGCCAGTTGAAAATTATATCCATTACATGAACCACACAAAAGTCAATAAATTTTTCATCAGAATTTAGTAATATGTTCTAAACTTAAAATTGTCTGCTCTTTCCAATGGTCTCAACGGCTTGTCTTGGAAAATTAAATTGAAGGAATGGCACAGATCTAAATAGGAGTCTCTGCACAGTAGCGTGCATTTCGTTGAGAACTGGGTGTAGCGCACGCGAGACATAATTATTAGCTATTATCGGCATGATTCATTAAAATCACTTGAATCTTCACTTTTCACATCACGTTTACTCAAGTAAACATTTGTAACTTATATGAATTTATGTTCTCGTAAATTTATATTGAAATAAGCTGTAAAATCATTTTAAACATCGCGCGATTAGGTTTTGTTTACAAGACTTCAGCCATGTTATATCATAGTAATTTCGTATTCGTCAGTTGGCGCTAAGGGTCATGGGCTCAGTCAATGATAGGGCTCTCCAAAATTTATTTATTACTAATTATTAAAGCATTTAAACTGCTTATTTTGTGCACAGTTGGGTTGAGAAAAGAATTCTACACATTGTAAAACTAAATCCGCTGCCATTAAAGCAAAGCTTACTGATCAGAATTAGCCATAAGGGAAACCCAGCCAAAGTCGCTGCGCATAATGACCTGCTAACATTTTAATTCATAGTAAATTAGGCTGTATTCATACACACTTTCTAACGACACAGATCGATCCAGCGGGAAAAAGTAGTTCAGGACATGAATAATTAATTAATCAGCTCTCACAAGAAGATCGTTGGCGAATTTTAAATAAACTTGACTCGGCCAAAACAGATATATAATTAAGACACTCGACGCACAAAAAATTCAAATTAAAATATTTATACTGTTCTGTTCGTCATGTAACTTTTGAATTTAGTAGTTGAAATATAAATGATTAATATTATCCAAAAAACCTATTTTTGACCGATTTACCCCTTCATGACCTTTCCGCTCGATTTGCTAGGTTTCAATATCCGAGACTTTGGCCGGGAAATCTCATGCGCGGTCACATATAGTCATAATTTGTTCATATAAAGAAAAACACTTAAAGTCTGTGGAATATTGGCATGTCCTATATCATTTTGTCCGTATTTGATTCCTCAACAATATTCTGTCTTGAAAAAGCAGATAAATTGACGTGTATGCCTTAAAATTAATAAATATATGAAATATTAATAAAAATAAAAATTATAATATTGGAAATTAATAAAAAAAATCTATGAACTAAAATAAAATATAATGCAAACACTGCTAAATGTAGCTACTTGTATGACATGCTTCCAACAGCAAACAATGGTGGTCTAAAAAATTGTGAAATTAATCAAAAAATTATTTTATATTATACCCACTTAGAAGATATATATATTTCTTATCTTATCTTATCTGGCCATTTATAAAGCGCTTCTCGCAGCAAGAGCCTTTCAGAAGCGCTCCCAGTGCGTTTAACTCCGAGAAACATTTTAAAGTAATCCATTTAAAATAGCGCAAGTAAGTCCGAAGGCCTATATACGAGATGAGTGTATGAACTCTATAATTCAATTGAGCGACGAAATCCGAAGAAAAATTTAAAACAAGTCGGAGATAACGCACTGGTGTGTGCACACGATACACGCGATGCACCTACATGTATATATATATATTATATTATTAATGACAAAAAGCAAGTGACACACCGCACATGGGTACATAAAGAGATATAGAAAATAATATAAAAAAGTATTGAAATTGTCTTCTTTGGTAACGGTCATTCAGTTAGATAGGCATATACAGATCAGATTTCTCTTCACGTCGGTATAAAATACGTGAGATGAAATTGCGGTCGTCCTTTACAGGCAGCGAGAAGTTGTGTGGTCGTTGACGAAGATTATAGCAGAGTTGAGTCCATGGGGGAAAGAGGCTGCGCAGGACATGACTGTCGCATCTTCTGACTGAGCGAAAGAGGTCAACAATGTCAGCCTTAGCTGCCCTTACCACCAGACTAGCAGCGTTCTCGGGCAAGTGTCCCATTCACATGAATGACACAACAATCGCTCCATTCTGTGTCTGTCTTCGGCCGTAGGGAGTCCCCACCACGCTGGCGATGCATACATGTGCACATACAAACAAACAAACAAACAAATGAGGCGAGCCACAATAGAAGCCTCAGTAACCATATGCATGACCTTGGAGGGCAGTCCATGGGACTTTAGTATGTGCAGTGCATAGAGGGAACTGGCACACAAGCTTAGGACCTCGTCGACGTGATATGACGTTGACACTCACATAAACAAAATAATAAGCCTGCAGCGATGTCGCCGCATTTCTATCCAAAAATGTCCAAACATAGAAAATTTCTTTATAGATCCTTTACAAAATTTGCCTTATTGATAAATTCCAGCCTATACTACCGTGCAGCTTGCAATCGTGATTGGGATGTTCACTTCATCTCACGTGTTTTGTATAGGAAGTCACCTATGCCCATTAATTATGTCAAATTATCTAATCTCATCAGCCTAGTTTAAAAGCATAAATTCATTCACTTTCTGCAATTATTTACGTAATTTTCTACACTCATCCTAAGATGGATTCAATTCCTATGGACATAAACAATTTAGGTAACCTATAATTATATTTCATTTGTTGAACTACTTTTTGAACCTGATAGTGGTGTGTCTATCAGTTTTGTTGCCAATTAAACGAATATAATAATAGTAATGTTCACTCTGGAAAAGTTCAAGAGTTATTGGGTTACCTGCTTCGGACCAGCACCCAAAGTGTATATCTCTGTGCTCTTTAATGGACCTTTTGTTTCTACCAAGCTTGCAGTTCACTACATGGGTTTACCAGTTCCGACACAATCAATGGCAACAATGTTGCTGAAGCCTCAGGATAATGATGCCTTAGAAGTCGTTAGTCATTCATAAATGACCAAATCTAAATAACTAATGAGTTGGTTTTGTGGATCCCATTGCATGCAGGTCATTGAAGGCATGCTCTCATTTAGGATGCTATTGTGACAGACATGATAGCCTTTTCTCATTTACCAACTCATCTATGACCTATTGTGGGCATACTCATTTAATTGAAAATCAGACAAATCCTGGTGACATACCGCATGGCTGTCTGTTGCATGTCAAAAATGTAAAATAAAACACAGAAATTGTAGCGAAGTATAGTAATAATAATGTGATAAAATAAAGTAGTGGCAGCCATAAATAGGCGCCTATCTGGTTATTGATGTTAGAATGCTAGAAGAAAAGGTTTCTTGAGTAGCCATTATGTCCTGCTAAAGATGTACTGTGAAGAATAAATGCCGATGTTATACTTCTGCCATGACATTCGTACCGGTAGTAACTGATGATGAATGTTGTGACCTGTGTATAGTCCAGTGTTGCGACCCTACAGAGAAACTCATGCAACTCTTGATTGTTCCTTGTTAACACACACGCGACAGCCATGCGGTGAACAATAATTTATTATTGTAGGTGTTGAAAGAGTTTCGCAATTACTCACGATTTCCTTGAGAGGCATCACACAGTGTTTAATCTAGACGTCTCTGGGGGGGGGAAAGTTCCCCCCAGGATTGACATTTCCCCCCCCAGAAAAATTTGACGAAATGATATTGGTTTTTAGTTACTGTTTTCATCATTGTTTTACATGAAGTGTTATAATATACCGTGATATTATTTATTATTATATGATTATAATGAAATTATTTACTACTATAATATATGATACTATTATGTTAAAATGACACCTGAAAATGCAGCCATTGCAATGTGGAAAATCAAAAAGTTTCTAATGAGTCACTGAAAAAGTACAGCTAATTTCTTATGATGACACCTTAAAATGCTGCTATTGCAGTGTGAACATTCAGAAAGTTTCTAATGGGTCACTGAAATAGTAGCTATTTTGTTAAGACGACACTTTAAAATGCTGCCATTGCAATGTGGAAATTCAAAAATTTTCTAATGAGTCACTGAAAAAGTACAGCTAATTTCTTATGATGACACCTTAAAATGCTGTTATTGCAATGTGAACATTCAGAAAGTTTCTAATGGGTCACTGAAAAAGTACAGCTATTTTGTAAGGATGACCCTTAAAATGCTGCTATTGCAATGTGGAAATTCTAAAAAGTTTCTAATGGGTCACTGAAATAGTACAGCTATTTTGTTAAGACAACACCTTAAAATGTTGCCATTGCAATGTAAAAATTCAAAAATTTTCTAATGGGTCACTGAAATAGTACAGCTATTTTGTTAACACGACACCTTAAAATGCTGCCATTGAAATGTGGAAATACAAAAATTTTCTAATGGGTCACTGAAAAAGTACAGCTTTTTTGTTAAGACGACACCGTAAAATGCTGCCATTGCAATGTGGAAATTTTCTAATGGGTCACTGAAAAAGTACAGCTATTTTGTTAAGACGACACCTTAAAATGCTGCCATTGCAATGTGGAAATTCAAAAAGCTTCTAATGGTCACTGAAGAAGTACAGCTATTTTGTAAGGATGACCCCCTCAAATGCTGCTATTGCAATGTGGAAATTCAAAAAGTTTCTAATGGGTCACTGAAATAGTACAGCTATTTTGTTAAGATGAACCCTTAAAATGCTGCCATTGCAATGTGGAAATTCAAAAATTTTCTAATGGGTCACTGAAAAAGTACACCTATTTTGTTAAGACGACACCTTAAAATGGTGCCATTGCAATGTGGAAATTCAAAAAGTTTCCTGATGGGGAGGGGCGTATCCCCTCCCCATGCCCCTCCCCCTCCCAGTCTCGGTGCTACGCGCATCACGAGCGTCCTTCGGACGCTCAATTGTCTCCCCCCCCAGAAACCTCAATTCCCCCCCAGAGGACGGGGACTAGATTAAACACTGGGCATCACAGAAACGGATTTAGAATCCAAGTGGTGTAGTCTTGTTCTAGTGTTATTGTCCAATTCTGAAAGTCCACAGAAGAAGCAAGAAGCGTCGTGGTTATTAGTTGTTTCCAAAAATATGAAACATGGCGGTGGCCACGAGGTGCATAAAATATCGTCATGAAGCACATAATTCATCGCAAACGAATTTGTGGGCATCACAGAATTGGGCTAGGACACATTAATAACTCAAATACAACAGTCTTTTGTCAGAAAATGCCTGAAAAGTAACGAAAATGCCACATTTCCTCTAAGCAAGTACTGGCTACGACCGGAAGCACCACCAGCAAGAACCAGAACGTGCATCTGAGAAGGTTATAAGCTAAAGGAAATGCTTCATGCAGACATCCCCCATGCTATTTATCATTGCATCACTTTGGACACCAGTAGCAGGGATCTTGCTTTCATCACAACTGTGATTAAGCTCTCTTTATGATATGCTAGAAAGATCACTGTTTGCCATTGCCTGGAACATTGGACAGTTCAGCAGCCAGCAGATTTGGTCTCCAGGCTGGCAGCTTTCCTCTCTGCCAGAACACTTCCAGCTGTAGCTCTTCATCTCTTATGCTAGTGATATAGTTTGACACAAAATAATGATATGCATGTGAGAGATGTGGGCTGATTTGTTAATCCTTTACCCGTTTGCCCCGAGAATATCCTCTGAAAACGGGCTTAAAAGTTAAAAATGAACGGGTAAAGGGTTAAACTGATTATTATTATTTGTGCTGCATAAGGAAATGTTATTCATCAATTAATTCTCTCTGATTTTCATGTTTAGTGTGACTTGGATGAAGCTGGAGCAACAGACTTAGTTGTTGATCTCGTTATCAACAACCATTCTAACAGAACATTTCAGGAGACAATTGAATTGGGAATAGCTCTGCTGGATGGAGGAAATTTTGTCATACAGGTTTGTTGCATTATAATCTGACCAAGGTTGATACCAATGTGGCCATGGCCAATATCAATTTACAAAAAAGTTAACCCTTTAGTGCCATGGTGGAAAAACTTTATGGAATTCCTTGATGTGGTAGCCTAGATAATAGGGATGGCATAACCAAAAATGCTGAAAACTTCTGCAAACATCGGGGAACAGAAATATCGGCATTTAAGTTCTTGTCCTTAAAAGGGACAGTGAGCACTACAGTTGTTACATGTTTTTATAAATGTAAATTCTTGAAATTTGACAAGACTATATTGCATTGACATGTTATTCAAATATGAAAATTCAAGATATCGGTGAAAAGTAATATATAGACAGTAGCATAATAGAGCGATTAGGGGACCATAAATTATGTCATGCAATTTTGGACGATTTTTTACCCCTCCCTTCCCTCGTCATGTGTCAACTCAAAAGTCATATGATATCCAGTGGCGTAGCTAGACACCAAATTTAACCCGGGCAGCAAACCAACTCAACAAAGAGTCAACAATGATCATAATTAAGACACCAATCTGATTAATTCGAAGGTGGCAATTAGCAACTAATAGGACTAGGATATATATGCCTATAATGTCATTATAATTGTATTAGGCCTAATTCACTGACTAGCATTCAACAAAATTGCTGCCACCTACCTGAAAATATTAATATTTGCTAGGCCTACATCAGAAACTGAGCAATAGCCTGTGCAAACTGCAATCAATCTCCAGTCAGTTAAAATAGTTTGAACAATCAGGACATGCTTGCCCAGGTCATAAAGACGGCGCGCAGACAAATGTGCGCAGACAAATGCGCGCAGACAATAGCGTGCAAAGCGCGCAACAGGGACCTTACCCGTCAAAAGGGCGCAGACAAAAGCGCGCAAAAAAGCGCGCAAAAAAGCGCGCAACGATCAAAAAATGATGATTAAAAATTATAAATAACAATGTTTCATAAGTGTTTCATAGGCTTTCCATATATCACTAATGAACTGTCGGAGAAATTATTTACGATAATTAGACGTTATAAAATGTGCAAAAATTCTGATGTATTTAGATGACTAGATTTTCACTCGTCTTTTTTATTTTGTTTACAATGAACTATTTTTTCGGGTATTTCTGCTGCTGCGTTTCGTCTATGTTTCGTTGCGTTTAGAATTAAATGTTCCTTTCAAGAACAATAATGTTAGGATATGTTGAGCCTAGATTTCCACTTAAATGCTTCAATTTTTTATATGAAATGCTTCGTTTACAAACTAGGCTATATTTGGCTTAATAGTGACAGTTTTATTGACGGTTAATTACCCATTGTGTCTATATTTCTAACAATCTGTTTCAGTGTGTTTAGATGCTCATTACATTTTTTCTTTGTATTGGGTCTATGTGCACTTCGTCGCGCGCATTTGTCTGCGCGCATTTGTCATGCGCGATTTTGTTACTGCGCGCATTTGTCTGCGCGCATTTGTCTGCACGCTTTTGTCATGCGCGCTTTTGATGGGTCACCCATAAAGACTATAGCGTAATGAACGAGTAGCCTATGGTAAGAGAATAAACTTAGAAATACCGAATTTGGATAGCAAGGCCTATCAGCTTTCGCCCAATTAGGTCTAATTGGGCGAAAGCTGATAGGCCTTGCTACAATGACAGCTGTTCTAGAACAAAAAAGAAACGAAGAAATGAAGAATTGGCAGCAGCATCATTTGGTTTGCAAAAGTTGTCAGCGCTCGGATTTATTATAAATCCAAAGGGAGGCTCTCTCGTGCTTGGAAGCATCGGATGACACAGCTTTGCTTCAAATTCAAATAAGTCAATTCACCACCATCATAAGCTTTATTATTACTTCTGTGTATTATTTTATATCTCTGAACTGTAACTTGGTGCGGTGTGTCACCCTGTTTGTCTTACTTTGAAATTAAACGAATATACTAATCAGACGTCAGCGTTGTTGATAAATTCAAGTACAATAGTGATGTGTCACGAGGCCTACTGCTCTGACTTTATCGACAACTGTAGCCTAATCACATTCACCTTTTTATCTTACGATTCTTATAATCGTTTAAAAATGAACAAATGTTATTAATTGATGCAGTATCATAATTGAATGTATACATTCAATTATGATACTGCATCAATTGGTCTGCTGCCAATTCTTCATTTCTTCGTTTCTTTTTTGTTCTAGAACAGCTGTCATTGTAGTAAGCCTACTGTATCTGGAAAAATTTTCAATTAAATTATACACACATGACTATGACTAAAAAACGAAACTAAAAACGGAGAAAGACTGAACGCATATGATTACAATGGAATTACACCAGATTATACACGCTAAACCATGCCATGCGGCAGGGCGGGGTGGGGGTATTTCGCTGTCGCAGCGCTCTCTAGGTTTTAATCTAGTCGCATTAAACTCAGAGGTCGTTGGGTTTGAGCTAAATGTACTTTTGTGTGACAACATAGATTTACATTATTATTATTGCATGTTCATTATTTCTCTGAGAGTTTAGAATTGATACCGGACGGTTGCGGTGCTGACATTTTGATGCTAAATTTATATTGTACACTATAACTTTTTCTGATTAGATTAATTTTCATTTATATTAATTTTTACCATGTGATCCAGTTTTACATGAACTTTTAAATTACACATAATCTTTGCAGGGCGAGCTTCTTTGCTGACATTTTGAATTGATTGCGGTGCTGACATTGTGTCATTGCAGTGTGTTACACCGACATAAATTTTGAAACAATATTCAGAGGGAACTAGGATAAGAACCATATTATTAATGTCTTTACATCATATTTCTATTTCTGTTTCTGCAAATGTTTTTAATAAAAATCATAATTTTTTTCTTTCATATAGAGTACTTAAAATTACCGGTTTTCAAATATTCACCCATATACTTTTATATATATGGGCCAGATTGACCCAGGAGAACGCACCATCTTTTTGCAGCAGCTGCAGATGTTTCTTCCGGCTAGCTCATCGTCATCTCAAGCGCCGTCATTTCCAGTATCGAAATTTTTTACGCATTCATTTTGAGAAACCAAACTGAAGAAAGCTCATTTTCTAACCACCTCGACAATTTACAATTACCTGTGGTGGGTTAAACCCCAACCCCGGCAATTCTTGCCCTTGGTATAGGCGATTTGGTGCATCTGTGCAGTCTCTCTTGATGGCGAGCTTGACGACGGAGAGCGCAACACTTGGTGTCAAACCAAGGCATTAGCCCAGAGCGCCGCATCTTCGCCGGATGTGAAGGAAGAAGGATGTTGATGAGGGTCAGCATAGATGTGTCTCGTAAACGTCGAAGAGGTCGGCGTTTGATGCATTGGACAGGCTGGACGGGTCAGTGATGGCAGGAATGTTGAGAAGCACCTGTCAAAACGCCAATTGATCCAACTTCCGCCAACTGCTTACCTGCCTCACAACGGAGAGCGGAGCATCATGGAGAAATGTTATAAAGGCAGCTAAACACTGTTGATACTAAATGCCGGCGAAACAAAATGCTGCTCTTTAAAATGTACAATTATTGTCACAGAAAACTGGGAAAAAGCACTAGAATTTCTTTGCTTAGAGGCTTGGGCAACTGGGACCTCGGGCCCCCATGACCACCTTTGTTACATGGTTGTTACGCTCTGAAACGCACACAGGCCGAGAGGGCACACTAGACCTCTCTGCGCCATCAGTTGTAAATATGCAAAATTTCCCTATCTGTATGATAATTTTATTTTCAAATGAGTAAAGGTGTAATTGGCACGTTTGCTAATGTGTTATACTGTTCGTCTATGTGGATTGTGGGTCTACAAGCAGACATTGTGGCCACTCCAGCTTGAGATGAAATGGAATAGATTTATAGAGTGCTATGAATTCTCGCAGATTATGCACTCTAAACTGCTAATGTAGGCAAGTCATTGTAATGCCAGAACAACGGATATACATGCTGTGAGGATTCGCGACACACCAACGACACACCAACGACATACCAACGACACATCAACGACACGCCAACGACACGCCAACGACACGCCAACGACACGCCAGCGACACGCCAGGGACACACCATTTTTTCGCGAAAACACCAACGACACACCATTTTTACGTGACACAATGTCGGTTGATTCACGACATACTATTGTGTTAAGAACCTCTGCCGTAGAACACAACATTTAAAATTTAGGAGTATTAGCTGGCAAAAATCCCTGTATTAGCTTTTCTAATAACAGAAGACAGGCATAGGTGCCTGCAGTTATTCTGTCAAGAGCGGCAAAGCACACTGATCATGGACTTGGTTAAAATTTTGAGCAAAAGCTTAAAATGCAAAGCAGAAATTTCAGAACATTTCATGGAGATATCTAAATGGAAATTTCATAGTTTCACTTTGTGTATAATTAATACCATTAGTGCTGTCCAACCCTTTTGAGACCGAGGGCCACCGAAGAACTCTTTCTTGAAGCAGAGGGCCGCAAAGTTGAATTCAAAATCAATAACCATACTCTAATGTACATTGTTAGGCCCCCTAATCTGTATTAAAATTTACTATGGAATAATCATAACGCATTCGTCGTGGAAACTAGATTTTGTGTTCTCATTGTCGTATAATAATAATAAGCCAAGTTACAAACTTGTGACTATGCAAGCTGACCTGCGATATGCTTTTCTTTGTTTTCACAAAATTTGAACAAATTTAATTATCTTAGGCAGGCCACTTAAAATCAGCTTGTGGGTCGCATGCGGCCCACCGCTTGGACAGAACTGCATTAGTTCTTTACTTCTTACTTAGCCCTTCCTCGTGCTGGTAGCATATCGGGCAACACAGCTCCTCCACACCACTCAGTCCTCCGCAATCCTCTCCAACTCCTTCCATGTCATTCCACCATCATCCAGATCTTGAGTGATCGTGTCTCGTCAAGTCTTTCTCAGTCTTTCTCGTTTTCTCTTCCATCCCATCGGAATCCAATCCAGCGTCTGTTTTGGAATTCTTTCGTTGTCCGATCTGTGTACATGACCCAGTCAGCGCAGACGTGATCTCTTCAACATATCCTCCATTTCTCCATAGACATTCTTTTCCTTATATTTTCATTCTTTATCTTATCAATCCAAGTGACCCCTAGTATCCTCCTCTGCCATTTATGATGTGCTGCCTCTAACTTCTTCAGATTAGCTTTAGAGAGATTAGGCCATCTCTCCGACCCATAGAACAATGTTGCTTTGCATAATCTCGTCTGTGTTGTCACGCTTAATCCTTTATTCTTCCATATGTTGTTTAATCCTCCGAACGTGGCAATTACACTTCGCAAATAGCAAAAGTCTGCTACCTCTTCTATCACATCATTGCCAACTTTCATAATCGTAAACTTGAAATTTCTAAAGCGCTACTCGAAAGCCAAGCGTGGGGCACCAGCTTATTCATGAGCACTGGAACTTTGATGTTTCCTGTCGATTCCCATTTTCCCACTTTCATGTTCTTTGATTTTGCAGTATTGATTCTCAATCCAACCTAACCTGCTTCCTTCTCCACCCATCCTGTGAGCTCACTCATTCCCTCCCATGAATCCTCTAGATGTGCTATATCGTTTGCAAAGTCCAAATCTGCTAGTTTCTCATCTCCATTCCAAGCCCCGTCTCCCTTCCTTCAGGCTTCGTCTTAATACCCAATCGATCGTTATTAGGAACAGCATTGGCGATATAATACATCCCTGCCTCACCCCACTGACAATCTGGAACCACTCCCCTAGTCTCCCCTCCATTCTCACTGCGCATCTGCTCTCTTTATACATTCCCTTTATGATGCTTGTGATTTTTCCTGGTATTCCGTAGTGTGCGAGAATGTTCCACACCGCCGGTCTCTGAACACTATCGAAGGCTTTTCTGAAATCTATGGAGTTGACTAGTAGATTAGTATTTCCCTCCACACATTCCTCTATAATCTGTGTCATTAGTTCTTTGGTGCCAAGAAATTTGTTTACAACCAAACAGTTATAGAGTATGTAAACATTTTACAGAGGGAAGTACCCCATCTTGCTCCTACGTGCGGGCGCCCATGCAGACAGACCCCTCTGACCGTCGCAATTTTGCGTTTGTCCAATTTGATAATGACAAATGCAGTTTACAGAACAGTTTACTTTTATGGTTTATTACAGAAATCATTCTATTCACGTTTGACAAAAGATAAGAATTCAGAGAAGTTTTTCAAGGTGATCTATGACCGCATGACTGATGCTCAAGCGGAGATCAAAGCCAATTATTCTGTGACTGCTGGTGATGCACTTACAAATGTCAATGTAGATGATGGTAAAGACGTTTTGTCACAACATGAGACCAAAGTTAAAGGCGAGAAATTTGTTTTGAATATATCATATCTTCTGCACCTATGCTTCACTTTAATTTCAATACTTTTCATAGTTTCTCATCTTTTGCTTTTAGTGTACATGTAACTGCACATTTTCAAATAATTTCATTTTACGATTTTTTAGCTTTATTTGTTCTGGTAGCTCAGGTATAGCTTTGCATTGAGAATCTTTTTGCATTAATTTCATTTTGTTGTATTCTTGCTGTTGGCCTGGTTTTATATTTATTTACTTATTTATTTCTCACATTTGCCATAGCATGCCTTCATCTCACAACTCAGTGGTGCTCCCGACCTCAGTGCAGACACTGCATCAGAATTTCATGCCGAAGCGCATGAAAAATTGCAAAGGGAAGGACTTGCTCAAGATCCCTACGCAGCGGCTTAAGGTGAATTTGAACCTGGAACCCTCTGGCTCCAATGCACTGAACCCACCAGTACACCACCACGCCCCACATACGATGTCTTCTCATTCTGTATCAATCTGTAAAATGGGAAAACCCTAGATTTCGTACGATGAAATGGACACAAGTTTCTCTGCCTCTCTTGTTGCTTTGCAGTAGATCTGTGAAGTTTTCCAAACGGATTATTTGAGGGTATTGCTGAGCGTGTTTCTGTTCCACCGCATATTTATGAGTTGAAAGCACATGTCACATAAGTCAACACCAATCATCAACATTACATCAGTGAAATTTCCAATGCAATTGCGTTGCCAAAACTCATCTGCAGAAAATTACATTCACAGGAAACAGAATCTGTTTTATGTCTCTCTGCATATATTCTGTTCAGAGCAGGCACAATTCCGCAATTCTTTCTCAGACATCAGACGAATCAGGCATGCACCTTTTTTGAGCAACTAGCTGTCAACAATTATTCTTCCTCTGCGTGTTACTCGAAGCTTCTCAAATGTCTAATACTCCAGCAGACCAGCCCAGTGGTAGAAATCTTGGTCAAGCAGGCAGATTATTGGCCAAGACTTACTAGTCCCATCTAAAGAATATTTACTGAAAAAGGAACATCTAAACTACAGTAGTCAATTTCCTTGACCAAATGGTAGGATAGAAAAAGGATCCTGGGTCACAGATTCCTGAAGCACTCCAGGATACTGCCCTGGTAGATGGTGGAGATGGATATCTCCACCATCCATTGGACCAGTTACATATCCTGAACTGCTTCAGAGCAACTGATTCCAATGCATATGGAAAGCAGTGCAGCAGCTCCAGCAGCTCTTCCCTCTCCATGTCTTCACAGCTTCATCCACATCGAAGACCTCCTCTCCAAAACTCAACTCATGCAGACTCTCACTTATTCGTGGCTGTGCTTAATAACGTTTGTCTTCTGACTGTAGTTAAAGCGATGAATGACCAGAAGAGTTTCACTGGTGAACTGAACGAACAGATCAAAGATGCAGCGGCTGTAACTGCCAAGGCTTATTCGAATCTGCGCCAAACACATCATCTGGAGAAGTCAGAAGAAACGTCCATGTCGTCCTCTGAGGTCATTTCGTCTAAACTGGCAAATGGGTCAGCAGCAGCAGTGCAGGTGCCAGGGGCGGTCATCTCAGCGGAGGAACTTCTGGCAGAAGAGAAGAATAAAGAGAAAGAAAAGGAAAAGAAAATATCTCCGGAGATTGAAGTGATGAAACCAATTCTGCGCTTCTTGCAGTTACTCTGTGAGAATCACAATACGGATCTACAGGTATTAGCTTAATATGCCATCTACAATATACGTCATTTATATTTCACTGTAGTCCTGTTCATTATTTCGTCTTATTCCGTCTTATCATTACAGCCATTTGCTTTCTGTTTGCTCTTTGTAGCATGTCTGCGTATGTTTGTCAGTGTAGTCAATAATATAATTTGCTCTTTAGCACTTCTATTGCACAATGCTGTAAAAATGCAGAAACCAAACAGCAAATGATTAGTTACTGCCAAACACTGTATGCATGTATATATGTATACTAAACTAGAGTAAAGATGGGTTGTACTTGCATTCTATGATTATCTATCTGTTGTTTAGCTATGATCAGGGTTTAAAGTGGGTGGGAATGCGTTGGAACGGCGTTCCCACTGCTCTAGAATTTCTTGCCTTGCATTCCCACTGCTCTCCATGTATGGAACCCTGGAAACATGGGCGTTCCCAATAAAACTTCATCAGCGTCCCCACTGCTCACAGTTGGCGTCCCACTGCTCACCCAAACCACTTTAGCCACTGGCTATGATCTACCTACGTTGGTCAGAGCTGCAGGCTAAATCTGAACAGGGATGCAGCCATCGTTTTTATCATTATCTCGACAAAACTACGTCTATTCTGAGCACGGTATATGTACTGTTTCAGAATTATTTGAGAACTCAGAACAACAAGGCGAACTATAATTTGGTTTGTGAGACCCTACAATTCCTAGACTGCATTTGTGGAAGCACAACAGGAGGACTTGGTCTACTCGGTCTTTATATCAATGAATCAAATGTTGCTCTCATCAATCAGACTCTGGAGAGCCTGACCGAATACTGTCAAGGACCTTGTCATGAAAACCAGGTTGCATTAAATATAATATGTTCTTTTTTCTTAAATTCATAAGTAGATCATCGTTTGGAACACCTCTGAGCAAGTATGTTGGGTAGGTGCTTCAAATAAGTGCTATGAATCTGAAGTAATTAATTAATGAATCCTGTGTAGCAGAGTAAGGATCTATCTAACACAACATTTCCCAAAGTGGTTTCCATAAAACCCAAGTGTTCTGCGGAGTGACCAAAGGAGTTTCGTGAAAAGTTGTAAATAAAAGAAACGTTGCTGCAATACAACATTTCAAACAGCTTTTGAAAATGCACAAAAGGTTTGAAGCTGCCGTTGTTTTTTCCTCACCCATTGAGCAGCTATTATTATCCAAACTTTATCATCTATTACCAATCCAGTTATTATTTATAAACATCACTGCTGAGACCTATGTATGTCAGTGCTGTACACTAAATCTGAACAGAGACACAGTCTTCTTTGTTTGCGTTTTCTCGACATAACTAATCTATGCATGATTAAATGCAGCAGTTTAAAAAGTAGACCTACCATCAAGTGAGATTATTGTAGCCTACAGCAGTAGTATAATTATTTTCATCTGTTGGTGTGAAAATTTACCAAAATTGAGTAACTGTCACATAAGCTGGGGTACTAGGGCTCTTTTGTTGAATTCGATAATGTGGAATGCTTTTCAAATTCCTATGACTTTTTTTATTGAAATGGACGAAAATGTTCATTCGGAAATTGCATAGCGCATATCATATTGACAACCTGGAAGCATGCTTGGTCAGATACTTGAATGATGATAATTATTGGATGCGAAACCATTCAAAGTAGGCAAAAAACCAGCTAGCTGTTCTAAGACTACGAACTTCTTACTGCTCACTGATCGATATCAGGAACGAGCTAGTTAAAGAATATGCTCCTCCCATCCACGAAGAGCCATGACATAACAAACATAACAAAGATAAAGTTGTGGAGAGCACTGGTATGGCCGGTGGCTATATATGGCTGTGAAAGCTGGACACTGAGGAAGGAGGAAAGAAGAATAGAGGCATTCGAGATGAAGTGTCTGAGATTAATCATGAACATATCTTGGACGGAAATGCGGAGGAATGAGTGGGTGCTGGAGGAGGCAGGAGTGGAGAGGAGTCTTCTGAGGACGGTAAAGGAAAGAAAACTTATTTATTTCGGACACATCATGAGAACATGAATACGCTTGGAGAAAGACATCATGCAGGGCACAATGCGGGGAAATCGGAAAAGAGGAAGACCGAGAACAAACTGGTTGGGGAACATAAAGGACTGGACGGGATTGGAAATGGATGAAATGATAAGACTTGCGGAAGACAGGAGACGCTGGAGGAATATTGTTCATGATGCGACCGAACCTCGAAACGAGGATGGCTGAGAACAGAACAGAACATCCACTAACTGCACACGAAACATGCAGCTGGCATACTTTTGTCATTCATTTGAAATTGTATGAAACTGCATTCTCACATTATACTGGAACAGAAGCAAAATATATAAATCGAGCAAATGAGACAGCTGACAATAAGAATCCAGCTTTCAAGCATCAGGCTAAATATATCAAAAAAATATTCGTGAGAAGAAACAAAGCGCTGATCGCATTGTAACCTCATATGTGACACCGGGGGTCAAACCCGTCACATGTCGTTTTTGACTTTTTATACAGTCTTATTCTACAGTTGATCTGCTTTAAAATACTTTTTACAGAATGAAAATATTTTGTTTCTAACTGAAGTCATTTTCGTTTGATTCTGTAATTTGTAAAAATCACAGCAAGGGAGAAAATCGATCTTAAAGTTTCAGAACATTTGTGTCATAAAATTCCTTAGCAACCATTATTTGATTCTTCTGCAATTTTGCTGATCAATGAAGGGTTATTATTGTGTATCAAATGCAGCAAACAGCATGAAAATCAAGCTATTACTTTCGAGATTGTGACGGAAATGTAACAGGCAACTGCTGAATTGAATTAATGAGAATTAATGCAAACAAGTGCATCCAAAGCGCAGGCAGGGAGATCGACGCTTCATCTTCGGCCGACCTACGATATACCAGTATATAATCTTCAAACAAATAATTAACACGGTCCTACAAGATAAGCTCGATTTTATAGTACTATAGGCCGTTTCATGATTTCATTAAACCTATGCATACATTTTTGATCGATAGTATATTATTCGCGGTGCGTTGGCACTACGAGTAGGCTTATTAGGCAATAGTCTATAGGCTAACTCAAATAAATGCTTTCAAAGAAGCATGAATAGACGTACTAATCCGTTGCCCCCAATAAACAGATTGGACTTGGCCTCATAAATTATGCGAGACTCTCAATTCTTATAAAGGATTTTAATTATCTTCCCACTCAGACAATAGGCCACATATTTCCTATCGTCGGCGGTAACTGCAATGGATTGCTTTCACTGATGAAGTCTTCATCTGACAAAGCCTTATCAATTCTCTATTCATTTTCTATGGTAACTCGACCCGGACCACCTTTGGTCTACTCTTATGGACAATCCTTTAGATTTGACGCAGCCCTCGTGAATAAGCTAGTGTTCCGTGTTTGGCTTTCGAGTAGCGCTTTAGAAGTTTGAAGATTACGACGATTACGATTATCACTATTTGAGCACTTTAACAACTTCAAAATTCCATTAGGCCTATGTACAATAAGCTTAGTGCGAATAATGCTCATATGAAGGGTTCCGTGGCCCAAAATGTTTGAGAAACACTGATCTAACAGGTGGACAATATTGTTGTTGTAGAGCTACTGGCACATAGATAGTAGAATTATATTATATTATAGTTTCAATTAATTTAATTTGATAAATATTTATGAGGTTAAGTTTTACGTCTCTTCATTTGTTGGCATTTTCAGTCGAAAGATGTCATTACGTTGGTATTAGATCAACAGACAGAAACCACACAATAGACCTACACACAATAGACCTACACACAATAGGCCCACACACAACAGGCCTATAGTCGATAGGGTTACAGACATGCATAAAATAATTGAATTTTAATGGTTAAAGTTAAATTTATTCAGCGTCTGAAATATAATTAATTGAAGTGGTCCAATGAAATCAGTAATTATATTTGATTTGGTTCGAAAAGCAGAAATCATGAACTCAAATGAAAATGATGATTGGAATTAAAAATGACCAAGAAAGGAAAGACGTAAAAAAAGGTAAACACACATTTTCATGTGAAAATGACGACCCTAGATTGTGGCGACCCAGGCAGCAGCTTCCTGCTCTGCCTCTGCATAAGGCCGGCCGCCCTGAGCATGTTCTGCAAATTAATTCCAACTCAACTGTGAAGCGTTAGCTTATCACAATTGTAAGAATTGGGAATTCTTTATTTGACCAATAATTCTCAATTTGAAGCTGATTGTGTTGTTATAGAATGCTGTTGCAAGCCATGAGAGCAATGGCTTAGATATCATCATAGCTTTGATACTGAACGACATCAGTCCACTGAGTAGCAATCGGTTGGATCTCGTTCTTGAACTTAAGGTAGAATCAGTTCTATTCGTGCTGAAACACGCTCTTCTAAACTTCTTTCATGACAATCTTCATTTCTGTATTTATAAAATTCTTTATGGCATATGTTTATATCAAGGCATTTTTATAGCACCCTTAAACAAAAGTCTCACATTTGCTGCCTACATGGTTATCTATATATATATATATATATATATTCGTTTAATCAAAAATCAGGTTGACAAGCCGCAACACGGTTACAAGATGAAGAGAAAAATAGTTTTAAAAAATAGTTTGTTCATTGCTCATGGGTTATTTTTATTGATTTATTTTCAATGATCTGATGAGATACAGTGTAAAGTAAAGTTATGTTTGGGTGAATTACATATGCCGGCTAACAATATTGTAATTCCATGGGAGATTATTCAAAGGGGAATGTTTGAATGTTTAATAAGATAGAGAATAACTAAGAGAATGATTAGGAGTTTACATGGTGTATGAATGGTGTTTGACCCTTGTTTTTGTGGTTTCTTTCATTACCTCCCTTCATATCATCAGACAATTGTGAGGCACATTTAAAAATTGACGCTTATGTCTTGAAAAATCAAAATGAGGTTTTGATTCATTCTGATAGTATACATCACACACAATCTAGTCATCATGAAGGCACAGATAAAGCTGAAATTCATCAAAAGTAAAAGGAAGGAGAAGGAGATGGAACAAAAACAACCTTAAAGAGAAAAGTAAACAGCTGGGAGAGAAAATAGAAGAGAATCTAGCATACTGCGCTGGAGAAGCCATAGAGAGGATAGATTGAAAGGATCGAAAGAAAACATTATAGAGAGTGCAAAGGACATCAAAGGAACAGAGGAGAAGATGCCCCCACCCCCTAGAAAACCATAGATCATGAGGGAAATGATAGAGGAGATGGAGGAAAGGAGAAAATGGAGACACCAAAGCACTGAAAAAGCGAGGAAGGAACATATAAAAAACTGAACAACAAACTAGGAAGAATAGATTTAAGGGGAAGAGTCACACACCAAGTTTTCAACCAATGTGGCTGCAGTACTCTGATCAACCAATGCAAGCACAGTTTGAAAAATCATTATTATTCATTATATTCTCACTTCTCATACGCCCATAATAATTTATTTGCATAATTTACATGACATATTAAGAAACTAAAAAGACCAAGCTTTCAGGAGATACCATTTTAAATAGGGGTGTCAAGTTGCTACACACCATAAAATGACGTAAAAAAACAGGATAAAATGTGAATTTTCAGTCAACATTTGCTGGAACAAATTCAGATTAAAATTAGGGCTGTTGATTTAATCGCGTTAACGCGTGCGATTAACGCGTTAAAAATTGTGCGATTAAAAATTTTAACGCATTAATCGTACGCGTTAATTAAATCTGGCTAAAATGGAATCAAAGGCAGAAAAATTTGTTTTAAACGGAAAGCTCACACTTAAAACTAGCGATACATTCTTTGGCAAATATTCCAACAAAGAATTTGAGTGTTATCGTAGCAATTCTTTGCTCAATTATCGCCTGCATGCGAACCAAAACATGCGCTAAACACCAACAATGAACCGTCGATATCGGCCGCATCGCATCGTCCACTAAGGTTGTTTCCTCTTTCCTTGCGCCATCAGACGTCAGACTATACGTTGGATGAACTCCATGAGATGGCAAGACCAATGGATTTCAGGTTTCAAATGATAAACGTTTACAGAAGGACAATCGAGACGAGGTTTGGCAAGAAACGCAACCTCTTGTGAAAAATTGTGACTAAATAGTGAGGTTCAATAATGGACCTTCTATTGTTAATTAATAAGAGCATCACTTGAACCGACCAATGTAAATAAACTGGTCTGCCTATACAATTGGCTGAATAAATAATTAATTTTGATACTATCGTCAGAAAACGGTTGTATAGTTTCACATTTAGACCTATGTCATTTTAATTAAAGGTGCCTCAAATGGAAAAAATAACGGAATTTGAGCAGTTGGCTGATTTGAACAGTGTTTCAATTCTGTCTGTCATACAAAGCTTTCAATAAACTAAATGCAGAAATTCAATAGGCAAAGGTAAGCCAAAGGTTATTAAATATGCTTGCAATAGAAAGAACGCATTCAGTCATTAAAATTCTATGCTTCAGGGGTCCTTAGAAAATAGTAAGATTAGGCTAGTATATTTGAAGAAAATGTATTGCGATTAATTTGCAGTTAATTGCGATTAAAAAAATTAATCGCGCGATTAATTTCGATTAAAATTTTTAATCGAACAACAGCCCTAATTAAAATTAATGAATAATATTTGAAGTCAGAAATTGCTTACAAAATTCAAAGAATATGAAGATAGGATCTTATATTAAACGAAAATGCCAAAAAGTGAAAATTGACCTAGTGACTCCTTTTGAGACAAAATCGACTACAGTATATCTCAGAATTACGTGCTTAGGACATAGGCCTCATGTGGTGAAATTGGCCCACAATTTGTATTCCATTTTCTAATAATTGTATTATTATTACTGACTATTTGGCTACTCCAGTGCTGCTGCGGCTGTCATGTGCATCTGATATATTTGATTCTTTAATGGTGACCTGCATTGGTTTCTTATTCACTTACAGTGCACACTCATCAGTAAAGGGTTAAAATATAGTCTGCTTAACCATACAAATTATTCTATGCTTTTTGTTTTGTTTTGCTATCAGAACAATGCATCAAAACTGTTGTTGGCCATCATGGAAAGCCGCCGTGACAGTGAAAATTCTGAAAGAATTCTGTACAACATGAGTCCTAAGCAATTGGTTAGTTATCTCTGCAATTGTCAACTAACTTCCATTCATAAATGAAAACTACTTCTGAATCCTTCTACTCCTGGATTTCATCTTCTAAAAGCAAGCCAACAACTTTGCAAGTTCAGTTGGCTGTCAATCTCTTCATTTGGGTGATTTACTTGTAAACCATGCTGAATCTGTTTGACCCCACAATATTATTATTATTATTATTATTATTATTATTATTAAATAAATTTGTAACGCGCGCAAGGTCACAACGCAATGGGAATCTGAGGTGCGGATAGTCAGCCACCAGAGGAAGATGCAACTAGAGATTCGTGTGCTTGAAATCCAAGGAGAAATAGTGAGTTTTTAGCCGCTTTTTGAAGGAAGGAAGTGAAATTGAGCATCGAAGAGAGAGCGGAAGCCGATTCCATTCCCTGGGTGCAGAGGCATGGTGCAGAGGCATGGAATGCACGCGAGCCCTTAACTGTTTTGTATCGAGGTTCAGCTAAAAGACTTGTGCCCGATGAACGCAAGCAACGAGGAGGAATGTAAGGAGTTAGTAGTGATTGAAGGAAGGAAGGTGTGTTGGTGCTGAGGGATTTGTAGGTCAAACATAACAATTTGAATTTTATCCTGTACTGATGTCCAACTGATCCAGTGCAGCTGATGGAGTAGGGCTGATGAACTATTCGTATTGGGATGTGCAGCACTACCCGCACTAAGGAGTTTTGGATGTGTTGCGCTCTGTTGAGCTCAGTATCTGAGATACCCACAAAAACTTCTTTTCCTTCTGGCCTGGATTAGTCTGATGTAATTGGCTATTTCAGTTTACATGCGTTAAATGCATTGATGATGATAATGATTTTTATGGTTATCCAAAATGGTCATTAGAAATTAGTATTCTTGTGTATTGGAAATCTTATTTTTTTTACACATACCAGGTGGAAGTGGCTAAACTGGCTTATCATCAGGCTGAGGCTGTGGGAGATGAAACGACAACGCAAGGAAAACTGGAAGATGAACTGTTGGCTGAAGAGGAGGAAGAACTGAAGACGAACTCAAGGGACGTCGGACACAACATCTACATCTTAGCTCATCAGGTGAAGATGACAGTCATGTCTGCGTCACTGTAATTAACATTGAACGGATTGTGTGATGTCACTGCATTGAAGTTGATCTGCTCTGTACACCTGCCTAAATGATCAGTGAATAAAACAGCAAGGAGAACATTAGAACAGTCAACAATGGCATGCTCTCTCAACACATATACACATTACACACACGCGTGTACACACGCACACGTGCACATGAATTCCAAACGATGAATTCCTATCGAAAGTTGATGACAGATATTATATCAAACAGATGAAGTTGCGTCGATGGCGTCAAACGATGGCAGATGAAGGCATTCATCAAAGCAGCAAAACCATTAAAAGGACCCACATTAATTACTGCCATTCCTGTTTTGTGAAAACAATTACCTGACTGCAGAAGACTCGGTTGTACGGAATATAAAGAAATCCATCACACCTCAGCTGTCACGTAGGCCATTATGACATACAAAGTAAAACACAAAATTCGCAGAAATTAAGCGTAACTCTGGCATGCAAATTCAACAAGAGTAGACTCCTCCCACATGTCATAATGTTCGCTTATTCTCCCTTCAGTCAGTTATGAACTCGACTGCTCGTCTACCTCGCTACTCCCACATTTCTACCTACATGACTGATGTTCTTCACTGGCTTCCCGTTGCTTCTCGTATCCAATTCAAGGTACTGCTCTTAGTTTCAAAAATTCAAACTGGACAAGCTCCTAAATACCTTTGTGACTTGATGCATAAATCCCTCTCTGCAGTCTCTTCCCGCCCTCCCCGGTCTGCTGATCGACTAGATCTCTTGGTTCCAAGGGCAAGGACTGCCATGACCCAACACCATGCCTTTGCCATTGTAGGTCCTTCTATGTGTAATGACCTCCTTCCCACTATCCGTAGTAAGATCTTATTGTGGTGTCATCTTCAGATCTTTGCTACTTTAAGTCTTTTTTATTTCCTCGGGGGGGCTATCGCTGAGAGTGCCTCTGAATAGCTAGTCTGTAAGAGGCGCTTTATAAACTCTCATATACAATACAACACAATGAATCAGCATGTAAATTTTGAATTTAGAGAAAACAGTCGCAACCAGAATATGAGAGAAACTGAATGAACAGCTGCAGACGATGACTGTTGCTGTTGTTGTTGGCACAGCTTACGAAATCACTTGGCTACTCAGCTGTTGAGCCATGACAGTCATGTGATTCATTGAAGTTGCTTGTCTGCAGTCTGCAGTCTTTCTTTTGCTTAAACTACTTGTAATCTTCTTTGATCTAGCATCTAGCTGCTCTGACTTTTCTCATTAGTATATTGCTAACATACAATAATCATTATTGCCATCATAATTATGGTCTCTTATTCTTATTAATCTTCTTCTTCTTCTCCCTTGGTTCTCTGCCTTTCTAGGCAGGTTCATACATCCAATGGCACTATTCATCACAATTCCCAGCTCTCTTCTTCAACTTCCTATAAGCTTCTTTCCATAGGCGTAGGAGACGGGGGTCCAGAGGGGGCAAATGCCCCCCCAAATTTCGGGCAAGTCTGTTTTTTCGGGCAAATTGACCCGTCAAAAATATTAACCAAACTTCTCAAAACTCAACGTTCATTAGTACACCACATTATCTCCCAGTTCCAACTTACCCGAATGGAGTTAAATATTAGCTCACAACAACGATGGATAGCAGAAATTCCCGAAAAAGTTCTGAATTCACGGTAGCATATTATTGTAAATAATGGCGAGAATCGCAACAAATCCAAGAGCCAAAATATGTCCGAAAATCTTACCCGATTCGAGTTAGATATTGAATATTAGCTCACAAATTAACAACCACTAACAGCAGAAATTCCCGAAAAATTCTGAATTCACGGTAGCATTTGGTAAATAATGGCGAGAATCGCAACAATTTCAAGAGCCGAAATTTGCCCGAAAATCTTGCCCGATTCGAGTTAGATATTGAATATTAGCTCACAAATTAACAACCATTGACAGCAGAAATTCCCGAAAAATTCTGAATTCACGGTAGCATTTGGTAAATAATGGCGTCAATCGTAGCAAATTCACGCGCCGAAATTTGGCCGAAAATTGCGACTATTCGTGGCATTTGGGGAAATTCATAGCATTCAAGCCAGGTGCTACAGATCACGGAATTCACTGCCTGAATGACATCGAAATTTCTTCTATCCCTGGTCATGAGACAAAATAGACACGATAATCGTGCGATATCATCAATATTGAACGTGCAGATCTTGTTCTGCTCTCTGAGAAATCTCCGATCTTTTCCTTCTTGTCAAGTTTTCGGGATCAGGGTGTTAACTAAGCACATTTCCAAAAGCACACGTTCCACTTACTTTCATTTAAGGTGTCTCAGGATCTCTTGCCGTTTTGTCCCCACCCACTGGCTTCCTCTCCGTGCTCAGATACAATCTAAATTCCTCACTCTGATCTTCAAGGCTCAGCGGAGTTTTGCCCCAATTATCTGACCGACGTTATACCAAGCCTTAACTAAGGTCTCACTGCATGAGCCTCCTCCCAACCGTTCACTTCGTTCATCCAACAGACTTGACTCTTGTTTCTGCCTTCTAGAACTGCTGTTGCTCAGTCTTGATCATTTGCCTCAATTGGTCCTTCTCTTTGAAATGAGCTTTATCCTTGCGTTCGCTCTACACTTTCTCCATCAGTTTCCCTTCTTCCTTCTCTCCTTTTAAAACCTGCCTCTTCGCGTGTGGTCTTGCGCACTAGTAGCGCCTCTGAACGGTTCACCCGACTAGATGCGCATGGGTAGATGATTAAATATGATACACTACAAAACAATGTACAATTATGAATTTAATCAGTTGCTCGTGTGAAGGTTGACAGTGGTTGTGGTAAAGTGTCAGGAATATAATACATAGACTACATAGGCCTAATAAATTTGCGCATAGGCCTAAAATTACCCAGCCTGGTCCCTATAATATGACCCGGTTCAGGGTATTTGACCCTCTGCCCCTTGTCCCCGGTTGTGGGTGCAAGAACAGAGATGGTTATGTGCGCACGACGTCAATTATTCCGGGTTTATGTTTTCGGGCAAAAATAAAATTTTTGCCCTCCCACTGCTGAAATGTCCCCTATGCCTATGCTTCCTTCATCATCCAGTCCAATAACATCATCCTCAGTCTTCCTCAAATCGTCTTTTTAACCACCATTAATAATGGTTGTTAGGAGAGAGTCTTCCCTCATCATGTGACCCAACCAGTTTTTCTGCCTGCTTCTGATGATTCTTATCAGGGATCTTCTTTCGTCCACCATTTGCAGTATCTCTTCATTTGGTCTGTGTTCCGTCCAGCTGATTCTTTACATCCTTCACCACATTCACATCTCAAACGCTTCCAATCTGTTGCTATCTTCTTTCCTCATGGTCCAAGTTTCGACTCCATAGAGCACCAAACTCCATATTATCATTGTCTTGATTATTCACTTTTTCAAATTATTATTTAGCTTTGCTCTCTACTTGTTACATGCTTAACACATTCACTGCCCAGTACGAGATATCTCGTACCGGATTCAGTCATTTAACATGGCGTGTAGGCGGTGAACGTGTTAACAACAATGCCATATCAAAGATGATTAGTGTCGCCCTCCTCCTTCATCCAGGCTTGGGACTGGCACTGGCAGATTGCAACCAGTGGGGGAGTTAAGCTTTGCTCTCAGTAATTTCTTTCTTTTATAGAAGACATCTTTTCCCATAACTGTTCTTCTCTTTAAAGTTAGAGAGGAAAGCAAAAACAAATAGAAGAGAAATGTAACGAGCTGGAAGAGAATAACAAGCAAGGGAACATGAAAAAAATATACCAAACGGTCAAGACACTAACTGGGAAATTCAGCCCAAAACTTCTTGGAATAAAGACAACATCAGGAGAACTGATAAGAGACAAAGAAGGAATTGCAGAGAGATGGAAAGAATATTGTAAAGAGCTATATGATGACAAAGATGGAAGCACAAGTGAAGAGATAAGATACACAAGAGAACCAACTCCACTAAGAACAGAAGTGGCAAGGGCTATGAAAGAAGTGGCGAACGGAAAGAGTGCAGGAATGGACGAAGTTCCAATAGAATTATTTAAAGCAGCAGGAGAGACTGCACTGGATCGTATGCATCTCATTTGTAAGGAGTTATGGGAATCTGGAGAATGGCCAGAGGATTGGACGAATTCAATTTTTATACCGATACCTAAAAAAGGAGACCTAGGTATCTCATGCCAGTAAGGTTATTCTAAGGATCATACTGGAGAGAATAAGAGGAAAGAGGGAATCGGAACTTGCAGATTAACAGGCCGGTTTCAGAAGAGGAAGAGGCACCAGAGACCAACTAACAAATCTTAGAATTATAATGCAGAAAATGCACGACCACCAACAACCGCTGTACATGTGTTTCGTGGACTTTACAAAAGCGTTTGACTGTATATCACATGAACAGCTATGGGCGACAATGGCAGAAATGGGTTTCCCATCACATATCATCGATCTACTGAACAAATTATATTGCAAACAACAAGCTAAAGTAAAGGTTGCAGGTACACTATCAGGAGGCTTCAGAATAAAGAAGGGAGTGAGACAGTGATGCGTGATGTCACCTCATTTGTTCAACATTCATGGCAGAGACGGTTATGAGAGAGGCACTGGAGGGATGGCAGGGAGGAATATGGATAGGAGGAAGGGTCATTACTAACCTAAGATACGCAGACGATATAGTACTATTGGCGGGAACAGAATTGGAGTTGCAAGAACTAACAGAACGACTACACCAAGCAGGAGAAAAGAGAGGTCTGAGGATAAACATGAATAAAACTAAAGTGATGACACAAAAAGGCAGAACGTGTAATATTGAAATTGGAGGACAAAAACTGGAACAGGTAGACACCTTTCATTACCTAGGATCGTTGATAACTGAAGACGCAGATAGTAGCACAGATATAAGAGAGAAATTAGCAAGTGGGGCGCGGTGGTTTAGTGGTGGCGTCATTGCCTTGAAGCCGGAAGGTTCGAGGTTCGAATCCACCTCGCCGTGTAAGGACCTTGGGCAAGTCCTTCACTCACAATTGCTCAGCGCTTCGGCGTGAAACTCCGATGCAGTGTCCGCTCTGCATTCGAGAGTGCCTCTGAGTAGAGAGAGCTTGAAGGGGCGCTATAACAAGTGCACATACAAACAAACACAGGGACAGCGTTGAAGACGCTATGGAAAAGTCATAATATAAAAATGATTACCAAGATCAGACTTATGAAGGCTTTGGTATGGCCATGGTGATCATACTTCCTAGATAACAGAATTTTCCATTGTTCCAGTTTCTTCCCATCTATATTGATATTTACTGATGTTTTCTTTCCTTTGCTCATCCTCACAATCTTCATCTTTTTCATGTTTATTTTCATGTCATATTAAGTAAGTAAGCATGTATCGCAATACATATACATATGGGTGTGAAGTTGGACGATCAGAAAGAGAGAAGAAGACAGAATAAATGCTTTTGAAATGAAATGCCTAAGAAAGATCTTGAGAGTGCAATGGACAGAAAAAAGAACAAACGAATGGGTTTTTGAGAAAACAGGAACAGAAAGAACCTTATTGAACACGATAAAAAGAAGGAAACTCATTTACTTCGGTCATTTGATGAGGAAACAGGGGTGCTGCATAGAAAAGGAAATAATACAGGGTACGATATTGGGCGGATTTGCTTTGTAGGCTGCTATTAGCGCCGTGTAATTACAAAGCTGTCTGTTCAGTTAGTAGTTAAGTTTAATTAAGATTACGGTACTGCATAACTTGTAAATGTAAAGCGCAGTGCGTTTTGCAGGTGTTTAATTAAAGAAAAGATATTATATATTTTTTTACTCATCCATCACTTTCTGTAGCCTCATCTGGCTACCTGCTAGCATTGCCTGGTCATCTGCGATTCTTAGTGCAATCGATCTTCTTAATCTTCTTAATCTTCTTCTTAATAAATCTTCCTCCGACTTGTACAATTTCCTTTATTCTTTGCACTGCTTCTTGTACTAATTTTTCAATGTGGATGCCAAGGAAAGTATTGTTGAGAGTTTCCTTGCTTTACTCCTCTGCCTACCACTACTGGTTCAGATAACTAAATTATAGTGAATGTTGAACCAGATGTGATGACTTGGGTTACAGTGGTTACTTCCCACGATGTTCCTGAACATGGAGAAATTAGCTGCTGAAGCTGATGCTGGCTGCTTCATGCTGTAATTCTAAATATCAATCACGTCCTGAGGAACATTTTTCAATCGCTAGCAAGAGCCACCTTTAACTTGCACTCTAGGTTGAATCCATTTGTTCTACCAGTAAAGAATGTTAAAACTTTATTCCTAGGGTTCTCTTTGCTGGCCACCACATTGCTATACTCATATTATTTTGCTAAATGAAGATTATTATAGAGAAATTCTGCTTCTATTTTTACTCTTACTTTTGCCCATGAGTCCTATAAGTCTTTCCAGTCCACCAGGGCTGTACTCAGAACTTTTGAGGTGAGCACACGCTGCCACCGAAAAAATTGACTTTTTGAGCCAAAAATTTCTGAT
The DNA here is from genome assembly GCA_949752735.1 of Lumbricus terrestris. Lineage (NCBI taxonomy): Eukaryota > Metazoa > Annelida > Clitellata > Crassiclitellata > Lumbricidae > Lumbricus > Lumbricus terrestris. Next base: position 12,630,419 of record OX457044.1, read on the forward strand.
GACCGTTTTTCTTTTTAGTCATCGAAATTTCTGACGACCTTTTTTTAGTCATCGAAATTTCCGACGACCTTTTTTTAGTCATTGAAGCTTTTTTCCTGATTTTTCGCCCGGAAAAAGCGTAAAACACTCTACTTTCATGATTTTTTGCCTTCGTAATTTGCGATTTTGGCCTGCGCAATGCGCATACCCACTTGGTGTTACTGAGGTGGGTATATGCTGTACCCTCATTTTTTGTGGTGAGTACACGCTGTTATTTTTCCCGGAGGTGAGTATACGCCGTATATTTGCGTATACCCTTGAGTACAGCCCTAAGTCCACCTCAATTTTTCTCAAGGCATACATCAATTTCTTCCAATCCACTCTATGGAAAGCCTTTTCGTAATCCGCATAATGTAAATGTTCTGTCCATGCTGTTGACTTCTTTCTGCCAGTATCCTAGAGCTGTGATCCAATTGCATATCTTGTGCCTCCTTCCCTTTCTGAAACCGTATTGTTCCTCTTCTAGACAGCCATTTGTTTTCGCCCTAAACTGCATTCTTTTTGTGAGGACTCTTAGGATAATGTTAGATGCATGTATGAGTAGACTAATAGTTCTGTGGACTTCGCATGCTGTTGCATTTGGTTGTTTTTAGTTGAAACCATAACAGTCTGTAGGAAGCCCTCTGGCCATACTCCTGTGCTGCATATGTTTTTGCATAGCTGCATTAGTGTTTTCATTGCCTTTTCTTCTAAGTTTTTAACCATTTCAATTGGGAATTGGATACTATCAATTTCAATTACCGAGTATCATAACTGAATAAAGTGAAATTGTTAACAGCTTTCGAAGCACAACAAGGAGTTATCAGATTTACTCAGGCCAACGCAAACTGATGCTCATGGCAACAGTGAAATTGATCCTGCCTTGGAATACTATGCAAGCCATACAGCACAAATAGAAATTGTTCGCTATGATCGAACAATGGAACAGATTGTCTTTCCTATACCAGAGATATGTGAGTACCTCACACAGGAGACGAGACATCGTGTATTTGTGACAGCAGAACGAGATGATCAGGGCAGCAAAGTGACCGACTTCTTTAACCGACATGAAGACATCTTTGCAGAAATGAAGTGGCAGAAGAAATTAAGAGGTAACTCAGTGCTTACACGTTGCTTGTTGCTTGACTAAATGTTTTGGCAATTATAATTTAGTTCCCATAATCTATATTATATTTCTGACAGTTTGTCATTCTGTGTTTATGTTTGCCCCAAGAAAGGCTCTGAAACTGCATGCTCTCAAGTGACGAAACATTTTTAAAAATTCTCATGAGAATTTGTAGGTCAGTACAGCTATTTTCTGCTCGCAATTCACTTTAAATCTGAGTTATGGGCATTTTAAAATTTGATGCGGTAACTGTGCTCAGATTTTATGGCATCGACCCTGCTAATTTTTCAATGAATTTGATCAGGTGGGATCCTTCAACACCGCTCGCCCGTTTGAATGGACACCATTCTATTTAGGTCCTCGTGCATGGACCGTGCTAGCCCGAGATTTTGAATCTCTGAAATAAGCCACTGTCGGAAAGCAAACTGCGGCCCGCATGCTCTCTTTCACAGAGTCACGTACAGACGGGCGGCCAGCGCTCCTACCGATGTAGCTAACTTGGCCAGGACTTAGCGCTGCAATTAAGATGCCATTAATTTTCATCATTCTGCAATAACGAACCCATTGCTCTTGACGTCATTTTTAACATAACTTCTTGACGTCATTTTTAACATAACTTCTTGACGTCATTTGTAACATAACTTCTTGACGTCATTTTTCACCAAAGGCGAAACATAGCTTGCAAATCATGCGTATCAGTTATTCACAGGTGCTTTCAGTTTTGTGCATAAGCCCCAAGAAAGAGCAATGCCTTCGGATAAGGAATAGACGAAGAGGAACCCAGAAATGAACTTGACCCACAGAGGAGGGAGGAAAGGTCATTCCAAGCAGATGGGCATAAGCTATTATTATTGTGAGTTGGTGGGACGGGAAGGGGCGGAACGAAAGTGGAGAGAAAAGGAAGGGAAAGAAGGGGGAAAGCAGTGGGAAATGGTGAGTGATGGGTGGAACAGGAGTGATGGGGAGAGGAGTGTGGGAAGAGAGAAGGAGTGGAGGGAAGCAGTGGGGAGGGTATGGGAAGGTAGGAGTGGCTGGGTGGGGCAGAAAACTTAAATTTCTCGAGCAACAATGGGTACCCCCAATGGACTGTGGTTGGGTGAGGGTTTTGGCGGGTTGGGAGTTGGGAATTGGGGTGGAATGGGGGGGGGGGTTGTGGCGGTGACGAATGGGGTGGTGAATAGGATGGAGCATTTTTAGGCAAAAGAACCAAAATTGACCAAGCAAAATTGACCAGAGGGGAGGTGAACCCACCTCACAGGGGCAGGTGAGGGCTGGGTTGAGGCAAAAAACCTCAATTTCCTGGGCAATACCGGGTACCCTAGCTAGTATGCCATAAGCAAGAGTGTGAAAAAATCTTTGATTTGAACCTCACCTCTTATTTACACAGAGAGTATTTCAATGGTTTAGTTGACTGCTTTCACGATTTATAAGATTTGCTGACAAAAGTTTGTTCCCCGTTTCACTGATGGTGATTAAATTAAATTTTGTGGACAACATCGTTTTCCATAAAATTACTATATGTGTATTTCTATCATAATGCAAACCGAGTATGAGCTATTTTGATACAATTTAGGAGGGGCAACTTATTTTTCATCATTCTGTACTTTTCCACGTTTAATATTGCACATCTGCTGCATGAACTCAGATCTGTGTTATTATGCGTTAAATTTCTGTTTTGTTGCGGCTCAAACTCACTGAAAATATTCCTTTAAATGTTTTACTTTCTTTCCATGCTGAACATTTTAAGCTATTTTGTTAATTATTGCTCAATTTTTTAATCATCCGTAGCACAGTTTCAAATGCATCTCAAAATTATAAAATAACAATGACCACTGGTCAGAAGAGCGCCTGGAATTGGCTATGGACAAATTGGACATAGCACCACATAATCCCAGGAGGCTTTGTTTAGTCTTGAGGAGCGTTAGGTCCAGGTAATTTATGCACACATAGCAAATATTTGGACAATTTATGAAATGCTATTGAATATGGACTTGTACCTTTGCAGCTCTGAAACACTGTCTGAATTTCTGGACATAGAGCTAAACAGTAAACACGTTAAAGAAAGCTCCTCCTCTAGTTTGAGACTGTGTCATTGCCATAGAGCAGAACGTATGAGAAGGAGACAGTCTTGGACTTTGATTGTTGCCATACTTCATGCTAACCACGAAAGGCTATCTGTATCCATCTAGTTACTTTAAAACTGTTTACACCTAATTGTCTTTTTTTAGCAAATCCGCTGTTGTTCTGGCTTAGCAGTCACATGTCTTTGTGGTGCAAAATATCGTTCTATTTTGCTATTCTCATCAACATCTTGGTTGCCAGCTACTATCCATTCAGCAATGGTGCAGGAGGTAGGAGAGTGCAATAATTGTCTCCTATAACAATAATAATAATAATAATAATGACAATGAAAATTTATATGGTGCTGTAACACAGCCATGCCGTTATAAGGGTGCCTTACATAAAACTAACAGCAGGATAGGCCTTGCAAAAGACTTAAGTCTGCGGTCCAGATTTGAAGGAGTCAACTGAGTCAGCCGTTCACATGGTGAGAGGAGTTCTAGCATCTGGGGCCAGCCACTGAGAAAACACGGTCAACAAAGCGGGATCTCTTCCACCTTAAATGGAGATCGCTTTTCTCAAGCGATCTGAGTCGTAACCGGGAAGTGTAGGAATGTGTCTCGACGCAGTATTCATGCAGATACTTGGGCGCACCTCCATGGAGAGACTTGTAAACTACCAAACATATCTTAAATTCGATACACAGAGGAACAAGCAGCCAGCGCAGGACATCGCATAGTAGCGGTATAACCTGGTCAAACTTTTTCCGATTGCACAGCAGCCTCGCAGCGGCGTTAAGGATGGACTGCAGGTAATCCAGAGATACTTGGGCATGCCGACCAGTAAGCTGTTGCACTGGTCAACCTGAGAGGTGACAAAGGCAGAAACTGCAGCCTTTGCAGCCTTGAAAGGCAGTGATCAGTTGCAACTTTTCAGGAGGCAGAGCTGACGAAAGCAGCATCCGACGGTTTGCAACATCGCACCACTTGACACTTCATGAAGAGATGAGATTCAAGAATGACACGGAGTCACGCACAGCAATCACGGTCGGATTGAAGACCGAAAGGCTGCACTCAGTTCGCCAGTGTCGAGATGAGGACACCATCTACCGGTTGCATGCTGGGTTGAGACGGAGTCTGTTAGGGCGATTCATCCATTCAGCGATCTGCTCAATGTCCAACTCCAACTGTCTCCACTGCAGCTGTCGTCCGTCAGTTGGTGGCCTCACGTATAGAGTTGCGAGTCATCAGCGTATAAATGTGATGATAAGCCGAGACTGGCAGCAAGCTCACTAACGTCGGCCATGTAGAGCAAGAACAACAGTGGTCCTAGCACAGAGCCCTGGGGGCGGGACACCGCAGATGAGGGATGAAACCTCGTCATGGGTCATCAATCTGTCAGTGTCCGTTTTGGTACGAATGGAGCCAGTCGAGTGACCAGCACATCATAGTCGACCGTATCGAATGCGCCGAACCCATCACTACACCACCGCGCCCACACTTAATTAGGCAGTTAATAAATTTAGTTATCATTTAAATATTTCAATGGCTAGTGAATTAGTCAGTTGGATTGTTAAGGTGATCTACAAAGTCCACGCTGGGGATGCCCCAACAGGGAGGGACTTCTCCAGACAGAAAGGCCTACAACTGAGAAGGTGTGCACTGAGAGGTTGAGGTTCTAACATGAAGGCCAAAAAACTCTAAGTAGAAGAGCAGTGACCTAGCAAGCTAACGACAAATACTGGACAGCAAAGCTCACATAGATAATATAGCACAGCATAGCCAAGGAGACAGCGCCTAACCAGCACAGCAATTCTGTAGCTTGGTGTGCTGGGAGACAGAGAGCTAGTGTAGGGCAGTGGTTTTTCAACCTTTTTCCAGTGATGGAACATTGCTCAAAGCACTCGTTTGCTCGCGGAATCCAGTGCATTTCACCCGTCCGGTATTTAAAGAAATACTTGCATATGAAAAGTTGTGACTTGTAATACTAGGATAATACTAGGATAATAATTGTTGTTAATACTAGGATGATAATTATTTAGATATGCAGTTTAAAATGTTTACAGCTTTTAACATATGTTATTTTCACTCATGGCACAGTCTACGATAGTACATTATAAATATCTGATTTAAAATTCTAGAAAACACTGTCATAGAACAACTGCGTTTCTGCTGTGTTTTGCCAATCCATCCATCTGTTAGGGTATAAAATCATAACTCGCATAGATAAATAGTTGAAAACTGTATTAGATTTCACATATCTTCCTCAGCAATGTAAATGGACATTCCTCCTTTTCAAGCAATGTTCAAAGTGAGTCCAAATCCAGCTCTGCACGCATCAATTTGAGCGTTTCTTTAGTTGCAATTTTTGTCAATTCTTCTCAGCGATTAAATTCATCTGGATTGGCACCTCTCATTTGAGATCTGCCAACTAAACTATTAAAGCTGCCACATGAACAGCAGTGGCTTAACTAGAACTTTCGGGTTGAGGACTTTCTGTAACCCTCCACATTATCTACAGGGTGCGCCAAAAAGACCCCCTAGATTTTTTCTGTTTGAAATATTTTGATGAAATCCTGCCATCATGTGTAAATATGAATTGTCTATAAGCCCGTAAAATTTCATTTTGAAATTCTTACTTTTGGTCAAGATATTGGCAAAAAACCTAGGGGGGGTCTTTTTTTGTGCACCCTGTATAGTGCGATACTCTTGCTCTTGATCTGCCAAAAATTCTTTTCAATTTTTGGAATATCTACTTTACATCTTACTTTGACCTGCTGAAATTGTATATCTGGGAAGCCTTCAGCTTGGACGTATTTCGGGAGTTTCAGTTTCATTTGGAGACAAGTCGTGAGGCTAACTACACCATTGTGCCTGAAAAAGTGCCTCTGTCATCAATCAATCAATCAATCAATCAATCACATGAATTTATATAGCGCCCCTTCAAGATCTCTACTCAGAGGCGCTCCCAACCCAGGCCTGGTCAAAGAGAAAGGTCTTGAGAAGACGGTAGAAAGAGCCAGCAGAGTCACGGGGAAGCGAACGGAGAGCCGCAGGGAGGCCGTTCCAGCTAGCTGGACCCACCACGGAAAATGCTCTTCGCTGCATAGTAGCGGTACGACAAAAAGGGACAAGAAAGTCACCGCGGGCAGCTGACCGCAGCGAACGACGGCCCAGAGAAACTGAGACTGGAGTAAAAAGCTCACATAGGTAGGATGGAGCTTGAGACAGAATGCAGCGCCAAGCTATAGACGAAACTCTATAAGCAATGCGTTGCTGCAGTGGGAGCCAGTGGAGGTCGTCCCTCATGAAGGCAGAAACGTGAGCAAACCGGGAGATGCCACCAACCAAACGTGCTGCAGATCGAAGGACCCTAACCAAGGAGTTCAGACGGACCTGTGGGAGGCCAACATAAAGAGAGGAGCAGTAATCTAAGCGGCTGCAAACAAAGGCATGGACAAGAGTAGAAGATGCAGTGAATGAGAGAGAGCGAGCAACGACACGCAGCTGTCGAATTTGATAATAGCAGGCACGTGACAGGGAAGAGATGTGCTTAGAGAAGGAGAGTTCTTGGTCCAAGATGACCCCAAGGTCTCGAACAGAGGTAGAGAAGGTTACAAGGGGAAACTCATGTGCGAGAGCAGCCAAGTCAATCTTGGCCAGCTGCTGGCGAGTTCCCAGCCATATGAACTGTGTCTTCAAAGAGTTGAGTCGCAGTCGATTTGACGAAAGCCAAGAAGTAAGGGTGTCAGAAGCACTGACCATAAGGCGGACAGTTTTGGCTGCGTCCACAGCAAAGCAATGGGATGATTGTACATCATCAGCGTAGGAGTGGCTTCGCAATGAGCAAGAAGCGAGCAAAGAGCCAATGTCTGCAGTGAAAAGGATATAGAGCAAGGGCCCTAGAACAGAACCCTGCGGAAGGCCCACTGGAACGGGGATCCAAGGGGAACGGGTGGAGTGAAAGACAGTGGAAGAGGAGCGGTCTGCTAGATAAGATGTGAGCCAGAGCAGAGATGCCAAAGGAAGTAGAAAGCCGATGAATCAGAATATCATGATCGACAGTGTCGAAAGCAGCACTCACGTCGTAGAGAGCCAGAAGAGTTACCTGCGATTTGTCAATCGCATTGTAATCGACCATCTAATCGACCATCTAATTCTTATTTCACACAAGTTATGTGATCTCTAAATAGCGAATATCGGTTAAAGATTTGTCAGACAGGCTTTGGCTTTGCATTTACAAAAATCTTACACCTGTGGATGGAAAGGTAAACTGATCCAGAGAAGAATAGACCAGGGCTGTGCCGAACATTCACTTCGTATTCGCTTCAGGGTCAAATAGCTATTCGGTATTCGGTAAAATAGTAGCGGTTGGATCGAATACGAATAGTGGCCACGTGATATCTGTTTCTGCATATGCAGCTGCTATATAGCAAGTGAGCTGAAGTTAACCTGGTAGCGCATTGGATAACCCACTGGCATGAGAGGTACCAAGATCGAGCCCCATATAGGGTGAATGTGCTTTGTGGGTTGCTATTAGCACTCTGTATTGCAGACTGTCTGTTCTGTTAGTAGTCAAGATTTATTTTAATCAAGATTGTTGCATAACTTTGTTCTTGCATTTGCTTGCGTTTCATTGAAGAAAAATTATTATTATAATATATGCTGTAGTTGCACAGTCTTGCAGAGGGGTGCAAACATTGCATGTAGTTAACTGTTTTTACTTTTAGTTTATGTCTTAAATTTACTGAACTGAAACTTTTGCTTATATTTGAATTTCGAATGTTGTTAGTGCACCTATTTTCTACTTTATTCATTCGTATTCCTATTCACATTCGGCTGAATAGTTGATCCAATAATTCGAATTCGGCCAAATATTGATAATCATCCATCAGCCATTGAATAGACCATTGAATAGACCATTGAATCGTCGTCGTCGTCGGTGCCTTATTCGTACGTCCGAACTTTGGCGGCACAAAGGACGATCTGTCTCCAAGAAGATCTCTGCTGCGTTGCTCGAATCGCCTGCTCCAACGTCATCCCAGTCCACTCTCTCACGTCGTCGATCCACGCCCTACGTGGTCTTCCGCGTCTTCTCTTTCCCTCCGTTTCTCCAGTGATTACATCCTTCTCCAGACAGTTTTCCTTCCTCATGATGTGACCAAAGTAACTTAACTTCCTCCCTACTACCTCTCCCCAAAGCCGTTCACCACCCACCTCCTGTAGCACCTCCTCATTCCTTCTCTTAGCCGTCCACGGTATTCTTAGTGCTCTTCTGTATGATGTCGTTTCAAAAGCCTTTATAATTCTCATTTCACTCTTCCTGTATGTCCATGACTCCGCTCCATATGTTGCAATTGGCCATATTAGTGTCCTCAACATTCGCAGTTTGGTTGGTATGGTGATGCCTCTGTTTTTCCATACCGTACTCATGCCTGACAACACTCCCTTCGCCATTCCCAGTCTTGCCCTTATATCCTCATCACATCTTCCATCTACAGTTATTTGGGCTCCTAGATATTGCATCTTATCCACCTGTTGCAACACCTCTCCTTCCACATAAATTTCAATCTCCCTGCTATCTGTAGTCATCACTTTCGTTTTTCCTTTGTTAAATATCAATCCATATTTTTTCCCCGCATCCACCACCCTCTGTATCAGTTCTTGAAGCTCCAATATTTGGCCGAATTCGAATTATTGGACCATTGAATAGACCATTGAATAGGCCATTGAATAGACCATTGAATAGACCATTGAATAGACCATTGAATAGACCATTGAATAGACCATTGAATAGACCATTGAATAGACCAAACCAGTTGTTTGCTTAGTGCTTAGCAGATTCTGATGGGAAAGTAATTGTTAAGGACAGAGCGTCCAAATAGTTAAAAACCGCAATAAAAAATTCCTCGTTTGTCGCGGAATCCCTTGACCAAGTGTTGAACGAAACGCTGCTTGACAATCACTGATGTAGGGTGTCATGCATGTAGGTTAAAACAGAGTTATTGTCCTGGGGCTATTGTCCTGGGATTACTGTCTGGGGTTATTGTCCTGTGGATTATTGTCCTGGGGTTATTGTCCTGGGGTTACTGTTTGGGGTTATTGTCCTGTGGATTATTGTCCTGGGGCTATTGTCCTGGGATTACTGTCTGGGGTTATTGTCCTGTGGATTATTGTCCTGGGGTTATTGTCCTGGGGTTACTGTTTGGGGTTATTGTCCTGTGGATTATTGTCCTGGGGCTATTGTCCTGGGATTACTGTCTGGGGTTATTGTCCTGTGGATTATTGTCCTGGGGTTATTGTCCTGGGGTTACTGTTTGGGGTTATTGTCCTGTGGATTATTGTCCTGGGGTTATTTTTCCCTTACTGTCCTGGTGGTTATTGTCCTGGGAGAAATTGTCCTGGGGTTATTGTCCTGTAAACAAATTATAAATGGCAAATTCTGTTGAAAGACAATGAGAAGAGGAAAGGAAGGATGCAATGCTCTGAATGGATTAGCGCCACTGGTAATTTTTCTGAGCAATACACATTTCTGGTGAAAGTGATGCAACTTATGCAATTTCTGCTGGTGATTAAGATGATGATGTTTTATATTGTAGAACTTGATCTTCGATTGTCTTGGTTCCTGTGGTTCATATTGCTCACTTTGTTGGCTGTGGTTTTGACGCTGCCACAGCAAGGATTCATTTTGATCTTTGTCATATCTGCAATTATCCGACTCATCTTTTCTTTTGGCATTGAACCCACGCTTATTCTACTTGGCGCACTAAATGTGAGCAAATTGTGCATTTCTATGATTTGTTAAAGTACTTGAACTTGGCAACGTAAGTTTTGATTATTTAATTATCTCATTATCACATTGATTATAATTATCATTAATTTCTCCAAAGTCCATAAATTTAACTCAGGCTTTTTATTCCAAGTGAGCATGTCACATGGCGGCGATGTGACTTGTTCTTTAAGATAGGAATAACTTTTGAACGCCTCCGACCTCCATCCAATCGATGAGCAGAACGTGATCGTTAAGTATGCAGACAACGACGACACCTTGCTACTGAATCATCGTGCATCGAAGAGAGTATTAAACTGTATCAATGGAACTGGACCATGTAGCTCCCTGTTATCCTTCGTCAAATACCTATTGGTCTTTCTGTCTCATTTCTTTCTCTTCTTAAGACTGTCTTATTCGACCAGGGTTGGACTGGGAGCGCTTCTGAGTAGTAACCTTGAAGGGGCGCTGTATCAAATTACCAGTGTACTGGAAGAGATGTTTGTTGGCCGTAATCTTCCAGTCTTGGTGGCGAGCGGTGCTAATTGGATAGAGCGGCTAAGTCTTCGGGGATCTTATGCTCCTCGCAGGCACGTGGGTGATCGTTTGTCGCACAGAGAACCAGAAACAGTTTTAATCTTTCTTGTCTTGAATAATTATCGTTTCACGTATTTACATCTTATATACAAGCAAACTAGCGATGCACTTGTCATAAACTATTTT